>JAWDJE010000001.1:497215718-497783218 GCA_035047345.1 Bradypodion ventrale
TCTCACCCACTTTGACCCCAAGAGACCGGTGGTCCTGATATGTGATGCATCCCCAGTGGGGGTGGGGGCGGTGCTGTGCCACGTGTTGGAAAACAGGAGAGAGGCCCCGATAGCGTTCTACTCCAGATCCCTGTCCCAGGCAGAGCGAAACTACGCCCAGACAGACAGGGAAGCGCTAGCAATAATCGCGGGGACTAAGAAGTTCCACGATTTCCTCTATGGCCGTCCCTTCACCATAGTGACCGACCACAAGCCCCTGCTAGGTATTTTCACTGCAGACAAGCCCACACCTCAGATCCTGTCCCCTAGGATGTTACGGTGGGCCATCTTCTTAAACGCGTATCAGCACGCGTTGTGTACCGCCCAGGGAAGGAAATAAGCCACGCGGACGCCCTGTCAAGGTCTCCCCTCCTCCACACTAGCGGCATCGTGGGCGAGGAAGAACAAGACCGCCAAGTGCTCCTGATTGAGGTCTTGGATTCGCCCCCCATTGTACCAGCAGACATCGCCAAGGCGACCAGAAAGGACAAAACGCTAGCTCTAGTCAGCTCCTGGGTGCAGAAAGGGTGGCCAGCGTCCTCCCCGGCGGCAGAGTTCGCCCCGTTTTTCAGGAAGAGGCTAGAGTTGTCCATAGAGAGGGGGTGCCTTCTGTGGGGCCACCGGGTGGTAGTCCCCGAATCCCTGAGGCCTAGGGTGCTCAAACTGCTGCACGTCAGCCACCCTGGAATTGTCCGCTCCAAGGCTCTGGCCAGGAGCTATTTCTGGTGGCCCCAATTAGACGCCAACATCGAGCACATGGTGGGCACTTGCGAGAGCTGCCAATGCTCCCGACCCGAAGAAGCCCGTCTGCCGCACAGGGAATGGGACGCGGCAAAGGGGCCGTGGTCCCGTGTGCACATTGATTTTGCGGGCCCATTTAGGGGGACACTTTTTCTTCTCGTGGTGGATGCTTACTCCAAGTGGTTGGAGGTAATCCCAGTTACGAGCACTTCCTCAGCAACGACAGTAAAGCACTTGCGTAGGGTCTATGCACGTTCGGTATACCCGACACCCTAATTAGCGATAACGCAAGTTGTTTCACGTCCACTGAGTTCCGGGCATTCACCGAGATCAACGCCATTCGGCACATCACCTCTGCCCCTTTCTACCCGGCAACAAACGGCCAGGTAGAGCGCCTCGTGCGCACTACCAAAGACACGCTGAGGTGCATGGGCCCCGGGGACCTTAACCTGCAAGTGTGTCAGTTCTTGCTGGGCTACAGGGTGACTCCCCTAGCTTCAGGGTATTCGCCCGCGGAGCTCCTAATGCGTAGGAAGCTGACCACGATTCTGACCAGGCTAGACCCAACGAGGGTGGAGGACACTGGGAGGAACATAGGGTTAGCGGACACAAAGAGTTTCGGAGTAGGCGCCCCGGTGCATTGCAGGAACTACGCTAGCGCGGGGCCAGCATGGGTCCTGGGCGTCATCGTTGGCCAGACGGGTCCCGTGTCGTATTGTGTAGAGACCAGTGCGGGTCTACTCTGGAGACGGCACGCAGATCAACTCCGGCGCCGGGTCCCCGGCACCCAAAGCGCGGACGGCGCGCAGAAGGATTCAACGTTAGGGTTCTCCCCCACCCGTTCAGCCCAAGGGGGAGGAGAAGGGGGCCAGTGGTCCCCACCAAGGGGGGAGGGGAAGGAGTCTGTCCTCATAGATAGCCTGAGGGATGTCCCCAATTGGTCCCCACCAAGGGGGGAGGGGAAGGAGTCTGTCCTCATAGATAGCCTGAGGGATGTCCCCAATGACCCAGTAGATGATTTTGAGTTTCAGTTACAAAACCGGGGGGGGGGTTTGTTCGGAGTGGTCCCCCACCCATCCAAGCGAGAAGCGGGGTTTTTCGTTAGCCCCCAGTGCCCCCGGTTTTTCCGCAATGGAGTTTGTCCCTTCCCCAAAAGCCGCAGAACCGCGGCAAGTCACTAACGAGTCTCCCTCTCCCGTTGCAGGACAAGAGACCAGGGGACAGAGAAGCAGTAGCGCCCCCGGGACAAGCCAGCCAGCAGAACGCCCAAAACGTGCTTGCAATAAGCCATATTGGATGAGAGACTTCGTCTAATCCTAGGGGGGAGGGATGTTGTGTTCCTAATAGTATGCCTTTGCAACAATGTAACACCCATCAACTGCAACACTGTAACCTTCTGTAATAGGACGCGAGCTAGTAACCACTAGGTGGCAATAGCGAGCGTCCAGCTCATATGGTTCCAATTACGCAATAGCTCCAGCGCGGGAAGATTCCCGCCACTACCTCACCTGGACAAGAAGGGCGTGACCAGGGATGTCGTCACGCGGGCGGTAGCCAATGGGCTATCGTGGAGCCACATTCAAATGTATAGCCACTGTATATATTGAGCTGTTCGTCCACCATTACCACATGTTCCCCCGGACCACCATGCAATAAAGATGTGTTAAGCCAATCCTTCGGCTGTTCCTGTGTCTTGGTTCTCATACACTAAACCAGGTAATCCGCTTCATCCAGTACCCCCTGCAGCCGACGCGCCACTGCCTTCTCCAACACCTTCCCTAAAAGGGGGAGGTTGGAGACAGGCCTATAGTTGGTTAGGACAGCTGGGTCGAGGGAAGGTTTCTTCAGGAGGGGGCGCACCAAGGCATGTTTTAAAGGTGCAGGAAACACCCCCTCCCGCAATGATGCATTGATCATAGCCCCAACCCAGCCACCTGTCACCGCCTTGGAGGCTTTCACCAACCAGGTGGGACAGGGGTCCAATGGGCAGGTAGTGGCGCACACAGCTGCAAGGAGCCTGTCCACTTCACCAGGGGCAACTGGATCATACTGGTCCCAGATGGTATGGCAAGACTGTGCTCCAGCTCCCTCCGGACTCTCCCCATCCACGCCAGGATTAAACCCCGAGCGAATCCAATTGATTTTCTCCACTAGATGGTCAGCAAAGTCCTCAGCCGACCCCTGCCAACCAGGCACCGGGGTCCCCCTACCAAGGAGAGACCTGGTAACCCGGAACAGGGTGGCTGGGCGATTATCAGCGGAGGCAATAAGGGTGGTGAAGTATTGCCACCTCACCACCTCCATCGCCACTAGATAGGCCCTAATAGCGGCTCTAGCTAGTGTCCAATCGGAGTCTCTCTGGGTCTTCACCCAGCGGCGCTCTAGGCGTCTCTTTACCCGTTTGAGCTCCCGCAGTTCATCTGTGAACCACGGAGATGACCTAGCTCCATGAGCTCTGAGAGGCCGTAGTGGTGCGATTTCATCCAAGGCCACTGTTGTCATCCTGTTCCACAGGTCAACCAGTGCCTTGGGCGAATCGTGTTGCCGATCCAGAGGGAAATCCCCCAGTTCCCTCTGGAATCCATCAGGATCCATCAGTTGCCGGGGGCGGGCCATTCTAATAGGCCCTGCCTCCCTACGATGAAGCGTCGCACCCAGGAAGTCTAGAGCCACCAAATAATGATCTGACCATGGCACAGGTGTTATGTCTAATTTCCGTAGTCTCAGATCACTCTGCCACCGCTCCGACAAAAAGATTAAATCTGGTGTGTGGCCACTGCCCCTGGTTGGGCCCTGAATTACCTGAATCAGGTCCATAGCTGCCATGGAAGCCATGAACTCCTGAGCCACCTTGTATGTAACCAGTCCCCAGCGAAGGCAAATTGAAGTCCCCCTGTTGTGTTCTCAAACACTGTACCTTTATACAATGTACCTATTCATGTGTAACCAATGTATCCTTCTACTTGTAACATGATAACCCTAATAGGACGCGAGCTAGTGACCACCAGATGGCAATAGCGAGCGTCCAAGCTCATTGGTCCAAACTCACCTAAGAACAACAGCGCGGGAAGATTCCCGCCACTACCTTCACCTGGACAAGAAGGGCGTGACCTACAATGACGTCACGCGGACAGTAACCAATAGACTGTCACGGAGCCACATTCAAATGTATAGCCACTGTATATATTGAGCTGCTCGTCCGCCATTACCACATGTTCCCTCTGACCAGCATGTAATAAAGTTGTGTTAAGCCAGCTCTTCGGCTGTCCTGGTGTCTTTGGTCCGATACACTAAATTGGCGACGAAGGTGGGATCATGGCTGCCCACGGGACCAAGACATACGCCGGTTTCGACATCAAGAAACCGCAAGACTGGGAACTTTTCGAAATGCACTTCCAAGGCCCGCTGGTGGAGTTCGAGGTGACGGACGAGGCAAAGAAGAGAGCCATCCTCACTAGAATGCTCGGACACGACGCCAAGAGGGTATTGATTGACCTCATCGCACCCAAAAAGGCGGCTGAATTCAAAGCGAAAGAGCTCCTGCAGGTGTTGCGAGACCATTTCCGGCCCTCGGTAGCGATGTTTCCCGCTCGGAGCGCGTTTTGGAGGCGAGTCCAAGCGCCTGGTGAGTCTGTTGCCGCCTTCGTAGCGGCCCTGCGTCTGGCTGCCGGCCCATGCAAATGGGAGAACTTGGAAGTCACCCTCAGGGACTGCGTGCTATGCAGCCTGAAGGATGCCGAAATCCAGCGCACGCTGATGAATCAGGAGCCGCCCCCCACATTGCAGGAGGTCCTGAAAGCGGCACAGGCCGCGGAAGCCACGAAGGCCGGGGTACAGGAGCTCCAGGACTGGTGTCCGAAGGCCGACAAAACAGAGAGTTCGGTGCACGCAGCCCGGCGAATTTCGAAATCGTCCGCCGAAAACAGCAACGACGAGGACGTCCGGAGGGTCCGGAAGGAGGGCTGGCGCTGCGACGGCTGCGGAGCGGCCCACGACCATGCCAGGTGTCCTTTCAGAAAAGCCGAGTGCCACAACTGTGGACGACGCGGGCACATCGCCAAAGTATGCAGACAACGGCGCAAGGACCGGGGGAGCTCGCCCGACCGCGCGGCGAGGCCAGACCGCTCGACGAGAATCAAGGATGGCGCCCGGCCCACGAGGAAGCAGGACGGCGTGGGCCGCATCTCCGACGACAGCGACGACGACGCTCCAGTTTTCAGCGTGTCCTTGGGACACCCCCGCTACTTTGTTGAGGTACTGGTGCAAGGGGCCCCTGTTAGGATGGAGATTGACTCTGGCTCCTCATATTCCCTCATTTCCCAGAGGGAGTTTTTGAGAATTGCCCCCCGCATACGGCCCAAGCTCAAAGCGTTGAGGTCCACGCTTCGGGACGTGCAAGGGAACAGTATCCCGGTGTTGGGGGTTGGGAAATTCCAGGTCCAGTATAAGCGGCACGCCGCGGAACTCCCCCTAGTCGTTCTCAAGGGGGGTAATTGCAGCCTCCTCGGGACTCAATGGTTCCAGCCCCTGGGTCTGTTCATTGGGGGGGTGCACGCTGTTGGGACTGATCCAATACAGAGGGTGTGCGACGCGCACCCTGAAGTCTTCAAAAAGGGACTTGGGAAATTCAATGGACCCCCAGTAACTTTCGACCTGGACCCGGAGGTCCGCCCAATAAGACTCAAACCGCGCAGAGTGCCTTTTGCACTAAAGGACAAAATAGAGGCAGAACTGGACAAATTAGTGGGCCAGAGGATTCTTGTTCCTGTTGATTCTGCGGAGTGGGAAACTCCAATTGTCACGGCATTGAAGGCAAATGGGGAGGTTCGCATTTGCGCCGATTATAAGTGCACCATTAATAAGGCAATCCGCCCTAATGCGTATCCGGTGCCGGTGGTCAGCCATTTGCTAGCCAGGTTACATGGGGGAAAGTGTTTCGCTAAGCTCGACCTGGCACAGGCTTATCAGCAACTCATGGTAACCCCTGCCGCAGCTGCTGCACAGACCATAGTCACGCATAAGGGGGCATTCCAGGTGACGCGCCTCCAATTCGGACTGGAATTTTCCAGTCGCTTGTGGAACGCCTCCTCAAAGGGCTGGACGGCGTTTTGCCATATTTTGATGATGTTTTGATAACAGGGGGGGGGGAGTGAGGTTGAGTTGGCTGAAAGGCTAAACAAGGTCCTGCAGGCATTCGAACAGGCGGGGTTGAGGTTGCGAAAAGACAAATGCGTCTTCTTCGCGAAGGAGGTTGAGTTCTTAGGGTTCCGAGTAACACCCGAGGGGATCAAACCGTCCAAATCCAAGGTGGCCGCCATCAAGAAAGCCCCTCGCCCCACCTCCAAGCCCGAGTTGCAGTCGTTCCTAGGGCTCTTAAATTTCTACCACTCCTTCCTTCCTCGGAAGGCTGCGGTGGCTGAGCCGCTTCACAAGTTGCTCAAGAAAGATGCGGCATGGAAGTGGGGCGATGAACAGGAGAGAGCATTCACGGAACTGAAAGAACTCCTGGCGTCAGACGCCATTCTGACCCATTTTAACCCCAAACGGCCGGTGGTACTGATCTGTGATGCATCCCCGGTGGGGGTGGGGGCAGTGTTATGCCACGTGTCGGAAAACGGGAGGGAGGCCCCAATAGCGTTTTACTCCAGGTCCCTGTCCCAAGCGGAGAGGAATTACGCCCAGACAGACAGGGAAGCGCTGGCGATAATTGCAGGGACCAAAAAATTTCATGATTTTCTATATGGCCGCCCCTTCACCATCATGACCGACCACAAGCCCCTACTAGGCATTTTCACCGCAGATAAGCCCACGCCACAGATCCTGTCCCCAAGGATGCTCAGGTGGGCCATTTTTCTCAACGCCTACCAGCACGCGTTGGTGTACCGGCCCGGGAGGGAGATCAGCCATGCGGACGCCCTGTCGAGGTCCCCCCTCCCCCAGACACACAGCCACGTGGGCGAGGAGGAGCCGGACCGCCAGGTGCTCATGATTGAAGTCTTAGATTCATCCCCCATAGTACCCGCCGATATCGCTAAAGCGACAAGCAGAGACAAGACGTTGGCGGCGGTTAGCTCCTGGGTACAGAAAGGGTGGCCAGCGTCTTCCCCAGCGGAGGAATTCGCTCCGTTTTTCAGGAAAAAATTGGAGCTGTCCCTAGAGAGGGGGTGTCTCTTGTGGGGGCAGCGGGTGGTGATCCCCACATCCCTTCGGCCGCGGGTGCTTAAACTGCTGCACGTCAGCCACCCCGGAATCGTGCGCTCCAAAGCGCTGGCCCGTAGTTACTTTTGGTGGCCCCAGTTAGACGCCGACATCGAGCACATGGTTGGCACTTGTGAAAATTGCCAATGCTCCAGACCGGAAGAGGCCCGTCTTCCCCACAGGGAGTGGGACGCGGCTAAGGGGCCGTGGTCCCGGATACACATAGATTTCGCGGGCCCGTTCCGAGGAACTCTGTTTCTCCTTGTTGTGGACGCTTTCTCCAAGTGGTTGGAGGTCATCCCAGTCACGAGCACCTCCTCGGCCGCGACAATAAAGCATTTGCGGAGAATTTTTTCCACGTTCGGCATACCCGACACTCTAATTAGCGATAACGCTAGTTGCTTCACGTCCGCTGAGTTCAGGGCATTCACAGAGATTAACGCCATCCGGCACATCACCTCCGCCCCTTTCCATCCGGCCACCAATGGCCAAGTGGAGCGCCTCGTCCGCACCACAAAGGACGCGCTGCGGCGCATGGGCCCCGGGGACCTCAACCTGCAAGTGTGTCAGTTTCTGCTAGGGTACAGGGTGACCCCGTTGGCGTCAGGATACTCCCCCGCGGAGCTCTTAATGCACAGGAAACTGACCACCATCCTCACTAGGCTAGACCCCACGAGAGTAGAAGACAAGGGGAGGAACATCGGGCTAGAGGCCACGAAGAGTTTCGGCGTAGGCGCCCCCGTGCATTGCAGGAACTACGCCAGCGCAGGGCCAGCCTGGGTGCCGGGGGTTGTCGTGGAGCAGACCGGTCCCGTATCATACAGCGTGGAGACCAGCACGGGTCTACTGTGGCGGCGACATGCGGACCAGCTCCGGAGCCGGGTCCCAGAGAGGCAGGGCTCAGAAAGCACAGACAGGGATTCAGCGTTAAGGTTCTCCCCCACCCGTTTAGCCCAAGGGGGAGGAGAGGGGGGTCATGGGTCCCCACCGAGGGGGGAGGAGAAGGAATTTGTCCTCATAGATACCCCGTGGGATCACCCAGCAGAGTTTGATTTTGAGTTTCAGAACCGGGGGGTTTTTTCGGAGTGGTCCCCCACCCATCCAAGCGAGAAGAGGGGTTTTACGTTAGCCCCTAGTGCCCCCGGTCTGCCCACAATGGAGTTTGTCCCTTCCCCTAAAGCTGCAAAACCGCAGCAAGCCACTAACGAGTCTCCCTCTCCCATTACAGGACAAGGGACCAGGGAACAAGGAAGCGGTAGCGCCCCCAGGGCGGGCCAGCCCACATCGCGGCCCAAACGCAATTGCAATAAGCCATCTTGGCTGAGAGACTTCGTCTCATCCTAGGGGGGAGGGATGTTGTGTTCTCAAACACTGTACCTTTATACAATGTACCTATTCATGTGTAACCAATGTATCCTTCTACTTGTAACATGATAACCCTAATAGGACGCGAGCTAGTGACCACCAGATGGCAATAGCGAGCGTCCAAGCTCATTGGTCCAAACTCACCTAAGAACAACAGCGCGGGAAGATTCCCGCCACTACCTTCACCTGGACAAGAAGGGCGTGACCTACAATGACGTCACGCGGACAGTAACCAATAGACTGTCACGGAGCCACATTCAAACGTATAGCCACTGTATATATTGAGCTGCTCGTCCGCCATTACCACATGTTCCCTCTGACCAGTATGTAATAAAGTTGTGTTAAGCCAGCTCTTCGGCTGTCCTGGTGTCTTTGGTCCGATACACTAAACCCCCAGAACCATCAGTCTAGGGAACTCCAACGCCAACACTGAGATGGCCTCGAGGAGCTCAGGCAGGGAGTCCCTTACCCTGCAAGGGGGCAGGTACAGGAGTAAGACTCCCAACTGACCCTTAGAGCCCAGACGCAGAAGCAGGGCCTCACAACCCAGAATTTGTGGAGCGGTAGCCCTGGCGACTCCCAGTGACTCCCTGGCTATGATGGCAACGCCACCGCCCTTACCCTCATCCCTAGGCTGGTGCCAAATACTGAACCCAGCTGGACACATGATCCACGAAAGCTAACATTAAAGTACAGGAGTTAGTGCCACTATGTTTTTTTTCTATTTTCTGTTTAGCATTAGTAAAGATAGAGGTCGCCCTTGCTCAAAAGTCAGTCGTATCCGGCTCTAGGGTCCAGTGCTCATCTCTGTTTATAACCAAAGACCCAGCGCTGTCTGCATCTGGAGATGTTTCCATGGACATGTGGTAGGCATGCACGGAACGCTGTTTACCTTCCCACCAAAGTGATACCTATTTATCTACTTGCAATTTCTTGCTTTCAAACTGCTAGGTTGGTAGGAGCTGAGAAAGAGACGGAAGCTCACCCCGTCATGCAACACTCAGGTCTCAAACTGTTGACCTGCTGACCTTCCTGTCATCAAGTTCATCGTCTTAACCACTGAGCCACCGCATTCACTTATTCTGGCATTACACATCTGCTAATGAGTTAATTGAGGGTGGTAAGAATGACCTGTTATCCACTCTGAACAGGATGAGCATTTTGCCAAATTAATTATTAACAATGGGCTGGCAATTACTTTAGGAAATATGAAGGCATGTGTTCCAGCCCAATGTTCACACACACACACACACCCCGCCAGAAAGGTAAATTCTATGCTTCCCCTGGTGGTCTGGCTTCATCTTAACCAGGGGTGCCCAAACTATGGGATGTGGGCCAGATCTGGCCCCTGATGCCAATTCATCACCACTCTCATCACTCCCTAAACTGTTCTGAGAGCAATGAGGGTGGTGTGGGCTAGATGAATTGGCATCAGGGGCCGGATTTAGCCCATAGCCTGTAATTTGGGCACCCCTTGTTTAAGCAGAGAAAATGACAGCTTAAAATCTATGTCATCCTGTTGCAAAACAGATTGCAAGGCATGTTTTACTTCCACTTCCAGTGGAAAGAACCATGTGACTGGCTCGCTGAACCACATGACCGGCCCGTTGCCCAAAAGGTTTGCGCACCCCTGATCTTAACTGTGGCCAGATCAGCTCAGGAGGAAATGGACTCTTGGAAGAATAATGTAATTAAGCATCAAATAAACAGCTTGGGAGAATGTGTTGATTAGTAACTAATCATGCTTCAAGAATATCAGCAGATGCCAGATCATCTTGAGGAATGAAATCTGTCTCAGGAGAGTGAAGAGTATAAATGTTTCATCTGGGGAGATCTGCCTTTTGGGCAACCATGAAACAACCTTATGCTAAAATAAAACAGCCAGGGAAAGTTATTTTTCTGGATTACAACATCCAGATTTCAGCTGCTGTCATGACCAGGGGTCAGGATTTTGGTGGAAAATCTGAGGAAAACCCACTGAGAAAAATGCTAGGTGAAAGTGGCAGAGTCTACCAATGACTCAGTTGGATTGTATGCCTTCTGGAGGCCAGCAAGGGGTTCATCCAAGCAGCTCTGGTGTAGGGCTTCAAGAAATGTGTGGTGCTCTTATCTAATTCACCAACGTCTTTTGGCCAGCTAACGGCCCTGACTGTCCATTGGCAAAATCCTAGGTATGACAGAAATATGGGATAGGCTACACAAAGAATAAGGACTACCATTTCCATGTTGCATATTCATTGAATTACTAGGGGATGTGGTGGCTCAGTGGTTAAGAAGCTTGCCTTGTTAGCTGGAAGGCTGGCTAGTCAGCAGTTTGAGACCCGGGTACTGCATGACGGATTGAGTGCCCATCTCTGTCCCAGCTCTTGGGGATATGAAAGGAGCCTCATTTGGGCATTCCCTGAGCAGAGTTTCTCCAGCAAAAATCCTTTCAACCCAGAATAATTTCTGACACAATATTATTATTATTATTGATTTACCTAGAAAAGAGCAGAAGATCAACATTTCATTTTCAACTCCAAAGACAAAGTAAAAAATCAATAACCAGAAGCCCAGGCCAAAGCGAATCAGCTGATGATGATGCCTTTGCTTCTTCAGGTAACTCTAGTCACCAAAGACCAACAGCAATGGGATTAGAAAAAACCAAATACCAGACCTTCTTTCACTAAGAAATAGAGCTTTTTTAAAAAACAGTCTTAAATGACTGTCAGGGCAAGTTAAGCGGTACTTCAAGTATGTATCGATCACTCCTGTCTTAATAAAAATTAAATTGATGTGTTCCAACACCTGGATGTATCAACCATGACAGCAGCATTACATGGGTGGAAATGAGAGATGTCAAAAACTAACCTTCAGGAGTTTAGTGGGGAAACACTTTAGTCAGCATAAATTACAGGAATTAAAAGCTATGGGAATGGGCATTCACAAGGTCCACTTTAATCTATCAAGCTTGTGTAAACTTCTAGAATGTAGAAAAATTACTTTCTAGGACTATGACTCCCAGAACGTGGTGCTAGGGGCACAAAAATCTAATGCTAAGCTAATGCTATTATCAAAAGGAAAATAGCATTCAAATCAAGGGAACAAAAAAATACCACATTCTTCTTTGCTTGGACCTCATCTGGAATACTGTATGACATTCTGGACAACATAGTTTAAGAAGAATGTGGAGGGCAACCAAGATGGGAGATGTTTTTGGTGACCAAACCCTATAAGAAACAATGGAGGGAGTTAAGTATGTGCAGGTGAAGAAAATAAGAAGATATATGATATCTGTTGTAATGGCGGGCCGCCATTACAACAATATCCATCTTTAGGTATCTGAATGGTTGTCCCATGAGAAGACAAGCTTGTTTTCTGCAGCTCCAGAGGATAGGACCCAAAGGAAGGAATTTCAGCTATGAGAAAGGAGATGTGAGCTAAACATTAGGAAGAACTTCTTGACAGTAACAGGAGTTTGCAAGAGGAACAGGCTGTATGGAAATGGTGAACAATCTTTCATTGCATATTTTTAAAAACAGAGGTTAAGCATCAGTGATCAGAGTTCTTTAGCGGTGCATTTTGCTTTGACAGGTACAGTAGATGGAATAGTAGACCTCTCGGACCCATTCCAAACCTATAGTTTTTTTTAACACTGTCCTTGTCAGCTGGGCTGAGGTATTCTAAGAGCTGGAGGTGAAAAAGTAACTTTACTGAGATATGCTCATTTCTCACCTCCACTCTCTGCTTCCTAAATGATCAGTCTGGGAAACAGGACTGAAGCCTATAACAGGTCAAAGCAAGTCTGTGATGTAACCGCTGGAAAGTACCAACTAAGTGGGTAGGTGTAGGTCAAAAACTGCAAATGTAATGAGAAGAAAAATATATCAGCAAAGTACTTCGTCAACCAAGTGGTCAAAGTAGGCTCTGCGATAACTTTTGCCCCCGCCTTCTTCTTCCTGTCATTTCCCAATTTCCCAAATTATCTACAATTTTTTATCATCCGAAAACAGCATGGTTGCTTCCTAGTTTATGGTCAGTTTCATAATAATATACATGGCTGCAGATGAAAGTTCAAGGTACTGTAGGTTACAACATGGTTGGGAAGAAATATAGTTGTCTGGAATGGGGAATTTTGGGAATTGTAGTCCAGTGCATCTTTATCAGGTGGTAAAGTTTGGAGGATAGAGCCTTAGAATCATAGAATATTGGAGTTGGAAGGGGCCTGTAAGGCATCAAGTCCAAGCTCCTGCTCAATGCAGGAATCCAAATCAAGGCAGATCTGATAGACTGTTGTCTATTTTTCTCTTGAATGCCTCCAGCATTGGAGCACTCACTATCTTCCTTTAGTGTATGGGACCGAAGACAATGAAACAGCCGAAAGGTTGGCTTAACACAGGTTTATTGCATGATGATCCGGAGGAACATGTGGTAATGGCGGATGAGTAGCTCAATATATACAGCTGGCTATACATTTGAATGTGGCTCGTTGACAGTCTATTGGTTGCTGCCTGCGTGACGTCATAGAAGGTCACGCCCTTCTTGTCCAGGTGTTGAGGTGGCGGGAATCTTCCCGCGCTGCTGATCCAGGGTGAAGCTGAGCCATGAGAGCTGGACGCTCGCTATTGCCATCTAGTGGTCACTAGCTCGCGTCCTCTTTCAGGGGTTACAGTGATACAGCTGAAGGTTATAATGTTGCACACCGAAAGGTTACATTGTTACCACATGGCTAGGTACATTGTTAAAGGCACAGCTTTACAGAACACAACATCCCTCCCCCCTAGGATGAGACGAAGTCTCTCAGCCAAGATGGCTTATTGCAAGTGCGTTTGGGCCGTGATGTGGGCTGACCTGCCCCGGGGACGCTACCGCTTCTTTGTTCCCTGGTCCCTTGTCCTGAAACGGGAGAGGGAGACTTGTTAGCTGCTTGCCGTGGTTTGGCGGCTTTAGGGGAAGCGAAAAACTCCATTGTGGGCAGACCGGGGGCGCTCGGGGCTAACGAAAAACCCCTCTTCTCGCTTGGACGGGTGGGGGACCACTCCGAAAAACTCCCCCGGCTCTGAAAATCAAATCCTAACTCAGTTGGGGTGTCCGTATTTGTGGGGGAATCCCGCGAGATATGTATGGGGTCGGGTTCCTCCTCCTCCGAAAGATCCCGCAGGATATCTATGAGAACAGACTCCCCTTCCTCCCCCCTTGGTGGGGACCCGCGGCCCCCCTCTCCTCCCCCTTGGGCTGAACGGGTGGGGGAGAACCCTAACGTTGAGTTTTGTTCCTTTTGGTCTGCGCCCTGCTCATCAGGGACCCTGCGCCGGAGCTGGTCCGCGTGCCGCCTCCACAGTAAGCCTGTGCTGGTCTCCACGTGGTACGACACGGGGCCGGTTTGCTCCACGACAACGCCCGGTACCCAGGCTGGGCCCGCGCTGGCGTAGTTCCTGCAATGCACAGGGGCGCCTACGCTGAAACTCTTTGTGGCCTCTAGCCCAATGTTCCTTCCCTTGTCTTCTACTCTCGTGGGGTCTAGCCTAGTGAGGATGGTGGTCAGTTTCCTGCGCATTAAGAGCTCTGCGGAGGAGTATCCTGACGCCAACGGGGTCACCCTGTAACCTAGCAGAAACTGACACACTTGTAGGTTGAGATCCCCGGGGCCCATGCGCCGCAGCGCGTCCTTCATGGTGCAGACGAGGCGCTCTACTTGGCCATTGGTGGCCGGATGGAAAGGGGCGGAGGTGATGTGCCGGATGGCGTTAATCTCCGTGAATGCCCTGAATTCAGCGGACGTGAAGCAACTAGCGTTATCGCTAATTAGGGTGTCGGGTATGCCGAACGTGGAAAAAATTCTCCGCAAATGCTTAATTGTCGCGGCCGAGGAGGTGCTCGTGACTGGGATGACCTCCAACCACTTGGAGAAAGCATTCACAACAAGGAGAAACAGAGTTCCTCGGAACGGGCCCGCGAAATCTACGTGTATCCGGGACCACGGCCCTTTAGCTGCGTCCCACTCCCTGTGGGGAAGACGGGCCTCCTCTGGTCTGGAGCATTGGCAACTCTCACAAGTGCCGACCATGTGCTCGATGTCAGCGTCTAACTGGGGCCACCAAAAATAACTACGGGCCAGCGCTTTGGAGCGCACAATTCCGGGGTGGCTGACGTGCAGCAGTTTGAGCACCCGCGGTCGTAGGGACGTGGGGATCACTACCCGCTGGCCCCACAGAAGGCACCCCCTCTCTAGGGACAACTCTAGTTTTTTCCGGAAGAATGGGTCGAATTCCGCTGCCGGGGAAGACGCAGGCCACCCTTTCTGCACCCATGAGCAAACCTTCGCCAAGGTATTGTCTTTGCCGGTCGCTTTGGCGATGTCGGCGGGCAATATTGGGGGTGAGTCTAGGACCTCTATCATCAGTACCTGGTGGTCTGGCTCCTCCCCGCCCACGTGGCTGCTATCCTGGGGGAGGGGGGATCTCGACAGGGCGTCCGCATGGCTAATTTCCCTCCCGGGTCTGTACACCAACGCGTGCTGATACGCATTGAGGAAAATGGCCCACCTAAGCATCCTCGGGGACAGGATCTGTGGCGTGGGCTTATCTGCGGTAAAAATCCCTAGCAGGGGTTTGTGGTCAGTCACGATGGTGAAAGGGCGGCCATACAGAAAATCGTGAAATTTTTTTGTCCCTGCAATTATCGCTAGCGCTTCCCTATCTGTCTGTGCGTAATTTCTCTCCGCTTGGGACAGGGACCTGGAGTAGAATGCTATCGGGGCCTCCCTTCCGTTTTCTAGCATGTGGCACAGCACCGCCCCCACCCCACCGGGGATGCATCACAGATCAGGACCACCGGGCGTTTGGGGTTGAAATGGGTCAGTATGGCATCAGACGCCAGGAGATGTTTCAGTTCACTAAATGCCCTCTCTTGGTTGTCGCCCCACTTCCATGCCTCGTCCTTTTTAAGCAGTTTGTGTAGCGGTTCAGCCACTGCCGCCTTCCGGGGGAGGAAGGAGTGGTAAAAGTTAAGCAGCCCTAGGAACGACTGCAGCTCGGCCTTGGAGGTGGGGCGAGGGGCCTTCTTAATGGCGGCCACCTTAGATTTGGATGGTTTTATCCCCTCAGGAATCACACGAAACCCTAGGAACTCAACCTCGGTCGCGAAGAAGAAGCATTTGTCTTTTCGCAGTCTCAACCCCGCCTTTTCGAATATTGCCAGAACCTTTCCCAGTCTCTTGGCCAATTCAGCCCGACTCCCCCCCGTTATCAACACGTCATCAAAATAAGGCAACACCCCCTCTAGCCCCTTCAGGAGGCGTTCCACAAGTGACTGGAAAATTCCAGGCGCCGAATTTACGCCGAATTGAAGGCGGGTCACCTGGAACGCCCCCTTATGAGTGACTATGGTCTGTGCAGCAGCTGCGGCAGGGGACACCGAAAGCTGCTGGTAGGCCTGTGCCAAGTCGAGCTTAGCGAAACACTTTCCCCCGTGCAACCTGGCAAGCAGATGGCTGACTACCGGCACCGGATACGCATTAGGGCGGATCGCCTTATTGATGGTGCACTTGTAATCAGCGCATATGCGGACCTCCCCATTGGCCTTTAGTGCTGTTACAATTGGAGTTTCCCACTCCGCAGAATCAACAGGAACAAGGATCCCCTGGCCCACCAATTTGTCCAGTTCCGCCTCTATTTTGTCCTTGAGTGCAAACGGCACCCGGCGCGGTTTGAGTCGTATTGGCCGGACCTCCGGGTCTAGGTCGAATGTCACTGGGGGCCCCTTGAATTTCCCCAGTCCTTTTTTGAAAACTTCGGGGTGCGCGTCGCACACCTCCTGCACCGGGTCAGTCCCAACGGCATGCACCCCCCCAATAAACAAACCCAGGGGCTGAAACCATTGAGTTCCGAGGAGACTGCAATCCCCCCCTTTAAGCACGACTAGGGAGAGGGCCGCGGCGTGCTTCTTAAATTTGACCTGAAATTCTCCAACCCCCAACACTGGAATACTGTTCCCTTGCACGTCCCGTAGCGTGGACCTCAACGCTTTGAGCTTGGGCCGCATGTGGGGGGCAATTCTCAAAAACTCCCTCTGGGAAATAATTGAATATGAGGAACCCGAGTCAATTTCCATCCTAATGGGAACCCCTTGCACTAGTACCTCAACAAAGTAACGGGGGTGTCCCGCGGACACGCTGAATACTGGGGCGTCGTCCTCGCTGCCGTCGGAGATGCGGCCCACGCCATCCCGCTTTCTCGTGGCCTGGGCGCCGTCTTTGGGTCTCGTCGGGCGGTCTTGTCCCGTCGAACGGTCTGCCGAGCTCCTCCGTGCCTCGCGCCTTTTTCTGCATACTTTGGCGATGTGCCCGCGGCGGCCGCAGTTGTGACACTCGGCCTTTCTGAACGGGCATTTGGTGCGGTCGTGGGCCGCTCCACAGCCGTCGCACCGCCGGCCCTCTTTCCGGACCCTCCGGACGTCCTCGTCGTCGCTGCTCTCTGCTGACGATTTCGAAGTTCGCCGGGCTGCGTGCACCGACGCCTCTGCCTTGCTCGTCTTTGGCCGCCAGTCCTGGAGCTCTTGCACCCCAGCCTTTGTGGCCTCTGCGGCCTGTGCCGCTTTCAGGACCTCCTGCAACGTGGGGGGTGGCTCTTGGTTCATTAGCGTGCGCTGAGTCTCGGCGTCATTCAGGCCGCATAGCACGCAGTCCCTGAGGGTGATTTCAGCATTCTCCCATTTACACGGGCCGGCAGCCAGCCGCAGGGCCGCCACGAAGGCGGCGACCGTCTCCCCGGGCGCCTGGACTCGCCTCCAGAACGTGCTCCGAGCGGGAAACATCGCCATCGAGGGCCGGAAATACTCGCGCAGCATCTGTAGGAACTCTTTGGCCTTGAAATCGCTCACCCTCTTTGGTGCGATCAGGTCCACCAAGGTCCTTTTGGTTTCTTGTCCAAGCATCCTGGTGAAGATGGCCCTTTTCTTTGCCTCATCCGTGACTTCGGCTTCGACCAGTGCTCCCTGGAAGTCCATTTCGAAGATCTCCCAGTCTCCCGGTTTCCTGATCTCGAAACCGGCGCATGTCTTGGTCCCGTGGGCAGCCATATCCCACCTTCGTCGCCAATTTAGTGTATGGGACCGAAGACAATGAAACAGCCGAAAGGTTGGCTTAACACAGGTTTATTGCATGATGATCCGGAGGAACATGTGGTAATGGCGGATGAGTAGCTCAATATATACAGCTGGCTATACATTTGAATGTGGCTCGTTGACAGTCTATTGGTTGCTGCCTGCGTGACGTCATAGAAGGTCACGCCCTTCTTGTCCAGGTGTTGAGGTGGCGGGAATCTTCCCGCGCTGCTGATCCAGGGTGAAGCTGAGCCATGAGAGCTGGACGCTCGCTATTGCCATCTAGTGGTTTACTGTATGGGACCAAAGACAACAGAACAGCCGAAGGGTTGGCTTAACACAGGTTTATTGCATGATGTTCCGGTGGAGCATGAGGTAATGGTGGTGATACATCTCAATATATACAGTAGCACTATACATTTGAATCTTGTAGCACGGTAGCTCATTGGCTGCTACCGGCGTGGCCTCGCCCAGGCATGCCTCTCTTCTGTAGATCTTGTCCTGCTGCTGAATGCAGATCTTTCTCCTGCTGCTGAATGCGGGGAAGGTTTTCCCGTGGCTGTCCGTGATTGAGCAATGTGAACCATGTGAGACTGAACACTCGCAGCTGCCCTCTATGGGCTGCTTGCTCGCGTTCCTTTACAGCTGAGATACCTTGTATTTGGAGTGGTTACATTCTTGCCTTTACAGTCCAGTGAACATGCAAACATACATACATAACATCCCTCCCCCCTAGGATGGGACGAAGTCCCGCAACCATTGTGGCTTGCCGCAAGTGCGCTTGGGGCGTGCTTGCGCCTGACCTAGTACTGGAGAGCCTGTGATCCCTGACTCCGTGGGTACTTGTCCTGCAACGGGAAACGGGGGTTCGTTAGTGGCTCTGTGGGGCATCCGTGCCTGCCTTGCGCCGGGGGATGGGAATGGAATGAACAGCTGGGAAGTGAACCCCTGCCTGTTGCTCTCGGACCCCGGGGACCCTCCTATTGTGAACCGCGGAACCGATGAGGTTGCCCTTGTGGTTCTGCTACCTTCTGTTCCCCGCTCGGGGGACCTTGAGACTGTGGTGGGCGGACTCGCCGTTGCCTCCTGTCTTGGGGGTGTCGGTCTCCGGGAAATTGGCGCTATGTTGCATTCTAACTCACAGGGGCTACTGGGACTGGAAGTACCAGGGGCTGAACTGAAACCCCTCTTTTCGCTAGGACGGGTGGGGGACCACTCCACTAACTCCCCCTGGTACTGTAAATCAATGTCTAAACTTCTTGGGGAATCTGTGTTTTGGGGAAACTTCCGAGGGTTATGTGCGAGATCGGGGCTCCTCCTTTCCGTCGCAAACTCCCGCAAAAGATCTCTGAGGATCGATTCCCTTTCCTCCCCCCTTGGTGGGGACCCGTGTCCCCCTTTCTCTCCACCTTGGGCTAAGCGGGTGGGGGAGTACCCTAACGCTGATTCATGGCTATTTTCATTTTCGTCCTGCTCTCCGGGGACCCTGCGCCTGAGTTGATCCGCGTGCCGCCTCCACAGGAGGCCTGTATTGGTCTCCACGCGGTATGAAACCGGGCCGGTTTGTTCTATTACAATGCCGGGCACCCAGGCTGGTCCCGCGCTGGCGTAGTTCCTGCAATGCACGGGGGCACCTACGCTGAAGCTCTTTGTGGAATCCATCTCTACATTCCGCCCTTTGTCCTCTACCCTTGTGGGGTCTAGTTTGGAGATTACTGTGGCCAGCTTCCTGCGCATTAACAACTCCGCGGGGGAGTACCCTGACGCTAGTGGGGTGACCCTGTACCGTAGCAGGAATTGGCACAGTTGTAAGTCAAGATCTCCGGGGCCCATGCGCCGCAGCGCGTCCTTAGTGGTACGCACGAGGCGCTCTACTTGGCCGTTAGTGGCCGGGTGGAAAGGGGCGGAGGTGATGTGCCGAATGGCGTTGAGATCCATGAATGTCCTGAACTCGGCGGACGTGAAACAGCTGGCGTTATCGCTGACGAGGGTGTCGGGTAAACCGAACGTAGAAAAGACCCTCCGTAACTGTTTAATTGTTGTGGCCGAGGAGGTGCTCGAGACTGGAATGACCTCCAACCACTTGGAGAACACGTCCACCACAAGGAGGAAAAGTGTTCCCCTGAACGGGCCAGCAAAGTCTACGTGTACCCGGGACCAGGGCCCCCTTGCTGCGTCCCACTCCCTATGTGGCAAGCGAGCCTCTTCTGGCCTGGAGCTTTGGCACGCTTTGCAAGTGCCGACCATGTGCTCGATGTCGGCGTCTAGCTGGGGCCACCAAAAGTAACTGCGGGCTAGTGCCTTAGAGCGGACGATCCCGGGGTGGCTGACGTGCAGCAGTTTAAGCACCCTCGGCTGGAGGGACGTGGGGATCACTACCCGCTGTCCCCACAAAAGGCTACCCCTCTCTAGGGACAATTCTAATTTCTTTTTGAAAAATGTGTCGAATTCCGCTGCTGGGGAAGACACGGGCCACCCTTTCTGTACCCAGGAGCAAATTGTAGCTAACGTTTTGTCCTTACCGGTCGCTTTGGCGATGTCGGCCGGTACTACTGGAGGGGAGTCTAGGACCTCTATCATTAAAACCTGGTGGTCCCTCTCTTCCTCGCCTACGTGGCAGCAATCCCGGGGAATGGGGGACCTCGACAGGGCATCCGCATGGCTGATCTCCTTCCCGGGCCGGTACACCAACGCGTGCTGATACGCGTTGAGAAAAATGGCCCACCTGAGCATTCTCGGGGACAGGATTTGGGGTGTGGGCTTATCTGCGGTGAAAATGCCTAGCAAGGGCTTATGGTCGGTCACTATGGTAAAGGGGCGGCCATACACAAAATCATGAAATTTCTTGGTCCCCGCAATTATCGCTAGTGCTTCCCTGTCTGTCTGGGCGTAGTTTCTCTCCGCTTGGGACAAGGACCTAGAGTAGAACGCTATCGGGGCCTCCCTCCCGTTCTCCAGCACGTGGCATAACACCGCCCCCACCCCCACCGGGGATGCATCGCATATCAGGACCACTGGGCGTTTGGGATTGAAGTGGGTCAGTACAGCATCTGATGCCAGGAGTCGCTTCAGGTCATTGAAAGCCTTTTCATGGTCGTCGCCCCACTTCCATGCCTCGTCCTTTTTTAGCAATTTGTGTAGCGGTTCTGCCACGGCTGCCTTCCGAGGAAGGAAGGAGTGGTAGAAGTTGAGCAGCCCCAGGAACGACTGCAGCTCGGGCTTGGAGGTGGGGCGAGGGGCCTTTTTGATGGCGGCCACCTTGGATTGGGATGGCCTTATTCCCTCGGGAGTAACACGGAACCCTAGGAACTCAACCTCGGTTGCGAAGAAAACGCATTTGTCTTTCCGCAACCGCAACCCCGCCTTTTCGAATTTTGCCAGGACCTTTCCCAACCTTTCTGCCAATTCGGCCCGGCTCCCCCCTGTAATCAATACGTCATCAAAGTAGGGTAACACCCCCTCTAACCCCTTCAGGAGGCGTTCCACGAGTGACTGGAAGATCCCGGGCGCCGAATTCACGCCGAATTGGAGGCGTGATACCTGGAACGCCCCTTTGTGGGTGACTATGGTCTGCGCAGCAGCTGCGGCGGGGGTCACCGGGAGTTGCTGGTAGGCTTGGGCCAGGTCGAGTTTAGCAAAACACCTCCCCCCGTGTAACCTGGCCAACAAGTGGCTGACTACCGGCACCGGATACGCATTAGGGCGGATCGCCTTATTGATGGTGCACTTGTAATCAGCGCATATGCGGACCTCCCCGTTGGCCTTGAGCGCTGTTACAATTGGAGTCTCCCACTCCGCAGAATCAACAGGAACAAGAATCCCCTGGCCCACCAATTTGTCCAACTCCGCCTCTATTTTGTCCTTTAGTGCGAAAGGCACTCTGCGCGGTTTGAGTCTGATTGGACGTACTCCCGGGTCCAGGTCGAAAGTCACTGGGGGGCCCTTGAATTTTCCGAGTCCCTTTTTGAAAACCTCGGGGTGCGCCTCGCACACGCTCTGTATTGGGTCAGTCCCGGCGGCGTGTACTCCCACGGCGTGCACCCCCCCAATGAACAACCCCAGGGGCTGGAACCATTGAGTCCCGAGGAGGCTGCATTTACCTCCCTTGAGGACGACTAGGGGAAGCGTTGCGGCGCGCTTTTTGAACTGGACCTGGAACTTCCCAACCCCCAACACCGGGATGCGGTTCCCTTGCACGTCCTTCAGCGTGGCCCTCAATGCCTTGAGCTTGGGCCGCACGTGGGGGGCTATTTTTAGGAACTCTCCCTGGAAGATGATAGAGTAAGAAGAACCCGAGTCCACCTCCATCCTAACAGGGGCCCCTTGTATTACTACCTCAACGAAGTATCGGGGGTGCTCCGTGGATACGCTGAGAACCGGAGCATCGTCCTCGCTGTCGTCGGAAATGCGCCCTACTCCGTCCCACTTCCTCGTGGTCCGGGTGCCGTCCTTGGGCCTCGTGGTGCGGTCCTGCCTCGCCGAGCGGTCTGGGGAACTCCTCTTGGCCTCGCGCCGTTTTCGGCAGACCTTGGCGATGTGCCCGCGCCGGCCGCAGTTGTGGCACTCGGCCTTGCGGAACGGGCATTTGGCGCGGGCGTGGGCGGCGCCACAGCCGTCGCAGCGCCTGCCTTCCTTCTGGACCTTCCGGACTTCCTCGTCGTCGCCGCTCTCCGCGGACGAGTTTGAAACTCGCCGGGCCGCGCGTACCGAGCTCTCTGCCTTGGCTGGTTTCGGGCGCCAGTCCTGGAGCTCTTGCACCCCGGCCGTCGTGGCCTCCGCGGCCTGTGCCGTGTCGAGGACTTGCTGCCACGTGGGAGGCGGCTCCTGTCTCATCAGTGCGCGCTGAGTCTCGGTGTCCCTCAGGCCGCAGAGCAGGCAGTCTCGGAGGGTGACTTCTGGGGTCTCCCACTTGCATGGGCCAGCGGCCAGCCGCAGGGCCGCGGCGAACTCAGCGACCGATTCCCCGGGCGCCTGGACTCGCCTCCAGAACGCGCTCCGAGCGGGGAACATCGCTATCGCGGGCCGGAGGTGGGTGCGCAACACCGCCAGGAGCTCTTTGGCTTTGAAGTCGCTCACCCTCCTCGGCGCGATCAGGTCCACCAAGGTCCTCTTGGTCTCGTGTCCGAGCATGCGAACGAAGATGGCCCTCTTCTTGTCCTCATCTGAGACTTCGAGCTCCACCAGCGCTCCATTGAAGTCTATCTCAAACAGCTCCAAGTCTCCCGGCTTCCGGATCTCGTAGCCGGCGCATGTCTTGGTCCCGTGGGCAGCCATTATCCCACCTTCGTCGCCAGTTTACTGTATGGGACCAAAGACAACAGAACAGCCGAAGGGTTGGCTTAACACAGGTTTATTGCATGATGTTCCGGTGGAGCATGAGGTAATGGTGGTGATACATCTCAATATATACAGTAGCACTATACATTTGAATCTTGTAGCACGGTAGCTCATTGGCTGCTACCGGCGTGGCCTCGCCCAGGCACGCCTCTCTTCTGTAGATCTTGTCCTGCTGCTGAATGCGGGGAAGGTTTTCCCGCGGCTGTCCGTGATTGAGCAATGTGAACCATGTGAGACTGAACACTCGCAGCTGCCCTCTATGGGCTGCTTGCTCGCGTTCCTTTACAGCTGAGATACCTTGTATTTGGAGTGGTTACATTCTTGCCTTTACAGTCCAGTGAACATGCAAACATACATACATAACAAGTGGTCACTAGCTCGCGTCCTCTTACAGGGGTTACAGTGATACAGCTGAAGGTTATAATGTTGCACACCGAAAGGTTACATTGTTACCACATGGCTAGGTACATTGTTAAAGGCACAGCTTTACAGAACACAACACTTCCATTCATAATTGGTTCAATTGTCATACTGCTCTAACAGTTAAGAATTTCCCCCCGCTGATATTCAGCCTATATCTGGCTTCCTTTATTGGCCATTCTTACATGTGATCAAGTACAGGTCCTGGCCTGTTCTCTTTAGGATTATCTTTCAAGTACAGTCAAACCTCTACATACGAATTCAATTTGTTCCTCGAGGTTGGTTGTGTGGGGTTTCACGGTGCGATTGCTGTGACTCATTGGCCATAAATTATTCTCCCTTTAGCTCATCTGTATTGCACAGTTAAAAGAGGCCCACTTGGGGCTTCTCACTCAAGGCTTTTCCCCCTCCCTGCCCGTTCAAGGATGGCACGCTATCACACAGCTTCTGTCCAATTAGAGCAAGGTGAGCACGAGGAAGACATGCCGATAGTTAACCAATTAAGTAGTCTCCTGTTATCGCAGATAACCAATGGAAGTATCTTACATGCTCTCTCTGGAATGTCTTTGTCCTGCTTCTAATAAAGTCCAGCCGGACTGTTTTTTATGTTGGCCTATGCCTATGGATGAAATCAAGCCTCCGCGTCTCCTTGATCAACACAAACACTACATCTGGTGACCCGCGCCGTGATTACCGGATCCCAAACCCCCTACTCATCGGCTGGAATAGCCCACTGACGCGTCCCTCAGCTTTCGAGCTCCCAATTGTGAGTATGGGGGGAAAAGTTTCTTCAGGGCCAAGAACCCATGCAAATGAATTGCAGAGATCCATCAAGGAGAGCGGATGTCCAGACATCACGCTTAATAGTATAGAAGGCTTCACTAAGGGAGTCAAATGCCAATGTCCCTGGCACCCAGAAATTGGACTACTCAAATGGGATGATGGGCAAAGAGCAAAAGCCAAAGAAGGACAAGACTTTACTCCAAAAAATCTTTTGTTCTCCCAGGAGTTTACTTTACAATTGCCACTGATTTTGCCCCCAGCCAAGATATGGAGTCTGACTGTCCCTCCATCATATGGGACACAACAGCAGGAGCCCTCATATGGAGATGGGGGTGGAAATGGAGATGGGACATTAAATCCTGCCTTGGAGCAAGCAAGTCCTTTTAGCCCTACAAAAGACCTGTTCTCTGCTGCTTTAGCTCCAGATGTGTTAGATATGGAAGCTGTTGCTGCTGGTCCAGTGAACAGAGAGGCTGAGTCTGAAAAGCCACTAGTGCCAGCTGATGAGGAACAAATGGTGGGAACCTCATCACAGATTGACGCTAGCAATGCATGCAGAGTGCCAGAAAGCAAGGAGTGTGTTTCACAGAGCAGCTTGGGGGATCTCAGCCCCCCCGTGAGGCAACCCTCTTCACAAAAGCCGGAGAAGCTGAATAGTAAAATTGCTTCCTCACGTATGGCCAAAAAATGGGAGGATTGCCCAGAGGAGGAACGCACAAAACCCCAGCCTAAAGAGGGGTTTTCCTGCAAGTACAAACTAACAGATGCAGCTTGTCAGAATCAGCTACTGCAGATGACAGAAATCCAAAGGAGGAGGGGGGTAAATTCTGCCTCAAATGACAACAGACTGCTGCAAAAGTACAAGGAGTTTTTGGCTGATTTTGAGCTGACCACCCCTCAAAAATTTCCTGTGATTTTCACCTCACCTGCCTGCCTTACAGATGGGGACGGCCGGAGCATGAAGGAATGTGTGTTTGCCTGAAAGGCTGAGAGCGGGGTGGGGGTTGTCTGGTTGTCTTGTGAATTCAGTGAGAAGTAATTTATGGCTTACTTTCACCCTGCCATGCCAAGAAGAAGTGTTTGTTTTAAAAAAAACTGAACTGGAGAGAGGATAGTGTTTTGTGTTTAAATTGTCTTCAATCAACGTTTGAGCTTCAATCAATTTGGACATTTTAATTGGACTAAAAAGTTTGTATGGAAAAAGAATTGGCTTTGTTTGCATTATTAAACCTGAAAACCCTTTTTAAATTGGATGGATGGTTCAACTGTATGATCATGCTATGTTCTGTTTTATATTCAAATGCCTTTAAATGCTCTGTTGATATTAGTGCCTGTTTTACCTGCTCATGCTATGAGTGTGAAATGCTTTGATGATATTTGTGCTGATTTACCATGCTTTGTAGTAAAAAGTTATTAATGCCTCTCTCACTTTCACACCAGTGAGAGAAGAGAAAATATAATGCCTTAATTGGGGAGTGAGAATTGCTTTCTAGAATGCAACCTCCTTCTTGTAAGGAAGAAGAGAACTGTTCATATTTGGTTCATGCTTAAATATCCTGCTTATTCTCTTGCTTGGGGAATGACCTGTATTTGTTTGTTATATATTTTGCTTATGATATATTTTGTGTTATGTTACTGCATTTTTCAAGATTCCTTTAGAAGTACATGGGAAAGTTTTCAGTCCTATTGTAGCTGTTAGCATACACATGTAAATGAGTTTTGATGCTGTTTCTAATCTCTATGTTCCTATTGTAACTGTAAGTCAAAGCCTCACTGTTTTCCTCCTGGGGTCGACACCGGGGGAGGACCTTCCTTTTAACTTTGGAACTATATTCCTGCTTACCTCTCTACAAACACTTGTTGCCTTAAAGCTTGTTTGTGCATTTGTGAATTCTGATAACTGCCTGTTGTCTATTCAATGCATACCTTCGTTGCCAGCCTGCAAGGACGCTTCCGGCTCGCAAATGCAAGGGTTAAATTTATTATGCTTATAAGCTTCTTAAAAACAGAAGGGGGAAGATGTGGGGTTTCACGGTGCGATTGCTTGACTCATTGGCCATAAATTATTCTCCCTTTAGCTCATCTGTATTGCACAGTTAAAAGAGGCCCACTTGGGGCTTCTCACTCAAGGCTTTTCCCCCTCCCTGCCCGTTCAAGGATGGCACGCTATCACACAGCTTCTGTCCAATTAGAGCAAGGTGAGCACGAGGAAGACATGCCGATAGTTAACCAATTAAGTAGTCTCCTGTTATCGCAGATAACCAATGGAAGTATCTTACATGCTCTCTCTGGAATGTCTTTGTCCTGCTTCTAATAAAGTCCAGCCGGACTGTTTTTTATGTTGGCCTATGCCTATGGATGAAATCAAGCCTCCGCGTCTCCTTGATCAACACAAACACTACATGGTTGCATCTGAAAAAATTCTTATCTTGAATTTCCCATAAGAATGCATTGAATGCAGTTTCCCATAGGAATGCACTGAATGCAATTTCCCATAGGAATGAATGGAATTTTGTATCTCAAAACAATGTTTTCTCAAACCTGTTTCCCCCCCTGAAATTTATTTATTTAGTTATTTTAAACATTTACATCCCACCCTCCTGGTGGGTACACCACTCGGGGCGGCTAACAACAAAAGGGGGAAGGGGATATAAAAACAGTTAAAACAACCACAGCTAAAAACAAGAACCCAAAACCCCCAGATAAAATCAGCATTAAAACAGAACAACAGTAAATCATCAATTAAAAGAAACAACCCACCCCACCCTTACCCACATAAGACAGAGTAACAAAACCGGAAAAGGTCCCTAGCATAGGCTAAATCAGCCAGTGAGCTTGACTAGCGGTCTAGCGTGCCCCACACCTGCTGACAAATCCATGTCTTCAGCATCTTTCTGAAAGGTTGTAGATCCATCTGGAGACGCAGCTCAGGTGGTAGGAAGTTCCATAGGACTGGGGCAGACATGGAGAAGGCTCTTTTCCTGGCCCCGCTAAGATAAACTTCTTTCACTGTTTGGACCATCAGTGAGCCCCTCCTGTCTGCCCTAGTAGGACGAGCTGAATTCCTTGTGGCGATACATCCAATTGCTGGATGTATCTTGAATTTTTCTTAAGTTGAACCATTCTTATCTCGAGGTTTGACTGTATTTGAAAAGTGTTATCATATCTCTTTTCAGTCTCCTTTTCTCAAAACTATACATGCCCAGTTCCTCCAGTCTTTCCTCATAGAGCTTCCTCCCCCACTGATCCTCCTTCTTTCCTTCCTCTGAACTTTTTCTAGTTTGTCAGGATCTTTCTTAAAGTGTCTAGGTCTCAGGACCTACGTACTCAAGTCTTGTTTGTTCAAGCGTTTAAACAATAGGTATGAGTTTCATAGTGACAAATAAACATTGTTCCTTCTTATATTTATCAGCTTTACGGGGTTTAATCTTCACAATCTGTGTGGACACAATGGGGTCAGCAAACCAGTATTCTTTATCCATGCCGCCCCCACCTGCTTTCTCCTTGGAAACTAAAGTATAATGCAGAGTTTGTTCAAAATGGCAGGGATTGGTTTCCTAATGCTGCATTGAAAGGCTTAGTTTCTGGCTGTAGCAGGTGTTCTTGCTTTAATTATTGGCTTTATTGGATTAAAATAATAAAATTGGTGTTTCTTATGCAGAGAGGAATATTGGAGTTTCGCCAAGCTATGTTTCTGGCTGTTGCTTTTATGGTCGTCTGTTAAGCAAATTTAGATTCTTGTTTCTTTCTTTTTATATCTTTAAATAGTTACATGAGAAGAAATTTCAGAATGACTTTACAAAACAGGATAGACTGAAGGATGCCAATGGTGAGTGGAATATATTTTGAGTAGAGAACAACTTTCATCAAGTTTAGAGTTTAGAAAAGTTCCTTTTTTAAAACTATGTCCCAGAATTGCCCTAGGAGCTGGAAGCTACAGTCTAAAAAAGAAGCTGTCTTTTAAAGATGCAGAATGGAAGAAAAGGATTATGAGAACTATGTCTGTTAGAATAAAAAAACATAATTTCAAAATACTGTGGAAATGGTACTTGACTCCAGTGAGAGTACATCAAATGGATAACGCTAAAAGCAAGATGTGCTGGAGGTGTAAACAATCTCTGGGAATGTATGAACATATGTGGTAGAAATGTAATGTGGCAAATGATTTCTGGAGAAAAATTGAGAAAGATTTTTGATATTATGGGGTTTGGATTTAAGCTGGAGACAAGTACAGTGTTGATAATGGATGTGGAAAATTTGAATTTAAACGAGGAGAAAAAAGAATTAATATCTATAATGTTGACTACGGGGAGACAGTGTATTGCAAGAAACTGGAAAACAGATGTAATTTTAAAAATTGATGAATGGTATAAAGAGATGTGGGATCTTGCATTGAATGATAAATTAACATGGGAGATAAATAAATATAAGGGTAAAATTAAAGAAAATAGATTTTGGGAAATTTGGCAACCGTTTGTGGATTACTCTCTGAAGGGAGAAAGAGGGAACAGTCGGGTACCTGATCAAATACGTTTTTGGAAATGGTAAAAATAAATGTGATATCCCACAGACTCCATGATATTGTAAATACACTGGGTGATTATGGTATTACTGTTGAATATTATTTAGTTATTGGTTGCATGGTATAATTTAATGGGATCTAATAATATGTGGATGTAATAATTAAAATAGGTTAAGGAGTAATTTGGAAATAATAAATTCCATAAAATTAAACATGGTAATGGAAGGGTGGGGGTAAGATGGAATTTTATTATTATAATAAGTAGGAGGGTTTTTTGTATTTTACTTTTATCAATATTGTATATGTAAGTTTGCATATCAATAGAGATTATAAGGTTATATTTTTGTATGTATTTTAATTGAATATTTTTTTCTTTTTTGTTGTGTGTATAAAAATTAAAACTTAATAAAAAAAAATTTAAAAAATTAAAGATGCAGAATTAGTGGGGACCTTGTTTTCCACAAGTTATTAGGTTATTCCTGTAATCAGTGTAAGATGGTCTATTGGGGCAAATTAGTCCCAGCCTCCAATCTGCGAGTACAACTTTGTGGAAACCCGAGAACCAGCACAGATCATTCTTCAGTTTGGTTAGATGTGACAAGGGACTCCTGTCTCAACAGTTCTGATGGATATAAATGTCTCTCTCAGGCATAACATATAACTGGGTACAATGACCATATGGTTGGAGTAGCTTCTACTTTTCCTTGTGCCCTGAAATTGCTTAACCAGTATGTACAATGGTTCCAGCCGTCTGTTGTGTCCACGGACACGTACTCATTTGTGCACTTGGTAGTCAAATAACAGGAATCCAGAAAACTGGGACAGCATCTTGCACAAGTCCTTTTACACACATGGTATTTTACAATAGGATCCTAGCTGTGGTCTCCATTGACTCCTCACGGATATGAAGAACTTGTGATGTAATAATGCACACAAGCCAAAGGACCAGTGAGTAAATTGCTTCCAGTGTGAGCATCAAAGAACTAGCGAGGGACAGAATGTTGCTGCCAAACTAGATTCCTGCCTGGTTAAGTGGGGAAGAAAGTCACTTTGCTACAAAGCTGGGTCAGTTTGGCATGAGATAAAAAAGAATTGTTGTTTAACATCTCCTGGGAAGGTTATATATTAAAACATCCTTCACGGTGCTTCAAGGCAGGTGCCTGACCCCAGATTGGTGCACAGAAACAAGAACAACTGGTTGACTGGATGTGTAACCAAGGAGAAAGCTTAGAAAAGTTACATTTTCCTTTTGTTCAACAACTCCCAGAATCTCACAGGTAACCTTTTATTTTATTTTTTGTCATTCAAAAATGCTGAGTAATGGTTTACTGGATTATTAAGAAGCTATAATCAAGCTTTTGGTTCCCCAGAAATCTTCTTCTAAGCATGAATGCTCTAAAACAGGGGTTCCCAACCTAAGGCCCATGGGCCGTATCTGGCCCATGGCACCATTTCATGTGCCCCCCCACCCCAAGGAACTTTGAGAAACAAAATGATCACCCCTTTGAAGCTGTTGAGACAAAACGTCCACCCCCATTGTGCAGGCAGGGCAAAAATGGCTATCCAGCCCTCAAAGTTGACTGAGAGAGTGTGACCCAGCTCCTGGCTTGGAAAGGTTGGGAACCCCCGGTCTAAATTGTGTACATATTGGGAAGGAGAGAAGGCCCAAAAATCAGATACAGTGTTTAGCAAGGCAAGACTCACTGTAAAATAAGAGGTATTAAAGAAACAGTTTACATTCTCTCCTCTTTCCATAAACCAACGTCTAACTGGGGGTTCTCACCCATTGCCTTCAGCAAAACGGCATCTTGTGTTGGTATATAGACCAATAAAAGAGGAGTATCAAGCCATCTGTATGCTATAAAAACAGGCCATCAGATTTAGAGACCTAAAATGAACAGTCAAAGTCAAATTTAGTAATCCACTCCTAGTGGTTGGAAGAGACGGATTCTTTGATGAAGAAGACTCTTATGGGAAATCTTCTTCCCTTTGCCGTGAAACCTGCCCCTGTGGCACTTTCAGTAGAAACCCAGGGTGGGGTGGCTGTGAAACCTGTCATGAAGGAGAATTCAGGGAGTTGTAATTCTCCTCAAAGAATAATGCCTTGAAGAGAAGGTTTCCAAACCATAAGCTACAAAATAATATATAACCACATGAAGTACTGCAGGCAATTGGAATATTTGGCCTCATTCTTTTCTAGATAGTCTAAACCAAGATTGGGGGATCTGTAGCTATCTGGCTATCTTGGACTCCAACCTTCATCATTCCTGACCTTATAGAATGTTGGGCTACGTGGATGGAACTTGGGAGCCCAACAACATCTGTACAGTCAAAGTCTTCACCTCTGGACTAAATTATTATGAAGACTTCTCCTCCTACTACTACTACTGCCATAGGGTTGCCATATGTCCCGGAAAACCAGGATTGTCCTGGATTCAAGGTTGGAAATATTGTCCCGGCTAGTTCAAAAAAATCATGTTAAAGTCGCAGATTTTAAAAACTTACTGATTGGGAAAGTGTTTTAGAACTGTCATTATATTATGTTTGTAAAAAAATAATGCTATTTTGTAGATAACTCACCCATTTTTGTCAAGTATATTTCTGTCCCGGTTTTGTGGTAGAGAATTATGGCAACTCTCCACTACCACCACCTCATCTGGTGTCAAGGGGGATGCAAGGTTCCTGCTCTGGCTCTTCTAGCGGCCTCCACTGGTGTTATTTGATGTTCTTGTAATATTTCTTTGATGTTACCTTGTTGGATCGGGGCCCGATGTGGGCCGGAGGGTCCCGGAGGAGACTGGTCAAGCAAGACACGTGAGGCAAGATGGAGCGAAGACCAGCGTTTATTGACAAAAAGGCACTTAACTTTATACCTCTGCCTAGCTTGGCTGCGTGCATACGTTGCACGTAGCCGTTACAGGAAAGCCCTGAGTCTGCACATCATGATTACACAAGTTACCCATTAAGGGTGACTTCACCGGGGGAAGTTTCTTATCTATCTAATTAACTACCGGGGACATGCATTGTTCATTGTTATCGAGAGCAAACATGCGCTTAGGTTGACTCTAGAGCTTAGAGCATCTGCGGATGCGAGACTACTCATTACGTGCTTATCGAGTTAACCATCTGGCAATCTTTTGTCCTCTATTGTCCGACCCGCCTGTTAGGTCAGCGATCGGTGAATTAAACTCTATCTATTATTTTGCTCCCCAATTTCTGTCCCCTCGGAACCAGAGGCTCGGAGGAGTGTTCTCCCATAACCGAGGTTCTGTCAGGGACAGTGTGCCAATTGTGTACGCGGAACCCACATTACCTCTCCACCTTCCTCTGGGTCTGCCTCATGGTGTTTGTCCTTCTCCTCTTTCCACATATGCTTTGGTGTATGCATTTCCATGGTGACTAACTTTTGTTTATGTTTTGTTGTACCCATGTTTGGCACTGGTGCCATAAGGTGAGAATGAATATGCTTTGTTTGAGGTATTTCTTTGTGTTAATTGGTATTGCCTTGTGTTGTAAGAGCTGAGCTAACTCTCCCAATATTTGGTTTGCCTTACTGCACCGTATGTTAATCTCTTCACCCATTTTGCCATTTTCAGTAAATGTCATATTTGAACTCTTTCAATTCTTTTATATTTGTTCCCTCTATCTCGATATTTAGAGCAGGGATTCTCAACCTGTGGCCTGCTGGCTGGATGCATCCTACAGCACCATTTCATGTGGGGCCCCCACTGCCTCCACCACACCAGGAAGTGCCATGTGGTGGAGGAAATGGCCATCTGGCCCCTGAAGCTGTCTGAGGGAATGTGACCCAGCTCCCAGCTTTAAAAGGTTGAGAACTCCTGATTTAGAGTATGTTGTTTCCTTACAATTGCCTCAGTCTTCTCTTTATTGATTCTCATATTATTTACTAGCAGGGGTGCCCTGCTTCGCACGGGTGGGGTTTGGGGCCCTCCTGTCCTACCTCCCGGGGTTACGTACTAGCATGCTGTTCCGTGCCTCTATGCTCCCCAGGGTGTATTTGTTTAGCACACATGCACACACACACACACACGCACAACCACAACCTACCCTGCATCCACTCTTTCACCCACTCTCTAGACTCTCTCACACCCAAACACTCTCACTATTTCTCTCTCTGACTCTCTCTCTCTCTCTCTCTCACACACACACACCAGTGGCTTACGTTGGATCAACTCTCTCACTCACTGTCTCTGTCACACACAGACTCTCTCTCCCTCTCCCCCCCTCTCTCACACATGCATACACATACCAGCGACTCCACTTGCTCACTCACGCTCTGTCACACAGTCGGGCTATCTCTCTCTCTCAACACACACATGCATTACATGCACATGCCAGTGACTTACATTGGATAGACTCTCTCACCCACAGACTCTCTCTCTCTCACACACACACACATGCTCTGTACCTGGCCAGGGGAGGGCTTGCATTCCCCCTCCCCTCCGCCACCTGGAGGTGTCCCGGTCCGGCCTTGGGGGCTGGGGGGCTGATTCCGCAGCAGTGTCTAGTTTGGCGGGGAGGCTGCCAGATGTCCGGCTTGGCGTGGAGGCCGCTGGGTGGTCGCCCAGGGGGGAACCAAACCCAGGCAGAGGAGAGACCCGGCCCCGGTGACCTCCCACCCACCCCGCTTCTCCGGCAGGCATGGGCCAAATGGAGAGAGTGCTCCGGTCGGCCCATGCCTGCTGAAGAAGCCAAGGCGGAAGGCTACAGCCAGGTTGGGGGACCCAAACCGGGCCGAGGAGAGACCTGAGTCTGCGACCCCATGACCCATTCACCCCAGATTGGCGGTACCTTCCGCCCTGGCTTCTTAGGCAGGCATGGGTGGAACAGAGTGCTGCGGGTGCCCCAGGCCTTCGGGAGAAGGCAAGGCGGAAGCCTCTCCCTGCCCTCTCCAGGAGGCAGCTGGCATCCGGGCGCCCCAGCTGGACGATGCCTCCCGGAGAAGGGCCTTGCCTTGACCGGCAGGCATGGGCAGAACAGAGCGCTGCAGGCACCCCAGGCCACCCAGAGAAGGCAAGGCGGAAGCCTATTCCTGCTCTTTCCGGAAGGCGATCGAAATGGTGGCCAGTCGGCCAGCCAGTGGATTCTCCCACCCGAGGAGGTGGTAATAGTCATGCACCAGAATCCGCACAGGCGCAGAAGCCTGCCTGGAGTTCTAGGCGGCGCCTGCACCTGTAACTCCAGGCAGGCTTCTGCACCTGCGCGGATTCTGGTGCATGCCTATTACTACCTCCCCAGCCATTTCATGCTGCCTGGGGGGGCCTTCACATCTGATTTTTGGGGTGAAAGACCCCAAAATGGTCTGCCGGGACCCCGCGTCAGACACACCGGAGGTCTGAGGTAGGCAGGGCCAGTGTTGTCAGGGCTGGGGGTACAGGTCTCACGCTGTGTGTTGGCAACATACAGCGCAACACCTTGATTTTAGTTATATAGATGTTACATTCTTGGTTCATGGATGTAAAGTGTTGTTATAGTTCCTTGGCTGTACTTGCTATCAGTGCCTGATCACCTGCAAAACACTTGCTATATATTGATGAACTTCCCTTTGTATAGTTGTGCAGGGTTTTTGTGTGGGTATGTTCCCCTGAAGAAAATCATAAAATATATATAGAAAATATAGACAAATCTAAGCTATGCACTGGTAATCACCAAGATTGACTATTGCCACACTCTCTATGTGTGTCTGCCCTTTTGGCTGATATAAAGGCTTCAACAGGTGCAAAATGCAGCAGCCAGACTAGTTAAGGGTTTTGAGCATTTTGCTCATATTACCCTAGTTTCGGCTTACTTGCATTGTCTATATTCATTTGAAAATACTTTTAGAGGGGTGATTGTATCTCTCCTCATCCCTTTAAATGGTTTTAAATTTGATTGCTGTTTTAAAGGTGCTAATCCACTTTAATTGTATTTGGATCTCACAATATACCATATTTTTTCTGACACCTTTGTTTGAATTATGTTGTGAGCCACCTTGAGTTAGGAAAAAGGTGGGATACAAATATAATAAAAACTATACCTATAAGGAAGAGGTGTGGCCGTACGTGTGCAGAATGCGTACCTACACCCCTGGAGCCTATCCCGTAATGCTCCGCACACACCTACCTTTTGTCCCTGAGATCAGTGCCGCGGGGGCTGAGAGTGGGGCTTAAGCCCCACAAAATAGGGAAAAGAATAACAGCCTAACAGCCAGGCCTGAAAACAGAATGTTGGAGAGAGCTGATTTGCATGTTGGATTGTGATTGGTTGAGAGTGAGTGACTGACAAAGGACCTGATGCGGATGGAACAAACCCATTCCATTTAAGCCTCCACAGCCCTGGAACGAGACACTTTCAATGTACATCAATGCTGTGTGACTGACAGAAAGAGACAGGGAGTGTGTCTCTCTCTGTGTGTGTGCAAGACAATGCACAAGACAGTGTGTTCCGGATCAGTCACTTGTGGGTGTGGGGGTGTGGGTGTGCCTGAATTAGAGAGAGAGAGAGAGAGAGAGAGAGAGAGAGAGAGAGAGGAGTGTCTATCTGTGTTGGGTGTATCAGGGTCCGAAAAACCTAAACATACAACAAACACCCCCTGGCCAAGGCCGGGTAATTAGCTCTCATTCTTCCTTCCCTACCTCCAGACATTCTTCTCCCCTTCCTTCCTTCCTTCTTCTCTTCCCTCCCTCATTCTTACCCTCCCGTCTTTCTTTCCTCCTAAATTTTTCCCTCAATACCTATCATCCCTCCTTCATCATCATGCCGGGGTGAGTCTGCCCAGGTTCCTTTACTGAGAGCCAGGGGGCATCACAAACGGTGTGGGGGGAGGCAAAAAGGAAAAAAACCCTCCCCAAGCTATCCCCACCCCACGGGTTGAGCCCCGCCCCCCAAAAAAACACAACAAACCCGTCGAAGACAGGCACCTATGCTAGTTAAGACTAAATAAATAAATAAATTTGTACAAATTTGCTATGATGCTATACTATAATTAATTTTTAACATTGCTGTGGGAAATAAGAGTTTCCCCAAAGGCTTGAAGCTGAGGGTGTCTCCCTGTGTATATTTAGCTACTCTATTTTTATCCATCTTGGTCTTTATCCATATAGTTTCTTGCTATTTCATTAGAAGGTACCTGTTTGGAAAAGTTACCTTTTTTGATTGCAGCTGCCAGAATGCCTCCAACAGGCAGAACCACTGGTACTCAAAAAAGTAACTTTTGTAGACCAGTGGTTCTCAACTTTTTTTTTTGCCCCCATGCCACACCTGAGCATCTCTAAAATCCTGATGCCCCCCTCCTTTGACATATAATTATTACTATTCAAAAAGTGAACTCCTATTCATGTGGAGGAAGCCTGAAAGGCTATTTTGTTGTTCAGTTGCACAGTTGAGTCTGACTCTTTGCGACCCCATGGACTATCGTTCGCCAGGCTCCTCTATTTTCCACCATCCTCCTCAGCCCACTCAGATCTATTCCCATCACACCGACAATGCCATCTATCTACCTCATATTCTGTCGTCCCTTTCTCCTATCTTTCTCAGCATCAAGGCCTTCTCTAGTGAGTACTCTCTCCTCATTTGATGGCTTCATCCTCAGTATTTGTTCCTCCAATGAGCAGCCAGGGTTGATTTCCTTCAATACCAACTGACTTGTTCTCCTCGCAGTCCAGGGGACTCTCAAGAGTCTCCTCCAGCACCACAATTCAAAGGCGTCTATTCTTCTGCACTCAGCCTTCCTTAGGGTCCAGCTTTCACAGCCGTACATGACTACTGGGAATACCATTGTTTTGACTATGCGGACTTTTGCATGCAGGGCGATGTCTCTACTCTTTATTATGCTACCTAGATTTCTCATTGCTTGTCTCCCAAGAGGCAAGCATCTCCTTATTTCGTGGCTGCAGTCACCATCTGCAGTGACCTTGGATCCCAAGAAAGTAAAGTCTATTAAAGGTTATTAATGTGGTCTAACTCATTCTCTAATTGCCCCCTTAAAAAAATACGGCTTTAGACACTGTAACTAGAATCTGGCCAGTCATTCTTTGATGGTTTGCTGAAGAAACATCCTGTGTGTTGAGATGAAAAAGCGAATGTTATTTTAATTTCAAATTGCGCAAAGTATGCAAAGACATTCATTAATGCCTGCAAGGACTTGCTGGAGTTCCAAGATGAGTCTATCTAATTAAAGCATCAACAACTGGAATTTCCGGAATAACATCTGTTGTTCTCATTAAAGGGCAATCCCAAAGCTTTCAAATGCAGCATTTTTCTGAGCATGGCCTTCTTTTTCAATCTGATTCTTTTGGAAAGGACTGGGGACATCCCCTGTGTGAGAAATATAGTGGTACAACTTACAAATCAGCTTTTAATCAATGGGTTTAATATCAATTAATAATGCATCCACGGCTTGGTAGAGAAACCTTCATAATGATAGCTTCCCTTTGGAGCTTTAAGTGTTCATTGCAGACTGCATAATATGGTAATTAGCATAAATTGCAGGAAGGAGAAGCTTCATTTAATTATGTAATGGGGCTCGTTACAATGCATAATCAACAGAGTGGCCAAACAAGTTTACCAGAGGCTTTCATCTCTCTTTCTTCCTCTGTCCACAGCAAATAAAGCTCTGTTTGATGAAGAACATCCTTTTGAATGGACCTGTTTTTAATTGCCATTAGCCCAAGACTCTATATCCCTGTCTTGAGGAAAGTCCTGAAATGAGGAAGCCCATTGGTTTTGCAAACTGCATCCAGTGTTGTAAAAATAATTGTCATAGGGCCGTGATGGCGAACCTTGGCACTCCAGATGTTCTTGGACTTCAATTCCCAGAAGCCCAAGCACCCTGTGAATCCACAAGAATGGGTTTACTGTGATCCCGTATGGGCACATTTTACTTCTGCTTCCGGGAGCGATGAGGACGGTGCGGGCCGGATGAATCACAGTAAACCCATTCGTGTGGATTCACAGGGGATTGGGCTACTGGGAATTGAAGTCCAAGAACATCTGGAGCATACCTGTCAAGTATCCCAGAAATGTTCTGCGCAGGTCCCGTAATCTCTGGAGCTGCGCTTGACAGGTATGATCTGGAGTGTCAAAGTTTACCATCACAGTCATAGGGTTTCTGCCATAATAGAGTTTTATGGCAAGAACAAACACTCTTGAGGGTATATAAGAGCAAAACCAAATTACAAGATGGATGGAGGAAGGAACATCATTAAAGGAGAATATACGGGTAACTGAGGAACTCAACCTCCCCTACGTCACATGGAGAACCCTTAATAGGCTGAGGGTCAGAGTCCCTAAATGTAAGACCAACAAGTGGGGACTGCTGGTGGACAACAACACATGGTGTAAATGTGGAAAGATTCAGAATCCAGCTCATTCTGCCTATTACTGCCAGAAACATGCACCAATGAGGACTTAATTTTGGCCAACGACAAAGTGAAAAAAGTGGCTTCATTTTGGCAGTTTAGGGTTTGATCAGGACACACAAAAAAGAATAAATAGGAGATACGCTATCTGACAGCCTGACTGACACCTGAACACAGCTACTACCAGCCAGCAGAATTATGGGTTTTACAAAGAAAAATATTCCTTGGCCAGTTATATTTAGAGTTCCTATTTTGTATTTGTCTGTTCTGTCTTTTTGTCCTTTGACATTGCCGTGATCGTTTCCCACTAGACCAGTCCATTTGTACTGTATCTCATTTGGGTTTGTGTACATAAGAACATAAGAACATAAGAACAGCCTTGCTGGAACAGGCCACAGCCCATCCAGTCCAGCATTCTGTCTCACACAGTGGCTCACCATTTCCTTCAGGGTATTCCCAAGCAGATGCCTTCACCTGCTTAGGATTCCCTGGAAATGATATTGAGAGATATCCTGCCTATCTCTCCAACCTGGAGGTTGTCCTTAAGTATCCATAATTATAGCCATTGATACTCTTGTCCTCCATGAACTTGTCTAATCCTTTCTTAAAGCTGTCAAGACTGACAGCTGTCACCACTTCTTCTGGCAGGGAGTTCCATAGACCAGTGATCCTCTGGGTGAAAAAGTACTTTCTCTTATTTGTTTGAGAACTAGTACCCAAAAGTTTCATCGAGTGTCCCCTAGTTCTAGTGTTATGCGATAGGGAAAACAGTTTTTCCTTATCTACTTTGTCCACACCGTGCATGATTTTATAAACTTCAATCAGGTCACCTCTTAGACGTCGTCGTTCAAGAGTGAAGAGGCCCAACCGTTGCAGCCTCAGATGGTAAGGAAGGTGTTCCAGTCCCCTAATCATTCTGGTTGCCCTCCTCTGCACTTTTTCCATCTCCATAATATCCTTCTGGAGGTATGGCGACCAGAACTGTACACAGTATTCCAGATGGGGCCTCACCATAGATTTATAAAGAGGCAAAATGACACTTGCTGACTTATTTTCTATACCCTTCCTAATGATCCCTAGCATTGAGTTTGCTTTTTTCACTGCTGAGGCACACTGGGTTGACACCTTCATTGAGCTGTCCACCAGGACACCAAGGTCCCTTTCCTGGATTGTCGCAGAGAGTTCAGACCCCATCAGTTTATAAATGTAATTGGGGTTCTTTGCCCCAACATGCATCACTCTGCACTTACTAATGTTGAAACTCATTTGCCACTGTTTTGCCCACTCACCCAGTGTCGAGAGATCCCTCTGGAGCTCCTCACAATCTCTCACAGTTTTCACTACCCTGTATAATTTAGTGTCGTCAGCAAATTTGGCTACCTTGCTTTTTACTCCTACCTCTAGATCATTTATGAAGAGGTTGAAAAGCAGGGGTCCCAGTACTGAACCTTGGGGGACCCCACTCTTTACTTCCCTCCACTTGGAGAAGTGTCCATTTAGTGCTACCCTCTGTTTCCTGTCCCTTAGCCAGTTGCTGATCCAGGACAAGACCTGTCCCTTTATTCCATGACTGGTAAGTTTATTCAAGAGCCTTTGGTGTGGGACCTTGTCAAAAGCCTTCTGAAAGTCCAGATAAACAATGTCAACTGGATCCCCCTTATCCACATGCTTGTTGACACTCTCAAAAAATTCCAACAGATTAGTGAGCCATGATTTGCCCTTGCAAAAGCCATGTTGGCTCTCCTTTAGCAGCGCCTTCTCTTCTATGTGCCTATTAATTCTATCTTTTAGGATGGTTTCCATTACTTTACCTGGGACACATGTCAAACTGACAGGTCGGTAATTTCCTGGATCACCCCTGGATCCTTTTTTGAAAATTGGTGTTACATTCGCTACCTTCCAGTCATCAGGCACAAAGCCTGATTTGAGGGAAAGATTATATATTTTGGCTAGGAGATCAGCAATTTCATCTTTAAGTTCCCTGAGAACTCGTGGATGCATGCCATCTGGTCCTGGTGATTTGTTAGTGTTTAGTTTAACAAGACATGCAAGGACCTCCTCCCTGGTTATTTCTATCTGGCTTAATTCTTCGGTTTCCCTCCCTACGAAGATAGGCTCTGTTTTGGGCATGTGGCCTCTGTCTTCTTCAGTGAATACTGAAGCAAAGAATTCATTGAGTCTCTCTGCAATCTCTGTTTCCTCTTTAATAACCCCTTGCCTTCCATTGTCGTCTAATGGTCCAATGGCCTTCCTAGTTGGGTTCTTACTTCTAATGTACTTAAAGAAGTCTTTGTTATTTCTCTGAGTATTTTTAGCTATACGCTCCTCAAAGTCTTGCTTTGCTTTCCTGATTGTTGCCTTGCATTTGTTCTGCCAGAATTTATGTTTCTGCCTGCTGTCCTCATTTGGACAAGCCTTCTGTTGTGTTCTAATAGTGTAACCTTCTTCATGTGATAACAATGTATCTTAACAATGTAACCCTTCCTACAAGTAACAATATAGTCGTCAGCTGTATCACTATAAACCCTGTATTAGGACGCGAGCTAATAACCACCAGTGGGCAGCAGCGAGCGTCCAAGCTCTCTTGGTCCATACTCATCAATAGCCACAGCGCGGAGTTTCCCGCCACTACCTACACCTGGACAAGAAGGGCGTAACCAGCAATGATGTCACGCAGACAATAGCCAACCGGCTATCGTGGAGCCACATTCGAATGTTTACCACTGTATATATATAGAGCTTTGCATCCGCCATTACCTCATGTTCCCTCTGACCACCATGCAATAAACCTGAGTTAAACCAGCCCGTGGCTGTTTCCTGTGTCTTGGTTCTCATATACTAAATTGGCGACGAAGGTGGGATGATGGACCCCCAAGGAGCCAGGGCACAGAGCGGTTTCAACATTATCAAACCGCAAGACTGGGAGCTTTTTGAGATGGATTTCCAGGCGGCACTGGTGGAACTCAAAGTCAAAGACGACGAGGAAAGGAAGAGGGCCATCCTCACCCGAATGCTTGGGATAGAAACCAAGCGAACGCTGGTGGGCATTATTGCACCGAAGAAGATGAGTGACTTCAAAGCCGAGGACATCATGAAACTGCTGCGTGAGCGGTTCCGACCCTCGAGGGCAATGTTTCCCGCTCGGAGCGCGTTTTGGAGGCGAGTCCAAGCGCCGGACGAGTCGGTTGAGGCCTTCGTAACAGCCATGAGAATAGCCGCCGCCCCCTGCCGATGGGACAACCTAGAGATGGCCCTAAGGGACGGCGTTCTGTGTGGCCTGAAGGACAAGGAAGTGCAGCGCAGCCTGATGAACAAGGAGCCGCCACCCACGCTGGCAGAGGTTGTGGAGGCCGCGGAATCCGCGGAATCCACGAATGCTGGGGTAGACGAAATGCACCAGTGGCGTGAGTGGCGTCCTAGGGCCGGCAAAGCGGAAAATTCGGTGCACGGCAAGTCCGGACAGTCGGTACACGCAACCCGACGAACCTCGAAGTCGTCTACGGAAGGCAGCGACGGTGAGGAGGTCCAGAAGGTCCGAAAAGGCGGGCGCCGCTGCGATGGTTGCGGAGCAGCCCATGAGCGCGCGAAGTGCCCATTCAGAAAAGCCGAGTGTTACAACTGCGGCCGTCGGGGGCACATCGCCAAGGCGTGCAGAAAGCGGAAAGAGGACCGGAAGCATTCACAAGACCGTTCGGCCAGACCGGACCATCCAGCGAGGTCCAAAGATGGCGCCCGGACCACGAGGAAGCAGGACGGCGTGGGCCGCATCTCGGACGACAGCGAGGACGACGCTCCCGTGTTCAGCGTGTCCGCGGGACAACCCCATTACTTCGTCGAGGTACTAGTCCAAGGGGCCCCTATTAGGATGGAAATTGACTCAGGGTCCTCATATTCTATGATTCCCCAGAGAGAGTTCTTGAAAATCGACCCCCACGTGCGGCCCAAACTTAAAGCGTTGAGGTCCACGCTACGAGACGTGCAGGGGAACAGCATCCCAGTGTTGGGGGTCGGGAAATTTCGGGTCCGTTTTAAGAGACATTCTGCGGAACTTCCTCTAGTTGTTCTCAAAGGGGGAAATTGTAGCCTCCTCGGGACTCAGTGGTTTCAGCCTTTGGGTTTGTTCATAGGGGGGGTGCATGCCGTGGGGGCGGATCCAATACAAGCGGTGTGCGACGCGCACCCCGCCGTTTTTAAAAAAGGACTGGGAAAGTTCAAGGGACCCCCTGTAGCCTTTGACCTAGACCCGGAGGTCCGCCCGATAAGACTCAAACCACGCAGGGTGCCGTTCGCACTAAAGGACAAAATAGAGGCGGAACTGGACAAACTGGTGGGCCAGGGGATTCTTGTTCCTGTTGATTCTGCGGAGTGGGAAACTCCAATTGTTACAGCACTAAAGGCTAACGGGGAGGTGCGCATTTGCGCTGATTATAAGTGTACAATTAACAAGGCGATCCGCCCTAATGCATACCCGGTGCCGGTGGTCAGCCACCTTCTGGCCAGGCTGAATGGGGGAAAATGTTTCGCTAAGCTCGATTTAGCTCAAGCCTACCAGCAACTCCCTGTAACTCCCGCCACGGCAGCGGCACAAACAATAGTTACACATAAAGGGGCGTTCCAGGTGTCGCGTTTACAGTTCGGCGTGAACTCGGCACCCGGCCTTTTTCAGTCGATTGTGGAACGCCTCCTGAAGGGGCTGGAGGGAGTGTTGTGTTATTTTGATGACGTATTGATAACAGGGGGGAGTGAGGCCGAACTGGCAAGGAGATTGGATAAAGTATTGACTGTGTTCGAGAAAGCGGGGCTGCGACTGAGAAAAGACAAATGCGTTTTTTTCGAAACAGAGGTTGAGTTTTTAGGGTTCCGTGTCACACCCGAGGGAATTAAGCCGTCCAAATCCAAAGTAGCCGCAATCAAGCAGGCTCCTCGCCCCACATCCAAAACCGAACTACAGTCATTCCTGGGGCTCCTAAACTTTTACCATACCTTCCTTCCACGGAAGGCGTCTGTGGCCGAACCGCTCCATCGGTTGCTTAAAAAGGAGGAAACATGGCTGTGGGGTGACGAGCAAGAGAGGGCTTTTAAAGAGTTAAAGCAACTCCTAACATCCGAGGCAATCCTAACTCACTTCGACCCCAAACGGCCAGTAGTCTTAGTTTGTGACGCATCCCCGGTGGGGGTGGGGGCGGTGCTTTGCCACGTGTTGGACGACGGAAGGGAGGCCCCGATAGCGTTTTATTCAAGGTCCCTGTCCCAAGCTGAGCGGAATTACGCACAGACCGACAGGGAGGCATTAGCGATAGTAGCGGGCACCAAAAAATTTCACGATTTTCTGTATGGTCGCCCGTTTACGATCGTGACCGATCACAAGCCTCTGTTAGGAATTTTCACTGCAAATAAGCCCACGCCACAGATCCTGTCCCCGAGAATGCTGAGGTGGGCTATCTTCCTCAACGCATACCAACATGAGTTGGAATACCGGCCCGGAAAGGAGATCAGCCATGCAGACGCACTCTCACGGTCTCCTCTGCCCTTGTCGGGTGACCAAAGGGCAGGGGTAGAGAGAGACCACCAGGTATTGTTAATAGAGGTTTTAGATTCACCCCCAATAGTACCAGCCGACATTGCCAGGGCGACTGGCAGGGATAGAACGCTGGAGAAAGTAAGCTCATGGGTACAGAAGGGGTGGCCGGCGTCCTCCCCAAGTACGGAATTCGACCCATTTTTTCGGAAAAAAATAGAGTTGTCCCTAGAGAGGGGGTGCCTTTTGTGGGGTCAACGGGTGGTGGTCCCTACATCCCTGCGACCGAGGGTACTCAAACTGTTGCACGTCAGCCACCCGGGGATCGTCTGTTCCAAGGCGCTGGCGCGGAGTTACTTCTGGTGGCCCCAGCTGGACGCAGACATAGAGTACATGATCGGCACTTGTGAGGCATGCCAGGGCTCCCGACCGGAGGCGGCTCGTCTCCCGCATAGGGAATGGGACGCGGCAAGGGGGCCGTGGTCCAGAGTGCACATAGATTTTGCTGGCCCGTTCCGAGGTACCCTTTTTCTCCTGGTAGTGGATGCGTACTCCAAGTGGCTGGAGGTGATTCCGGTAAAGAGCACGTCCTCCGCCACTACAATTAGCCATCTAAGGAGAGTCTTTTCCACGTTCGGTTTACCCGACACTCTGGTCAGCGATAACGCAAGTTGTTTCACGTCCGCCGAGTTCAGGGCATTCACGGAAGCAAACGCCATTCGGCACGTCACATCCGCGCCGTTTCACCCGGCCACGAATGGCCAAGTGGAGCGGCTGGTGCGTACAACAAAGGATGCGCTGCGGCGCATGGGCTCGGGGGACCTGAATCACCAAGTTTGTCAGTTTTTATTAGCGTATAGGGTGACCCCCTTGGCATCCGGTTACTCGCCGGCAGAGCTGCTGATGCGAAGAAAGCTGACCACGATTCTGACCAGATTAGACCCCACGAGGGTCGAGGACAAAGGGAAGAACGTAGGGGTAGCGGTGTCGAAAGGTTTCGCCGCCGGCGATCCTGTGCATTGCAGGAACTACGCCAGCGCAGGGCCAGCCTGGGTACCAGGGAGAGTTGTAGAACAGACGGGACCAGTGTCGTATCGGGTGGAAACGAGCACCGGTCTACTCTGGAGGCGGCATGCAGATCAGCTCCGGAGCCGGGTTCCCAGGAAGCAATCCACGGACGGCATGGAAAATACCTCAGCGTTAGGGTTCTCCTCCACCCGCTTAGCCCAAGGAGGAGATAACGAAGGGCAACAGTCCCAAACAAGGGGGGGAAGCAGCGGTCCCGACTTAGATCCTTTTGATACGCCAGCTCTATCCGATCCCGGGGAAGAGAGTGAGGAGTTTGCGACTGCTGCCCCCGAATTTGATTTTGCGTTACCGAGCCGGGGGGGTTTTTGGGAGTGTTCCCCCACCCATCCAAGCGAGAAGAGGGGTTTTTCGTTAGCCCCCAGTGCCCCCGGTTCATCCCAAAGAAAGCACACACCTCCCATAAAAGCCGCAGAACCGCGGCAAGTCACTAACAAGTCTCCCTCTCCAATTACAGGACAGGAAGCCAGGGGACAAGGAGAAGGTAGCAAACCCGGGGCAGGGCAGCCCGCACCGAGACCCCAGCGTGTTCGAAATAAGCCATCTTGGCTGAGAGACTTCGTCTCATCCTAGGGGGGAGGAGTGTTGTGTTCTAATAGTGTAACCTTCTTCATGTGATAACAATGTATCTTAACAATGTAACCCTTCCTACAAGTAACAATATAGTCGTCAGCTGTATCACTATAAACCCTGTATTAGGACGCGAGCTAATAACCACCAGTGGGCAGCAGCGAGCGTCCAAGCTCTCTTGGTCCATACTCATCAATAGCCACAGCGCGGAGTTTCCCGCCACTACCTACACCTGGACAAGAAGGGCGTAACCAGCAATGATGTCACGCAGACAATAGCCAACCGGCTATCGTGGAGCCACATTCGAATGTTTACCACTGTATATATATAGAGCTTTGCATCCGCCATTACCTCATGTTCCCTCTGACCACCATGCAATAAACCTGAGTTAAACCAGCCCGTGGCTGTTTCCTGTGTCTTGGTTCTCATATACTAAACCTTCCATCTTCTAAATGAGCTTCTCTTGCTCTTGATCACTTCCCGAACAGCTCCTGTAAGCCACATCGGAGTCCTCTTGGACCTGGCAGTGCCCTTTTTCCTTTTGGGTATGCATTCCAATTGAGCCTCTGTTATTGTTTTTGTAAACAACCTCCATGCCTCTTGGAGTGTTTGGACTCTCTCAATTTTCCCTTTCAGTTTCTTTTTTACTAGTTTCCTCATCTTTGGGAAATTTCCTTTTTGAAAATTTAAGGTCTCTGTGTTAGATTTTATCAGTGACTTGCCGTCTATGATCAAGTTAAACATAATTGAGTTGTGGTCACTGTTCCCTATTGGATCAGTCACATTAACATCTTGCACCAGATCCTGAGTATTACTCAGGATCAAGTCAAGGATTCTTGTACCTCTAGTTGGGTCTTCAACCATCTGTCCCAGGGAACAATCATTTAGCATATCTAGGAACTTTATCTCTTTATCATGTGCTGAACAACAGTTCACCCAGTCTATGTGAGGGTAATTGAAGTCCCCCATTATAACCAGGCTTCCCTTCTTGGATGCCTCCTTTACAACATTCTCCAACTGCCAGTCTCCCTCAAGAGTTTGGGTCGGAGGCCGATAGTATATGCCTACTGTTAGACCATCCTTGTGGCCTGGTACTCTTACCCACAGAGCTTCTAATGGTGACTCCAAATCACCTAGATATTCCAATTCATACGATTTTATCACTTCTTTGACATACAAGGCGACACCACCTCCCGTTTGCCCCTTCCTATCTTTCCTGTACAGTGTAGCAATAGATTATCCTGGGCCTGTTGCAAGCTGTGAGATTCTGAAGGAGAGAAATGCAACTATAAAAACTTTGATTTATGTCCACCTATTGCAGTTGCAAAATTGACAACAATATGAAAGACTTTTTCCCTTTTGCTTCCCTACTATGACTTCGAGTCAAGCATTCCCAGAGTAGCACTCTCAAACCACACCTACTAAAGCAGTCATCCAACTATTGACAATATCAGCCTTGCCTTGGTTTCAGACATTGGCCAAAATCCAGTGGCTTAACAATCACATTAGAGCAGGCCCATTGAATCAATAAAGATTTGAGAAGTTAACTTCTTCATAGTAAGTCACAGCTAGAGTAAGCCTGTTTGAATCAATGGAACTTAGGGAGTTGGTCTTATAGAGTTGCCTCATCAAATCCTCACTGATTCACTGATCCTACTCTAGTGCGATTTGCAATGCTAAGCAACATGATTTTGTCCATGGTTTCCAGATGATTCACCACATGTAGAAGGAATCTAGGAAGCTGCCTCACATGCAGTCAAACTATAGATCCATCTTAATGGAAGCATTTGGTTGTTCCCTTTTTAATGCAAAGAAAAGTATGATGAGATCTGTCCATTTTCACCTCTTCCCTTTTGGTGGTGGTAAGATCATTCTTGGTTAAAGGAACCCCTCTTTTATTTACAGTTCATGGGTTTGTTCTTTTATATACAGAGGGTTCAAAAATGGATACACATCTTAAGAATGGAAAAAAACTGTATTAAAATTGTAACACTCAATATATACTGATAACAAAAAATGAATATCGCACCCACCAGGGACCGTGGCAAGGAGGCTGGGTTGGTTCAGTAAGTTGCGCCTGTTTGAATTAGCACACACATTCCCTCCTGTAGTGTTTACTGAAGCCTCTCACTACCTGTCCACAAGCCCTGGGGTGGAACTCCAATAACCAGGGAATATGCGGTTTTAGATTGGTAGCATGGAGACAGAGAGCTGGATATCAATACGTAATTTCTGATAGATTGAGTTCCACTCCTTCCATCTAGTAGCAAAGTTTTATTTAGCAAAGTATCTGAAAAAGACAAAGTACAGAGTACATAGAAAATAACAGAGTTAGTCAAAGGTTCGCTCTGGCATAGCCCCGGGCAGGACTAGCATCTCAGATATTTAGTCTCTTCCTAGAGATAGGGGCAAAGTCCTAACGAAACTCAAGGTCTCTAGTTAGGAGCCCGATTTGAATGGCTTGATGCAGCTCCTTAAATAGGAAAGTTGCTCCACCTTAGAGGTTTGGTCTAGATAAGTGTAACCTATGAAAGTGAGCCACACCTATATCAGATAGCAGTTTCCATTCATTCATTCATTCATAGGTTTATTTATACCCCGCTTCTCTCAGCCATAGAGCGATTCGAAGCGGCTGAACAACAAAACAAAACAATACAAATAAGAACAAAAGTACCAATAGTAATACACTAATACAAAGGTAAATAACTCTTACAATATAAGTAATACATGTCAAAAAATCAGTATACAATAAATACAATAGAAAATATCACATCAGAAGCAGAATGCAGAAGATACACTTTGATACAAAATCATCAATAAGAATACAGAGTTTAACAATACAGCTCGCAGCTGCATCCAGTCTCTCGCTCCCACCACCCCGGCTCTCACCGGGGGGGGGGGAAGTGTCCGGCGGGACTGGCGGCATTGGCGGCTCACTGGCACAGCAGGTCTTCTTATGGCCGTGCCGTGCCGCCTCATAGCTGCATCCAGTCTCTCGCTCCCACTACCCACACTCTCATCGGGGGAAGCGTCCGGCAGGACTGGCTCACCGGCAGATTTAACCTCCCATTAGATAAGGTTATCCAATGAAATCTGATTACTGACAAGAGACTCCAATCAGAGAGATCTGCTCCTACCCCTCCTGTCAGGTAAAGGTGGAGTATATCCTGACTGGTTAAGGACCTGGGGACTTTCTAAGTACTCCTGGCTCCCCACCTTTGCACTGTCCTTGACTCCAAGTAGCCTAAGATGGAGGCAGAAAGTAAAATGGATGCAGGTTGGTTCATCCAGATCGTGACAATGAATACAAGTCACTTTTCATTTTTGCAATTACAAGAGGTGCTCAGAGTAGTTACCATCAGCATCCAGACACTTCTGACTATGGTGAACTACTACATGAGCAATGTTGACCAAAGTGTCCATTTATATCACTGCACATGCTGTTTTAATTCCTTCCCAAAGTACCACCAGCATAGCCAATTTTCTATGGTACACAACATTCTTTAAGGTCCCCCAAAGGGTTTTAAGCCAGGAGAACATGGGGGAAAACTCAACCACGCCTCTTCAAAATGGTCTTGTGCTACTCGAACTACAGTCGTGCTTCTGCCATTTTCTTTGACTGCCTTGCCTGTTGCATGGTGACGCTAGCATTAATTCTTCTGAGCAAATGTCATATAGTACTACGCATTCAATTCAACTTCAAAAAGTAAGACATAAAGAATATCTCTTAAAATGTGTATGCATTTTTTTAATTCCTCTGTATATATGTAGCATGGAGAGCCACACATCTGTCATGGGAGAGCAGAAAGTGAAGGAGGGAGAAGAATCAACCGACAAAGAAAGCAACAGGAGGGAAGGGGTATTGGGGGTGGGGGGGTGGGGGAGCCTTGAAGGTTAGTAGCAGATACAGAATGAGAGTCATCTGCTGTCAAAAGATGTGCATATTAATTTGTATTTTTTCCAAAACACCTGGATCAGTATTGCAAATTCTGCTGCCAGCATTCCCAGGTATTTAATGGTGGTCTTCCATCCCAGTGCTAACCAGGCCCAGTGCTAACATAGATCCAAACTCAGACCAAAGGATGGGTAAATTCAGAGCATGTATTAGAAAGCTTTGGAACAGCTCTCTAAACCGGTACAGCTCTTCTGCAGTGCTCAGCTATTGTTCGTTGTAGCTCTAAATTAAATTCAGCCCCACCAAATATTTTAAAAGAAATAAATCTTGGCTCCTCTCTTCTGCTCCTTTTGCCAGTGCTCATTTGACATCTCAGATTGGATTATTAATTTAAATTAGAAACAGCAGAATTCCAATTATCCCTAGTCCTCTGGGGCTCACCTTTAAACACTCCTTTTAGCATCCGTGACAGAGGTTTCCTCAAGAAAATCTTGGCTGCCTGGCCTTAACTCTCTTCTTGCTGGAATGAGCTCCCCAAGCTTGGCCGATGTGGGATGTCTGCCCTTTTTTTACAGGCAGAGTTGTCGCTGCATTGTATTGATTTTTCAAATGAAAAATGTATTCTCTCTCTCTCCCGTTCCTTTCCACCCTTCCCAAAAAGAAAATGTTGCTTTAGGTACTGTTTACTTTAGATATGGTGCATTATGTGCTGTCAAGTTGCATTTGACTTATGGCAACGCTGATTGGTATGTGCAATATTTAAGGAGCCCTTTTACTGGTGCCATCTCTCAGCATGCCTCTATAGCTGGGTGGTACCCAGGTCTACAGCACCCTAGTCTGTCATTCTGTCCACTACATTGGATCTCTTAAACTCATCAAAAAGTCATAGGGACTGCGGTGGCTCAGTGGTTAAGAAGCTCATCTTGTTAACTGGAAGGTCGGCAAGCCGGCAGGTCAAGACCCAAGTACTGCATGACGGAATGAGTGCCGTCTCTGTCCCACGTCCTGCCAACCCAACAGTTGGAAAGCAAGAAATTACAAGTAGATAAATAGGGAGCACTTTGGTGGGAAAAGATCTTGAGGACATGAAAGGAGCCTCATTCGAGTGACCCCTGAGCGGAGTTCCTCCAGCAAAAATCCTTTCAACCCAGAAAGCACCTTTGTGTGCTTCTGACATGATTAAAAAATAATAATCAAAAAGTCATGGCACTGTGAAACAATTTTTCGGCTAGAGGCTCAGGATAGTACACAGGGCGGTTCTTGCATTTTGAAGTTGATGTAAGCCTGGAAAAAAGAGTGGAAGGAAAGTAAGTGATTATAAACCTCCTGCTTAATGATGCCTGAATTCATTCCTATCTCTACTATATAATTCTGTGTATATTTATTCAGAAACATTTTGCATGGGATCTGACAGGACTTATTCACTAGTAAGTGTGTTTATAGAAGATTCTCTTTATTGAAGATTCTTTCTTTGAAGATTTCTTTATTAAAGACTATATAAAACATACGTTAAATTGCCGATAATAAAGAACACGTATTTTTGGATTTGCCACAAACGGTTTCCTTAAGAACTTTGAGAGCTATTTTCCTACCCATCATCCATAACATTTGCAATCTATTAATCCATATGCAAAGATGAAATTGTTGAAACAATTACTTAAAACAGAAATATGATGCCTCTCACTGGTGTGGGAGAGAACTTGTGCTGCTCAACCTGTTGGTGGTGAACGTTAAGGCCCTTAAGTAGCCCTGGTGGTGCAGTGGTTAAACTGCTATAAAGGTTAAGGATTCCATTGCTCGAAAGCCATTCGTATCCGACTTTAGGGTTCAGTGCTCATCTCTGTTTCAAAGCTGAAGAGCCAGTGCTGTCTGCTTCTGCAGACGTTTCCGTGGTCATGTGGCAAGCATTACTAGACATCGGAGCGCACGGAACGCTGTTACCTTCCCACTGAAGTGGTCCCTAATTATCTACTTGCAATTTCTTGCTTTCGAACTGCTAGGTTGGCAAGAGCTGGGACAAAGATCGGAGCTCATTCTATCCTGCAGTACTTGGGAATCGAACTGCTGACCTTCCGCCTCCCAGTCAGCGTCTTAGCTACTATACTGCAACCAAAACTCTGCCCACAATCTGACTTTGATCCTGGCCAGGCTTAAGGTTGACTCAGCCTTCCATCTTTCTGAGGTCAGCAAAATGAGTACCCACCATGTTGGGGGCAAAATGCTGAATAACTTGTGAACCACCCAGAGAGTGCACTAAGCACTATGGGGTGGTATATATGCTTTTTCAATTTCGTGTCAGAAATTATTCTGGGTTGAAAGGATTTTTGCTGAAGAAACTCCGCTCAGGGGAGGCCCGAATGAGGCTCCTTTCATGTCCCCAAGATCTTTTCCTACTGAAGTGGCCCCCATTTATCTACTTGCAATTTCTTGCTTTCAATCTGCTAGGCTGGCAGGAGCTGGGGCAGAGACGGGAGCTCAATCTGTCATGCAGTACCCAGGTCTCAAACTGCTGAATTGCCGGCCTTCCAGCTAACAAAGCAAGCTTCTTAACCACTGAGCCACCACAGCCCCTTATACACTTATACACTTATATGTGTAATTGCTATTGCTATTATGATTTTGCCTTTGCTAGTTCATTATTATTATTATTACCTTGGACTTAGACTGGTTAGTCGTTCAAGCAAAGAACTTTGCTTCAGCAATTGTCCAGACAGAGGGCTGTGCTTTGACAGACCATCAAACAAAGAATCATCTATCCTAATTTAGAATTCATGGCTACCCTGGCCTGAAAAATTTCATCATCACCCAACTCCAGGTCTTCAATGGACCCCTTTCTTAAACAGAGCTGGGATCTCACAATTTGCTGATGAGAACTGAAGTTCTCAACATTTCATCATCCGAGGAGCGAGCCGGGTGACAACTGTGTGAAATTTACGACATCTATTTCTGAGTTATAAATATACTGTATACAGTACATTGCAGTTATTATTTTAACTACTATTCCACACTTATTTATCTTTGTCAATGGACAGAAGGAAGATTAAATGAGAAGCAGGAATCCAAGCAAAAAGTTAATATAGTTGCAAGCTAGAAATGTTGCTTACCTTCCTATGATAAAATAATATGGCATAAAATATAAAATATTTTAAAATTGGTATAAAATAATATGGCAGAGCCAAGTGATCATGAATTTTTATTTTGCATCTCATACTGGGCATCATTTTATATTTATTAATTCTTCTTCATCACTGTCACCATCAACTGCAGATTGCACATAACAAAATTTGTTAACTTTAAGGCTCTCCTCTTCCTCATTCTACCATTCTGTTGCTCCACTAATCATAACATGCATATAATTGACTTTGCATTTTTATTTTAGGCAACAAGAATGCTAAAGACATGGAAAAGTGTGTCATGAACTTGGAAAAGTTACTTTGCTTAAAGTTACTTGTCACCATGTCTCTAGGTTGAGAAACGGAGCTTTAAAAGCGCAGCGATTCCGAAAGATTCGTGGAAGCATGACGTCTTCAGGATTAGTACTTGGCACTTTGCCAATGTGCCTTGACCTTGAAAGATTTTGAGGAGATAAGAGTTATCTCGAAATCAGCTCCCAAGGTTGTGGGAAAATGCCTAAGGAGTGAGATAGAGGGGAAAATTGTGTATAAAAACCCCCCCGAATGCATGGGGTCAAGCCAGGACACAGGCTGGGAGATGGACGAAATGTCGCCAGGCTGACACTTAGCCGGATTTACATCAAGGCTGGACTTTATCTCTGTAGCGAGATGAGTCCAGGACAATTCTTAGAATCTGTGCATTTTCTTATTTTGAAGTTAAGTTGCGTGTCATATCTGATTCTAGGGTCCAGTGCTCATCATACCTGTCAACCGCGGTTCTGGAAAATACGGGACCTGCGCAAACAGTTCTGCGCAAGTCGTGTTCTACGCATGCGTAGAACGGGGCTACGCAAGTGTAAAACCCTTCTACGCATGCGTAGAAGGCTACGCCGCTTGCGTAGAATGCGACTTGCGCAGAAGGGCTGCGCAGTACCTCCTCGCCCCCGCTGCCAAATTCTGGGGTTTTGGCAGTGCGGGGCGGGAAATGGTGCAAATCGGCGCCGAAAATCAGGAAATCCCGGCCAATCTGGGAAGGTTGACAGGTATGGTGCTCATCTCTGTGTATAGCCAAAGAGCCAGCGCCGCCTGCACCTGCAGACATTTCCGTGGACATGTGGCAGACATGACTAGACACGGAATGGTGTTTGCCTTCCCACCCAAGTGGTACCTATTTATCTACTTGCAATTTCTTGCTTTTAAGCTGCTAGGTTGGCCGGAGCTGGGTGAGAGACGGGAGCTCACTCCATCATGGAGTGCCAGGAAATTGAACTCCAACCTTCCAGTCAGCGACTTCGGCTTCTTAACCACTAGAGCCACTATGGTAAGGGGCAATATTATTCACAAGTCTTGTAAATAGGAAAATATTGCCTGGGACCCCATTTTGCTTGGCCTCTGTAGAGCACAACCCTTTCCACTAAAGCCTCCCTCTTCTTAGATATTTGCCAAAGGAAGACTAATTGGCTTCCAGTTGTCTTCTTCAAATTTCTCCATGCTTCAGCCTTAGAAACCTTACCCAGTGTGGGAGTTGCTTGAGGAATCCCATCTGACTCCTTTTCTCAGTCCCTACCTCCCCCTTTCTTCCTTTTTCCTTCCTGTATTTTCCATCTGCCTTATGTACAAATATACCATTAGGGCCAGCTTTTTCCAGAGGCCCCTTAAAAGCCCATTCCATCATTTGCAAAACCTTTTTAAACATATAGCAGAACCAATGCTTGTAATCCCAGTGGGCATCTTTAACAGCTTCCCTCATGCTCTTTCCCCATTCATCACAGCGGGTTTTGGCTCCAGGTTGCTCAGGCAAAGTGTGTTTAAGGCATGCCAGACATTGAGCTTATGACTGTGGCTGAGTGGCAAGATGTACCGAAAGAGTCGGAGCAGGAAGGAAGACCGAAGAGCAGGAAAGAACGTGGCTCTTTCAGATACAACTCTTGAGGATAATCCCCGTTTGTTGTGAATTCCAGATAAGTCACTTTGAGCTGAAATACAGAAGGAAATGCTCCGGCTCTCCAGATATGGAGGAAGTGAGTATGAGAATCATGTGTGCAACAACAACAGGAAAAGGAAGAACATGTAGAGAAGGAAGATAGGGTTGTGGAGAAATGCAAGGCCCTTTGAAACTCAAGCTTTTGTGTTCCCCATCAACAACCCCCAACCAATCCTCTAGATAACAGTCTATTTCTGGACGCCCTTGGTGCCTGCAAAGACATGATAGCAATCAATTTTCCATTTGCTCATGCAGGTCTTTTTTATTTTATTTTATTAATTTTTACAATAAACAGCAAAATAATAATCAAAAGAAAAACATTTAACATACGATACTAAAACAAAAAACAACAACAACAACAAAATTATATAAATGACAAAAAACCAAAAAAAATACAAAAGACAATAATACAGTGATAATAACATATATTCATTATGTTCTCATTTTCGTAACTTATTCTTCTAATTTAAACTTCATAAAATGTTATATATATCAATATATTTGTATATCTGTTTCAATTCATATTTATTATATTTGTAACAAACTTTTTATTATCTATAAACTACACTCTTTATCATTCTATGGTTAATAGAGTACTATCTTGAACTCAAAAGAAAAAAGAGAAAAATAATAATAACAATAATAATAATAAAAAAACCTGTGATATTTGCAATACCTTGGTGATTGCGGTCCTCCACAGCCTTCTCATATTATATCCAAAATCTCAGTTGATCTGGTGCTGGCCTGCCACCTTTACCTTCAGTCAACGTATAATTCAAAAAGGGTCTCCATATATTCCCAAAATTGTTTTCACTAATTAAACCCTTTCTATAATTCAATTCCCATGTCAACTTTTCATTTAATGCTATTTGCCACATTTCTTTAAACCAATTTTCTCTTTTCAACAAAGAGTCGTTCTTCCAGTTCCTCGCAATACATTGTCTCGCTGTTATCAATATTACAGATAACAGTTCTTTTTTATTCCTGTCCATATCCATATTATCCGCCTCAGTCAATAAGGCAGGACTTGACTCACGCAGGTCTTTCCCCCCTTTTTGGCTGGGAACGACAAGAGAACAGAAATGAATTGAGTATGCTTTTTTGGAAATGCACAGTCAACTTAGGTCATGGTAGGTAAAGGTAATGGTTGCCCAGTCATATGCGATTCTAGAGTTCAGTGCTCCATCTCTGTTTATAGCCAAAAAGCCTGTGTTGTCTGCATCTGCAGATGTTTCCGTGGACATGTGGTCCCTATTTATTTACTTGCAATTTCTTACTTTTGAACTGCTAGGTTGGCCAGAGCTGGGACAGAGACGGGAACTCACTCTGTTGTGCAGCACTCACAACAGGTCTCGAACTGCTGACCTGCCAACCTTCCAGTCATCAAGTTCAGCATCTTAACCACTAAGCCACTGTGCAAAATGTTAAATTAAGAAATGGCAGCATCTTCTGTCACAGACCGGTGGATGCAGCCAGGTAGTACATCTCCAGAGAGATCTAGATAGTTCTCCAAAGAAATATTTGGTCAGATCAGGGCTATAAAGAATGCTTGAGTTGTAGACCTAGAAGGGACCCCAAGAACCACTTGACCAACTCTCTGTCACTGCAGGAGATCTACAGGTGAAGTATCCTTCATAGTTAACCAACCAACCTCTATGTAGACACCTCTGACAAGGCACAATCCAACATTTACATGGTACACCATTCCACCATCAAACATCTGTTGTCATCAAAGAGCTCTTCCTAATATTTAGTTCAGGAATTCTCAACCTGCGGCCTGTGGGCTGGATGCGGCCTGTGGCACCATTTCATGCACCCCCCATCGCTTCCACCACACCAGGAAGTGCCATGTGGTGGAGGAAGGGCAAAATGGCCATCTGGTCTCTGAAGCTGTGTAAGGGAGCGTGACCTGGACCCTGACTTTAAAAGGTTAGTAAAGGTAGGAAGGCAAAAGGGCAAGGTGTTGCAGGAAGGTGGAGGTACAAACCCTAGAAACTGGGTAGATACCCCTCACATGGTGACAGTTGGTACGATTTGCCAGTCAACTCTCTAGAATAATTGAGCAGTTTTTTCTGCATGAGTATAGCATTGTGAGTCAGAAATGCTAGTAGCCATAAGAACATAGTAAGTAGAATAGCCCTTCTGACCCCTGGCTCAGTGAATGCACCCTGGAACTGGACTCACAAAAGGGAGCAGGATATTTGTCCTTCATGGAGTCGCTCTCAGGAAGCCTGCTGGTACACAGCCAAAGTGTAGTCTCTTGGAAAGAAGGGGGGCTGGCTCCCCCCCAGCAGGCTGCTTTACCTAGTTTGTTTATTTCTTTATTCTGAAATGCTTTTGATGGATTGCATCCTGTATCTTAAGAAATTGACTGCAACCTGCATTTTGATATGCTTCAATCTATACCTATAAATCTGTGCGTTAACCGTTGTGATTTGACAAAGGATGTTTAGCCAGGCCCCACTCGCCCCGACCGAGCATTCGTGCACTCACCCGAACTGGGTATGGAGGTTACTGGGGGGTTGAGAAATGCACCAGAGGGGCAGGAGCCCCCCGGACACACACACAAAAAAAGGGAACTTCAATTCCCAACGTTCCTTGCGCCGCGCCACACCAGAGCCAATCAGTCTGAGCAGCGTGAGCAAAAGGAAAGTTCAAAAATGCGCTGTGGCCAATAAAAAATAAGCCGCAGGAAAAAAACCCGCTGCACTAACCAAAATCACGCATGCCAAACTACAAGCCGCAGAGTCCTGCGCGCCATGAGCGCGCAGAATGCTGAGGCAGCCGGCGCACGAAAAATAAAAGTAAAAAAAACAAAACAAAACCCGACGCCGCTGCCCTTCCTTCCCACGGGCCAGCCATCAAGCATGGCCCACGGAAAAGACAGCCCCCCCTCCCCTGCCTTTCCTTTCTACAGGCCATGCTCGATGGCTGGCCCGTGAAAAAAAAAGACCCCCCACCCGGTCTTTCCTTTCCACAGGCCAGGCTTCGAGCCTGGCCCGCAGAAAAGAAAGACCTCCTGCCCCTAAAAAAGTAAACACAAACCAAAAACAGTCAAAAACACTCAAAATCAAAAAGACAAAAAGGAAACACAAAAACAGCAAAAAACAAACAAGAAAAAACACACAGACCCCCCCAAAAAAAACCCCAAAACACCCCCCCCCAAATAAAACCAGAGAGCTTACCATGAGACATCTTCACTCCATGACGACCGGAACTAAAATGAGAAATTAAAGACAATACTTACCGGAAGAAGAAGCCACACCCAGAGGACAGTAGAGAAAAATTGTAGAGTAGAAGAAAAGCTACTCTTCAACTTATTTTTTTTTTTACTTTTTTGTGATTAGTGTGAATATTTTTGAATGATTTGATAACTTTTTTCAGTGTTTTTGGAATTAATCTTATTATTTTGAATATATTTGGATGTTTTTACTCTTGTGGCCTCTGGGTGCCTCGAAGCCACACATTCACAAAACCTTTCAACACCATTTAAAACACCCCGGCACCATTTGTTCACAAAAAAACCCCAAACCCTTTATTATCCAACACAATTTTAAAAAGCCCGGCATCGCCGGGCAAAATGTGCTAGTACAATTATAAAAAGCTTGAAGAGACTTGGAGTGATTACTTGGCTCGACGCTACTTATCTGTGAAGGGCCGGAAAAAAACCGAATTTTTTGGGGGAAACCCGTTTTCCCCTTGTTTTTTTCCTGAAGCCTTTTTTGTTGTTTTTTTCTGAAAAATTGAAAAAATAAAAATATATTATGGAATGTTTTATTTTAACACGATGAATAAAATATTTTAAGATAAGGGATTCAAATATTTTATTCATCTTTTTTTTTTCAATTTTTCCAAAAATTTCTGTTTCCCCCCGGGGGAAAAATCATTTTTTTTCCTGAGCTTCAAAATTTCTGGAAATTTTACATCTCTAGTGGTTCAGCAGGGAGCTAAAGCCCAGAAGGACAATGGGGAGCCTGGGAAGAAGGCAGTCCCATCATCATAAGAACTCCTGATTTAGTTGGAATATTTGGAGATACCTGTCATCTTCCATCACATTTTTCTTTTCTATTGGCTAAACATATTCTGCAGTGGCTCAAGTGGCTAAGACACTGACTGGAAGGTGGGAGGTCAGCAATTTGATTCCCGAGTAATGCAGGACAGAAACGAGCTCCTGTCTTTGTCCCAGCTCCTGCCAACCTAGCAGTTCGAAAGCAAGAAATTGCAACTAGATAAATAGGGACCACTTTGGTGGGAAGGTAAATAGCATTATGTGTGCTCCGTTGTCTAGTCATGCCTGCCACATGACCACGGAAACGTCTGTAGAAGCAGACAGCGCTGGCTCTTCGGCTTTGAAACAGAGATGAGCACTGAACCCTAGAGTCGGATAGGACTGTATTTCGAGCAAGGGAAACCTTTACCTTTACTAAACATATTCAGCTTTCCCAACCATTCCTATTACTTGGTTTCCAGCCTTGCTCCATCTTTGTCAATGCTAAAGAAACCACTTAGCAGATTGATTTAGGTGAATGAGGATTTACATATGAATGAAATGTCATTAGTTAAATGAACATATGACTGCATTTAAATGAACATATGACTGCATTTAATGGCAATAATAATAAGCCGTAGAAGTGCTGAATATATTTCATAACTTAAAATGTTGCATGATTTATCTGCCCAAAGTGATGAGCCATAAAATAGATGAAACCATTCTGAAAATGGGTTAAAACCCATTTTAAAAAGCCAACTTTGAGAAAACAACCCAATAGGATTTAAGAATCGATTACAAACAATCTTCAAAAGCTGTTTTTGAAATGAGTTTTTAAAAAACCAAGCCTGTTCGGTCTTGCTCTCCTTTCCCAATAAGCGATTCAGCGGGAGATGGAGCGGGCTTGATTCCTCGTTGGATAGAGTTTGCCATTCCAGAGAAAGGCACCATATCATTCTCCATCCATACAATTCTCCCAGCTATGAGAGTCCTCATAAGGAACACATGTAGGAATCGGGGCCGCTAGGACGGCCGTTGGGTCCCGGAGGAGACTGATCAAGTAACTATACGAGGCAGTATGGAGCGAGATCAGATCAGTGCTTTATTGAGGGAAAAGCATCATCATACATAGATCAGAAGGCAATGCAGGAAAGAATCGTCATCTGACAGAAAATCACATCACCCATTTACTCGGGTTAATGGGGAATCTCTCTTGGGGAAGTTAATTAACTCGGGAAAACACTGACAGGGGAAACCCATTGTTCGAGGCTTACGCCAGAGTAAATATGGCTTCTATTTGCACCAAAGATTAGGCTTGACTGCGAGTGAGTGATTGCCTAATGGGTAACGGAGGTTAGCGATCTGCTCTCTCAGCAGAACCGCCGGTCAGGTCAGCTGTGGGTGAATAAACCCTTATGATTTATACTATTAATCCGCTCCCCCAATTTCTGGGCCTGCAGAGCCCACGGACCAGGAGCCTTCTCGACCGGAGTGGCCTCTGCCAGCCGCCGCGTCATGCCAATTGTGCTCGCGGAATCCATATCTCCCCTTATTTTGTTATTTATGAGCCTGACCGGTGACCCTGCGCAAGAGGGGCATCAGCTGATGTGCGGGAATGACGCTTCGGGGTTCCCCCCACGGGGGGCACCTTGATAACAGTGAGGGAATACATTGCATGAAACAGCATCCTGCTATGCCTAGTATAATCACCCCCACAATCACTTTGAGCGTCGTCTGGAGCCACCCCCACGGGAGCCATGACCACAAGGAACTCCACCAATCCCATGCGGAGCCCTGCTTGATGTTCTTGACCAAGGTGTGGAGGTCCGTGAGCTGGCTCTGGACCTTGCGTGTGTTGTCTGTGAGATTAAAGCAACACATGCCGTGGACAGATTCGCAACCCAAATGATGTAACAACAGAAGATAGTCTATAGCTGCTCGATTGTCAAGGATGGCATGGCGAAGCTCTGCCTGCTCCTGGTTGAGCAGCGCTATCGCCGAGGAGGTATGGTTAATGGCTTTTGCTAATCCGCAAGCCAATTGACCAATTCTTCGAGCGTTGCCGACGGCTAAGCCTGGCACGCCAAGTTTGCTGACTGCCAACGAGACGTATTCAGCTGGACTAAGAACCCTAATGTTGCTATCACATGAGCTGTCTAACTGGGTGGCACAAGTGTGTCGTATGGGTGAGGAAACATTTGAAACATTTGTGCTTGGGGTGACCATATCCTTAGTAGGGAGTAACAGTGTCAAACGACTGATACAACATATAGCATCTGATACATTTGCGGGAATGTAGTTCCAAGTATACTGATTACATGTAAAGAACCATCCTGAAGGTAGGGTAACATGAGCATACATTGAACCAAGTGTCTGTGGTTTGTCACAAGTCCAGTTGCCGCTGCCAACTTCGAGGCAACAACGTCGGGTTCGGCCGACTGCGGAGCAGCCGGTCATTCGAGCACAAGTAGAGTTTGGACTGACCGCCACTCGAGGAGTGTGGAGAGTGGCTGTGTCAGCCGGCAAAGTCATAGTCAGCCGCATTTCCCAGTGGGCATATTCTGAGGAACTTGCTGGGAGGTATGGGCTGAAAATCCGTTTCACTAGCCAGTCGCCATCCCTGGGGTGCGCGCCTGGAGTGTGGCACACAGGGATGAGACAGGTGCTCAAGTTTGAGGCAGAACCAATGTCCTGCTTCAGGCAAAAATCGGACTGGTTGACGAGACCCGCCAACCTTTCCCATATGTTGTAGTGCATCCGGGCAGAGAGGTCTCAGCCTGGCATCAAATCGTTGGCCTTTAGTGAGGCAGCCTGAACGCCTCCCCCCGCAAGTAGGGAGAGGGTCAGGATGATGGTGACCGCCATGGAATTGGCATGAATCTGGGCAAAGACTGCAGCCACGAAGTTCTCCGGTGTCGGCTCCCTCTCCTCGCGCTGGATGGCGTCCTGGGCCTCATGGCAAAGAGCCTTGACCATCCCCCAGGTGATCTAGAGCTGTAGGACGGTGCGTTATCGGTTTTCACGTGCCGCGGTTTGCCCATTGATGCGAAGCAGGAAAGGAGGTGCTGCTCCACGTGAGAAGCTGTCTCCCCTTTTTCTGCTGTCGCCCAAACGAATTGCGAGAAAGTATCAATGCAAACGTGCATGTACTGCCATCTGCCAAACTGCGGAACGTGCATGACATCCATTTGCCACACCTGGTTAGCTTCTGTCCCTTGTGGGTTGACCCCCCACGAGGGCCCCCCCGGTGCCCCTGCACAATGCTGGCAAGAGCGAACTATGCCTTGGGCTTGAGAAAGTGGCAGATTAAACTGTCTGGCGAGCGCTTTGGCATTCTGATGAAAGAATGCATGACTCTGAATTGGAGTAGTGAAAACACCTAACACTGAGCGTTGCTGAATTTCCTTTGCAGCCACATCCGCTATGCTATTGCCCGTGGAGATTGGACCCGGTAGGTCTTGGTGACTTCGGATGTGGGCAATATAGAGCGCTTCCGTGCGGTTTCGCAAATGAAATTGAGCTGTGAGGAACAAACTCAGCAAGTTTTTGTCTATCGCGGGAGTGATGTATGCTCCCGGTAGACTGTGAAGCAAATTCCTAACATACTGACTGTCAGTAATGATGTTTAGGCGCTCTTTGGCGAAGGTGCGCAAGGCAAGGTTCACCGCTGCCAACTCTGCCCGCTGTGCGGACTTCTGTGGAAGAGTTAACAGCGTGCGCCAAGCCTGGCCTTCCTGCCAAGTCAAGACACCATATGTACGACCCCCATCCGTAAAAACTGTCCTGGCCCCCTGAAGCGGAACCAGTGAGAGCAATTCGAACAAGCTGACTGTCTGCGTTTGAAGCGAGACAAGTCTGGGGTCTTTCAGCAAGTGGTATGCCAAGCATCCGGTGAATCCTTCCAAAGCAATTGGAAGCGAGTCACCGAGCTGCATCAATTGCTGAACCTGCTCTTTGGTAAACGGGACCACGATCTTTGCTAAGTCGTGCCCTGAAATGTCCCTAGCTCTCAGCCTTCCGCGGTAAACCACCGCGGAGACCAATTCTTGGGGAGGAACGATGTTTCGGGAAGAGGTGTTCGGCAAGTACACCCATTCCACGATACTCGCCCCTTTCTCGGAGTCCACTCCTAGGGCTCCGGTGAACATGGATCCTGCCCGAACTATGTACAAGTTCAGGATCGGAGCATATAGCCCCTGAGCAATCCTGTCCACCCACCTTTGGCTGAGAATTTTGTTGACTTTCTCGAGAGCCAAGCGTGCCTCTCGAGGAATTTGTATCTGGTCTGCCGGCTGCTTGCCTAGCGTGAGCAGCGAGAAGAGCGGTTTCAAAAGATCCGTATCCAATCGGAAATACGGTCTGGCCCAATTAATGTTTCCTGCTGCAATTCTACCAGGGTGACTGAGTCCTTCAAGTTGATTTGGGGCAAAACTGGTGCTGCGAAAGAGCAGAGAAGCCGATGACCCAAGTATGAGAAGGGCTCGGTTCTCTGCACTTTCTCTGGGGCAATGAGTAACCCTTTCTCCCCCAGGCTGGCCTGGAGGTCTGCAAACATTTCGCTGCCGAGTTGTGGCACTGCGACCAAGATATCATCCATGAAATGGCATACTAAAGCTGTGGGATGAAGGTTTCGAAACTTTGCCAGTGCATTGTGAACATAAATTTGGCACAGGGTGGGCGAATTGAGCATCCCCTGTGGCAAAAATTTCCACGCGTAACGCTGCGTGGGCTCGCTGTGGTTCACAACCGGCACCGTAAAGGCGAACCTTTCCCTGTCCCTGGGGTCTAAGGGAATGGTGTAAAAGCAATCCTTGAGATCTACAACTAGGATCTCCCACCCCTCGGGAATCATATTTGGATTTGGGATGCCGCATTGAAGCGGACCCATTGGCTGTATGCATTTATTGATCTCTCTGAGATCGTGGAGGAGTCGCCACTTCCCCGACTTCTTTTTGATGACAAAAATAGGCGAATTCCAAGGACTAGTGGACTGCTCTATATGTCCTGTGTCTAGCTGTTCTTTTACCAGTTGCTTTAGGGCGACTAATTTCTCTCCCACTACCGGCCATTGTTCCACCCAGACCGGCGTATTGGTGAGCCATTTAAGTGGCAACGCCATTACCAGAAGGTAAGAGTAGCACCGTACTGCTGTAAAATGTCTCGCCCCCAAAGGTTGATGTGCACGTCCAGAATGTGCGGCCGAATGACCGCTGTGCCGTCAGCCTTTGGGATCGTGACTTCCACCCACTCCTGGCTCCTAAACGCTTCTTGGATGCCGCCTACCCCCCACACATCGGAGACCGGCTCAATGGCCCACTCCCGTGGCCACTGGCTTCGGCTGACCACACTGACGTCAGCTCCGGTATCTAACAACCCTGAGAATGATCTTTTATTCAGAAATACCTCAATAACTGGTCGCTGTTTCCACTCTATGTTGGTCTCCACTGTCACTAAGACTTGGTATCCTTGCACTGCCTCCCTTGCGCTTGAGCGGTCTGCTGACCCGGACTCTGAGCTGTCCCTGAGCCTTCCCTGGCTATCTGCTGGCGAGTGACAAGGAACCATAATCAGTTGCGCTAATGTGTCTCCTTTGTGAATTGTCTGGGGTAGGTGTGTCCAAAGCTGAATTTGGAGAACGCCTGAAAAATTGGAGTCAACGACTCCCGGAATTACAAGAATTCCGCGTGCTCCTGCTACACTGCGAGGCAAAACTAAACCTATAAAGCCCTTGGGCAGGGGTCCCATGTACTGGGAGTCTACCAGATAGACTGTGCCTGGCAGGTCGCATGTAACCTCTGCCTGGCAAGTCAATTCTAGCCCTGTACTACCCTTGGGGCTGGCCTGTGCCTTCGCAATGCTAGGAATGTGATCGGAATCTAGTCTAGCTCTGACGTGCCCAGAGCAAGGGAAGCCTCTGTTTGGACCGGGGCCAGAGACGTGCCCGCATTCCGGTTTCCTGAATTCGGACAGTATCTGGACCAATGGTAGCCTTTCTTACACTTCGGACACGGGGTGGCTGGAGCCTTGGAACGGCCGGAATTTTGTCCGCCTCCCTTGGATCGGCACTCCTTAGCGTAGTGACCGACCTTGCCACAATTGTGACATGCCCCTTGAGTTCTATTCTTAGGTCTTCTACCCCCTTGCACCGCTGCTGCCAACAGACCCATTTTATAGGATTCTGTGCCAACGTCGGCGCAAGCTCTAATCATGTCCGTGAGAGTCAAGTCGGGACGATTACCCAGTGACTGCAAGATTTTACGGCAGTCTAAATTGGCGTTGTCCTTGGCCAATTTCATCATGAGCTCTTGTTGGGCTTACTCATTATCGATCTGCCTACTGATCGCTTCCTCTAAGCGATTGACAAAGTCCATGTAGGACTCCTGGGCTCCCTGTTTGACTGCGGTGTAATTTTTGCCAGTTGCTGGAACCTTGAGAAAAGCCTTGAAGGCAGCCTCGGCTGACATTTGAAGAGTGGCTAGTGGCAAGTTGGTCTGCGCATCGATGGATTCGAAGGCACCTGAACCATATAACTGGTCAGGAAGTACTGCGCCTCCCATCCTGGCAGCCCTTGTCTGAGCCTCGAGGCGATACTCGCTGTCCCATAGCAAATACTGGCTGGGGTTGAGCATCATCCGCATGACGGCTTTCCAGTCGTGTGGGATGAACATGGTATTCTCCCACACTTGCTGAAGCGTGCCCCTAGTGAAGCGACTCTGGAGTCCTGTCTCTGTAATGGCCTTCCGTATAGCCATGAGAAGCTTATACGGGACTGGTGAATTAACTACCTGCTGTTGCCCTGTGAGGGCATCCATTTCCAAGCGAATTGGACAAATCTGACTAAGTTCAGCTAGTTCTTCTGCTGGCAAATCCCCCTTCTTGATTTCTTCCTCAATTGTGCGCTGAAGAGCACTCTTGGTCTGGGAGCCTGTAGCTGTCAGAGAAGCACCTGCGCTCCTCATTCCATGCATTCCGTCGGTGACGTCTGCAGCTGTCACCGAGGGAAAGCTCCCTACACTACTCTGCTTAAACTGCAATGACGGATAGAGCGCCGTGGGCGCTGATGGCTCGACTGACGCTGGGGGTTCTTTGGCCTCTACCCGGACTGGATCTATCTCCGCTAAGAGCTTCCTACATTTACTCCATGTTCGAATTATGCCCTCTGGAGCTTTCGGGGGTTGCTGAATGCAGTCTCCTATCTGATCCCAGAGCTGAAGGGTTAGCGTACCTACTTCTGGGTAAAGCAGGCAGTGTTCCCTTAGGTACACCAAAAGTCTCGCTAGCTCTGCACTGTGAAAACGTAACTGATATACCCTGGCCAGGATTTTGAACTCTTCCTCATGAGTTCTTTGGCTAGCGGACGGACGTTGCCGCTGAGGACAAGTCCCCATATTACCTGTGGGGTCCTCCGAAGATTCCTCCTCGGGACGAGTCGACGCATCTGAAGTTCAGGCAATAGGTTTTGGCGACGATAGTCTGGGTAGAGCTCAGAGCATGGCCTGCTGCCACGGGCCCTCGGTGGCCTCTGCGCTGTCAGGGGTTCACAGCTGACCCTGAGCGGAACGCGTTTTTCCGTTACTGCAAGCCGCCGCGAAAGTCGAGAGCAAGCTGTAGGATGCCTCTCTGTAATGCCCCGCCGCTTGGGCCATCTTCCCGATCGGCTGGCTTACCGACCGGGCTGCCGCGCTGTCCTCCGGGACGATCGGACGCGGTTCAAGCGCAGAACCGGACCGTGTGATCGCTTACTCTCGAGTAGATCACGTCGGGGTCACCAGGTGTAGGAATCGGGGCCGCTAGGACGGCCGTTGGGTCCCGGAGGAGACTGATCAAGTAACGATACGAGGCAGTATGGAGCGAGATCAGATCAGTGCTTTATTGAGGGAAAAGCATCATCATATATAGATCAGAAGGCAATGCAGGAAAGAATCGTCATCTGACAGAAAATCACATCACCCATTTACTCGGGTTAATGGGGAATCTCTCTTGGGGAAGTTAATTAACTCGGGCAAACACTGACATGGGAAAACCATTGTTCGAGGCTTACGCCAGAGTAAATATGGCTTCTATTTGCACCAAAGATTAGGCTTGACTGCGAGTGAGTGATTGCCTAATGGGTAACGGAGGTTAGCGATCTGCTCTCTCAGCAGAACCGCCGGTCAGGTCAGCTGTGGGTGAATAAACCCTTATGATTTATACTATTAATCCGCTCCCCCAATTTCTGGGCCCGCAGAGCCCACGGACCAGGAGCCTTCTCAACCGGAGTGGCCTCTGCCAGCCGCCACGTCATGCCAATTGTGCTCGCGGAATCCATAAACACAGCCCCTGAAAATCATCTTCCAGGTTTTGGGTCTTCTATAACACAGGTAACTTCCCCAGGTAGTCTTTTGAGACTCTTTTATATAACACAGAAAGAGCCTCCTTGAAGATTGTGGTAATTTTGAACCACAATCGGGTGTACCCTGGTAATGGCAACCTTGTGTTGCCAGATAATCTTTCTCACACTAGGTCAGGCCAAAGGAACTGCAGAATGAACTCACCAAAAGGTACCTTCATTTTGGCAGCTTCATGTCTGGCCTAGGCGTGGAAGAAGAAGAAGAAATAACACGCATCACAGATAGGTTATTTTATGAGGTACCTGTTGAGTTCTTCAATGGAATATTCTCTTCTCAGTAGGGATAGAGAAGAGTGACATTGTCAGAGATCATGGCTACATCAAAAAATCCCCCTCACCCCTTCCTCCTGACGACCTCATGAATTGGGAACATTTCCAAGCCCCAAGGCAACCTAGCCTGTAAAATAAAAAAAGATAATATCTGAAGCATCCTATTTGTACTCAGATTGATAGCAGAAGTAAAACAAGAAAATGTATTCCCCGTTTTCCACATCCCCAGCTATCAAATACAAGTCTATACAGTATGTGTTTTCTTCCCTGAACATTAACAAAAGAATGATTTCAGAGGGAGTTGAAGAAAATAAAATAGAGAACTTGGCTTCAGGCAAAAAATTAATGTGCCAACATGATATTCTTTTTCATTGACAACTGCAGTTTATCCAGGCATTATGTGCTTGGTTTTGTGTGCCTTAAAGGAAGAATTTCACCCTTGTTTAAGGCATGTATTCAACACTAGACATCTTTATTTCAGTGGATAGATGGATTGTAGTATTTTATTATGCTCTGATATGAGTTCATATATGTAGATACTTGCATTTGTGCTTTAAAAAACTGTTCTGGTTGATCTCAAAATGGTGATTAGGTTTTCCACATCTAAAGCATAGGTGTGGGTACCGTATCTGGAATGGACTGCCGCACCCCTTGACCAAACCCCATGAGATTAGGCACACACGCACCTTGCACATGTGAGCAGGTCACTGTCGGGGTACTGAATCCCATGGGGGGGGGGGTTGCCCCCTAAATTGATCTGCAAAGGGGAGTATATTTGACAAGAGGGTTTGTGTCTGCCACAGTGCTAGGCCAACTGGGAGGGATTGTGATGTTATCGCTGAGCTCACATCACAGGCCCACCCCTGGCCAGTGGTTTTCCCGGGGAACACTGGCACTCAGCTAGCCAGGTTGGGACCACAAGGGCTAAGCCGGGCACCCCTGCTAGTTGTCAATAAAATGCACCCAGCCATACCTCAGTGTCAGTTCAAACCCGCACAATACAAATTGAGGTGAGAGTGGGGTTGGTAGTTGTTTGCTTTTTTAAAAAATCACCTTCGTTATCATTGATTGGTGACCAGAAGGTTGCCAGGTCAGCAGATTGAGACCCAAGTGCTGCAGGACAGAGTGAACACCTGCCATCTGTCCCAGCTCCTGCCAACCTAGCAGAAATTGCAAGTAAATAAATAGGTACTGTGAAGGTTATTATTGTGTGGGTTAGCAGAGTGCATGTAAGCCTTACGCAAATGGAGCATTGTGCTGAGGATTGCTCACACACAAGGAAGATGGCAGCTTTGAGCAACAGAAAAAAACAGCTTTACTTTCCTGTGCTAGTATATTTACAGTGGTCAAATGTAAATATAGATATACTGTAGTCTCTGCAAACATATACATGAAATAAACAGTCTCTTTTGCCTAAGCAGTAAAGGATGTTGGAAACTTTCAAGGTCCTTCGAGAGGCTAACTAGAAACAGTTTGGATAGAAGCTAGTAGATTGCTTTATGTTTCCTCGGTTGCAAAACATTTCCTTCCCCGACAGTTCAGAAGGATAGAAGCCAAGAGCTTCTCGGGCTTCAAGTACATTGGCAAAGCAGTTTACCATTCAAGCACAGACAAACACTCCGGCATGAGTGTCCAAGAGAACAGACGGTGCTTATTCAGAATGCTCCTTCTGTGTGACATCCAGTCTAGTCCAGTGCGGGTTTAGTCCGGTGCAGTGTAATCTAGTATGGGTTTAGATGAGCTTCTTCTCTTCAGTGTTCCAGCAACTCCAGCTTGAGTCCCAGATATAATTCTCCTCCTCCAAACAAGTGCTTTACAGGCACTATTTTATAGAACATTACATGATTGCTATATACATCAGTGAGATCAGCTGTGCTAGTCAAGCACAAGCCCTTACAGCTATAGAGAGACACATACAATCACATGCATACATCCTATACAATACCTAATGGTAATATTTATCTCTGACAGGTAACACTTTGGCTAGAAAGGTAACAGCATTCCATGTGCTTTGATGTCTCGTCATGGCTACCACATGACCACAGAAACGTATACAGACAGTGCTGGCTCTTTAGCTATAAATAAAGATAAGTACCACCACCCCTAGAGTTGGACACAACTGGCTTTCAAGCAAGTGATGGTACTTATCTTCATAGTAGTTCCCAGAATAGGTCACTAGCTGATTACCTGGCCTTGCTCGGGTTTTTTCTTTAAATTAAATTTAATTTAATTTTCATACTTGTTTCAAGGTCCAGCCGCCCACCGCCATAACGGCCCTTCCAAGCCCAGAGGGGGTGGGGCCCAGGAGCATTGGCAGGTAGGGTGGTCCTGGTGCCCATGGCCGGAGGGCCTCTTCGCCCCTGCCAAGGCCAAAGTCCGTGGGTGGCGGCGGAGAGTCTGTGGGATGGCGGTGGCAGCGGAGGTTTTAAAGTTGCCTGAGGCACCCAGCTGCTGCTGCCTCCCTCCAGGCCAGCTGGCCGAGGGAGCATCCGGGGATGACAGTGGTGGTGGTGGAGGTTTTAAAGATCCCCGAGCTGCCCAGCTGCTGCTGCTTTCCTCCAGGCCAGCATGTCCTGCCTTGTAGGTGCATGTGCGCATTATTGCTGCCTGTGATGCGCGTGCGCAGTACTGCTGTTCCATTGCTGTTTCTCTTGTTGGTGGGGGTGTCCCCTTTGCATCCCACATAGGGAGCATAAACCCCCAAATGGGTTTTGGGACCCCCACAGTGCTCATTTCGCATGCCCAAGGTATATATGTGCCACATTTCAGCGAGATTGGTCCAGGGGTGTGGGTTCCTTTGGAGCACATACAAGACCACACCTCTGTTTTATAGATATAGATTTCCATACAGACATTCTCCTACCCGTTGATGCTGATGTGACTTGAGTATTTCATATAGGATGGCGATACAAGCACTGAGCCTGTAATAATCAGAAATGAATAAATATTCTGTGAACTACTATTTAGAAAGTAAAAGTCTTTTTTTTTCTTTGTCAAAATATATTCAGAATGAGAATGAAATTCTAAGTGGTCTTTGAGACACAGCATCTGTTCTGCCTTAAGAACCATCCAGTACATTGATCTTATCAGAAATTTCCCTAACAACCAACGAATGTTCCTCTTATCTTGTTTTGTACTTTCACTCATCTCTCAGTTTCCAAACCTTTTCAACCCTCCCAAAATCAAGGGGGATTTTTTTTTGTTTCAGAGTCTACGTTTAGTGCTCTTCTGTGGTGTCTGCTGTAAGAACACATCAACCTGAAACCTTTGTCAGATTAGCGCTATATCAATCTGCGTGAAAAAGAAAAAAATGCCCCAGTACCATAATTTAGAAATGAAGGATTGTGAAGGGAAAGGGGAGGTGCTGGATGGGATGGGGGTTGGGGGAGAGAAAGCAAAGATGTTTCAGGTGATCTGTGATTGGGAGGTACATTTGGATGCAGGAATTACAAGAAGCATCAGGAAGAGTGATGTATAATGAATAAAAGGAACCAAAGCACAGCATGATTTATGATTTATGTATTTATTATTGTATTTGCTGTATTGAATTTGTTTTTGATTGATATACTGTAATTTCCCCCTTATGTTGTAAATGCTGATATTTGTTTGCTTATATATTGTCTTGTTTGTTTTTGATATTTTTTACATAAGAACATAAGAACAGCCTTGCTGGAACAGGCCACAGCCCATCCAGTCCAGCATTCTGTCTCACACAGTGGCTCACCATTTCCTTCAGGGTATTCCCAAGCAGATGCCTGCTTAGGATTCCCTGGAAATGATATTGAGAGATATCCTGCCTATCTCTCCAACTCGGAGGTTGTCCTTAAGTATCCATAATTATAGCCATTGATACTCTTGTCCTCCATGAACTTGTCTAATCCTTTCTTAAAGCTGTCAAGACTGACAGCTGTCACCACTTCTTCTGGCAGGGAGTTCCATAGACCAGTAATCCTCTGGGTGAAAAAGTACTTTCTCTTATTTGTTTGAGAACTAGTACCCAAAAGTTTCATGGAGTGTCCCCTAGTTCTAGTGTTATGCGATAGGGAAAACAGTTTTTCCTTATCTACTTTGTCCACACCATGCATGATTTTATAAACTTCAATCAGGTCACCTCTTAGACGTCGTCATTCAAGAGTGAAGAGGCCCAACCGTTGCAGCCTCAGATGGTAAGGAAGGTGTTCCAGTCCCCTAATCATTCTGGTTGCCCTCCTCTGCACTTTTTCCATCTCCATAATATCCTTCTGGAGGTATGGCGACCAGAACTGTACACAGTATTCCAGGTGGGGCCTCACCATAGATTTATAAAGAGGCAAAATGACACTTGCTGACTTATTTTCTATACCCTTCCTAATGATCCCTAGCATTGAGTTTGCTTCTTTCACTGCTGAGGCACACTGGGTTGACACCTTCATTGAGTTGTCCACCAGGACACCAAGGTCCCTTTCCTGGTTTGTCGCAGAGAGTTCAGACCCCATCAGTTTATAAATGTAATTGGGGTTCTTTGCCCCAACATGCATCACTCTGCACTTACTAATGTTAAAACTCATTTGCCACTGTTTTGCCCACTCCCCCAGTGTCGAGAGATCCCTCTGGAGCTCCTCACAATCTCTCACAGTTTTCACTACCCTGTATAATTTAGTGTCGTCAGCAAATTTGGCTACCTTGCTTTTTACTCCTACCTCTAGATCATTTATGAAGAGGTTGAAAAGCAGGGGTCCCAGTACTGAACCTTGGGGGACCCCACTCTTTACTTCCCTCCACTTGGAGAAGTGTCCATTTAGTGCTACCCTCTGTTTCCTGTCCCTTAGCCATGACTGGTAAGTTTATTCAAGAGCCTTTGGTGTGGGACCTTGTCAAAAGCCTTCTGAAAGTCCAGATAAACAATGTCAACTGGATCCCCCTTATCCACATGCTTGTTGACACTCTCAAAAAATTCCAACAGATTAGTGAGGCATGATTTGCCCTTGCAAAAGCCATGTTGGCTCTCCTTTAGCAGCGCCTTCTCTTCTATGTGCCTATTAATTCTATCTTTTAGGATGGTTTCCATCAATTTACCTGGGACACATGTCAAACTGACAGGTCGGTAATTCCCTGGATCACCCAGGGAATTTTTTGATAGTTATTATCTGTACTTATGTACTTATTGTATTGCTTTGTCATTGTTGTTTTGCCGCTTCGAGTCGCCTTCGGGCTGAAGGAAGTGGGGTATAAATAAACCGATGATGATGATGATGATGATGATGATGATGATGATGATGATGATGATGATGATGATGATGATGATGATGATGCATGGCATTTATGAAGACCCCCTAAATTACTGAGTTTCAGACTATAAATTGCAGAAACCACAGGACTGGGTTTCTGTCTGTGCATGTATGCTCAAAGGCATTATGGCTACCACTCTCTAACAAAGGAAAGTAACAAGTGCTGACTAGCTGTTGTGGATGAAGAGGAAGAAGATGAGACTCAGAATAGGAATATGTATTTCAATGATATGCCATATGCAGTGTGGTGTGTAGTGGATAGGGTGAAGTCCTAAACTAACAAGTAGTAAGGATAGAGGTGAAGATAGACACTTGGCTATCTGCTTGTTTGTTTGTTTCTTTCCTCCACACACAACCAGTTGGGAGTACTTGCACGTGTTGGCTAGCCTCCCCCTGGCAGTGGCAGCCCCGGAGAGATACAGAATCTGGCTTATTTACTGGCCAATGACAAAACCAAGAAAATGGCTTCATTTTGGCAGTCCAGAGTTTGATCCAGACACAAAAGAAGAAGATGGCCTCTCTTTCAAGGAGGATCGTCCTCGACTAGAAAAGCTGGCAGATGGATTACCTGTTAAAGTTAAAGGGTAGGATCCCAGTGCTTGATACTCTGGGTTTGTTTCTTTAAAAAACCTGTTACTAATACAGTAAAACTACTATGTTTTAAAGGGTTTTTAAATTGTTTTATATTGGTTTTAACTTGTGTACATCACCCAGAGTTCATTGGATAGGGCGGTATATAAATAAATTAAATTAAATTAAATTAAATTAAATTAAATTAAATTAAATTAAATTAAACCTTGGGTTATGACGGAGGTCCGTTCCAACAGCCTCTGTAGTAACCCGAAAAAAAATAACCCAAAGAACGTTTTCCCACAGGGAGGCATTGAAAATTAAAAAAGGTCCTGACTAGAACAACAACAACAGCGGCGGCGATGATAACGATAACGATAACGATAACGATAACGATAACGATGGCGATGGCGATGGCGATGGCGATGGCGATGGCGATGGCGATGAAATAGAATCTCCCCCCAAAAAAATCCCCAAAATGCCAGGCGTGATCTTCTCCCACCCCCACAAAAAGGTGCCATTGTTTTTTTTTTTGGATGAGGTTCCCAAATGGCAAGGAAAAGGTAGGGAGATCGCTATCATTTTAGAGTTTAAAGTACTGTAGCACAATCTTTGGTCGTAAACCGAAAATTGGTCGCAACCAATGTGCTGTCATAACCCACAGCAAACATAACCCAGGGCCGTCGTATGCTGGGGCTTTGCTGTATAGACAGATGGAAGTTGCCAATTTCTTGTGCTCTTGAACCCACCTTTCGGAGTCATCAATAGAAAAGTTAATCGCTACCAGTTTAATGGTTTTTTTTAAAAAAAAGATTAAGACATTGTTTGTAGTGAATTCTGCATAAAACAATGAAGCAGTTAATCCAGTGTTCAATCAAACCACCATGGAGAAAGTTCATTACTTAGTTAATCTGTGTTTGAAGAGAATCCACCAACCCAAGTCTTGGTCCATGAAAGCTAACATTAAAATACAGGAGTTAGTCTTTAAGGTGCCACAGCCTTTTTGTCTTTTGTCTTGTTTTGTTTACTCTCTGATATGCTGGCACAGACTAACATGGCTACCACTTTAAAAATTTAAGTGAAAGGAGGCTCACTTACCATGGCCACGGCAGAGGGGCGCGGGGGGGGGGGGCTCTTCCTCCTCTTCCTCCTCAAGTGGCTGCTGCGGGTCCTGCTTGGGCGGCAGCAGCGGCAGCTGGGCAGAGCGAGCTCCTCCTTCCCTTCCCCCCTGATGCCGCCCTGCCGCCGGTTCTAGCAGTAGCAGTGCCTGCCGGGTGGAGTTTGCACTGGGCAGGCAGAAGGTTGGTTGAGGGCTGAGGCTAAGGCGGCATATGCAGCTGGGGGAAGGGGAGAGAGGAGCTTGCACTGCCTTGGCCTCAGCCCTTGACCAACCTTCTGCCCACCCAATGCGAAATCCACCCAGCAGGTGGTGGGAGAAGGGGGAGAGGAGCTTGAACTGTCCGGACCAGCCTGCATGCTGCCACCGCTGCCACCTGCTATAAGTGGCGGCAGTGGCGGTGCACGGGCTGTTCCGGACAGTGCGAGCTCCTCCTCCCATTCCCCCGCCGCTGCTGTTCTCCCAAAGCTGCCGTTTCAAGGCCTCCGTGCTCCACTCTGCCTGCTGCCTCACTCAGCTCCCAGGCAGGCACAGAAAATGGATGCCTGGCCTGGCGCCGAACCCCCCTGGCTTTGCTTTGCTTGGGTATTCGCGGTGATGTGCCTCAGCACATGCATGCGGAGATTTGCAGCCTCCCCGTGCTCTTGCGCATGCACTGAGCTAGATCTCTGCACGCATGCGCTGAGGCAGATCTCTGTTAGCACTGTGAAAACCCAAACTAAACCAAGCTGGGTTGTTTTTTTGTGGCGGGCACTGGTGACATGTGGGCAGATGGGTGTGGCCAGACGGAGGTTTTACTACCGGTACACGTGTACCGGGGCGTACTGGGAGAAGGCTGACACTGCACACATCCATATTCTTCTTACATGGTAAAGATAACAGAAATAAATGTTAAGACACAAGACAGGCAGAGAACAGACTGAGATCTAGCAAAAATATATGGACTGCAAACCTCCACTTGCTTTACCTCCACTGATCACTTCTGCTTTATCCCAGCTGGTGATGAGCGCACAAATAAACCTCCAAATGGAACTATGGCTCCTTAGCACTCTCCCCCTTTCTCCCCTCTCTGGGGGGCCATTTTGAACATCTGCTGCCTTGTAGCCATCTGCTCCCAGTCTTTGCAGAGGTGAAAGCATTGTCTAATGGGAGCAGGAGTGGGGTCAGGTCAGTAGCAAAGCAACATGTGCAACACATTGTGTCCTGTGTTTGTAGAACTAAAGCATCACAAGTGGTTTCCTGCAGTGCTTTCCATCTTGTTCCCACATGGAACCCAACAGCCTTCACTTAAGACAGGGTTTTGCAACCTATGACTCATGGGCCAGATCTGGCCCATGGCACCAAATACTCCAATCCCCAACCTCGCTCCATCCGCCCTTGCTGCCAGAATCAGCTCTGAACTCATTTACGGCCACATAAACACATTTACAACAGCCATAAATGAGTCCGTGGCCATTGTAAATGCATTTACTACAGCCATAAATGAGTCCGCAGCCATCGTAAATGCGTTTACTACAGCTGTAAATGAGTCTGCAGCCATCATAAACACATTTATGACAACCTTGGACATGTTTTACGGCACCATTCTGGGCCACTCAGCTGTCTGATGTGGCGTGGTCCAGCCCACAGCTGAAAAACGTTGAGAACCCCTGACTTAAGAAATTGCTTTTTTAGTTCCTGTTTTTTCTCCAGTGAGGTAGTACATCTGACTCTGGAGTAGGATGGCCTGGGAAAACTTCCTTTAGTAAAAAGACGCCAAGGAAAAATTATGGCTGAAATGGACCATACTTTTGGATGTCACAAGCTCTCGCCTAACCATCAAACTCGATCTCATGTGTGATCTGCCCGATGTAGCATGCCAGGAGTGGATAAGACCTGAACCAAAATTGGGCATGGCCACCAGTTTCTCACTCCTTCTGATTCCACATACTTCTCTCTTGCAACAGTGCAGGCCCAGGCAATTTTGCCACCTGAGGCAGAGTGGGATATTGTGCAATTTGGCAATTGTAGGGTTAAAAAGAGGGTCAGCAATTTGATTCATGAAAACGGGATTGGAAGTAATACAGCAAACAGAGCTGTCCGGCATCAGAGGACCAGATGAGTGACAGCTGAACCAGCAATAAAACCTAAGGTCTGTTCTAGACACTCCAATCCAGGGGTCTGCAACCTATGGCCCATGGGCTGGAACTGGTCCTTGACACCATTCCATCCAGCCCACCAGTTTAAGACAGACACCAGGGACAACACACCTCTGTCCTTCAGGGCAATGGCTGAGGGTCAACAGAAGAAACAGCTAGGGGACTGCTGCCCTGAAACGTCATACACCTGAGAGGGAAGCCTCACTCTGCCTCATGGTAGGACCGGCCCTGTCTAAGGCTGCTTCTGCTGCTTTGACTGTGGTGGTTGCAATGGTTGGTCCTTTATATGACCTGGTCTACTCCCTTGACTGGTGGCAATTTTACCTATCATAGCCCCAGCTTAGAGCAACCCCAGCCCAGAAGCACCTGCCTCTACCTGAAAATGTGCTCTGGGAGAGGCCATGCAAGGTAGATTGGCTGTCAAGGCGCACCTTGTTAATATCTTCAAGGTTGTGGCAGTCCATTGCATTGCTGCATGCCTCAATTCATAGGTGCCGCAGGAGATGGCTCCGTGATCACAGTGTGTGGGTCACTTCATGGCAAGCTGGGATCCACCTTAAACAAATTCATGCCAATGGCATTTTTCCTGTTTGTCATTCTTCTTTCATCCGTCAACTACAAAAATGATTTTTAGGGGAAATGTATACTCGGAATTGAGTAGCAGCTGACGATTTATTGGACCCTCTGCCACCTCTGAGCTGATTCCCAATTAGAATTCCTTCTGTGATACTTTGCAATTCCCTATTGTCGGCAATTGTAGAATTTGATTGTTATGTGTTGAATGAAATTTCCTCCTAAGAGTGATCTACTGGGATCAATTTGTCTAGATTTGCTGCTGCAATATTCTACTGCCAGAAAACTCTTCTATGCACGTAGTTTTGGAACGTGTAAATTAGTATCCATCCGTCCAGAGATGGGAAATTTTCCTTTTCTTTCCCAGCTGTGTTGTTGTTCAGTCGCACAGTCGATTCCGACCATTTGCAACCCCATGGACCACCTTCCGCCAGGCACCTCTGTCCTCCACCATCCTCCTCAACCCGCCCAGCTCTGTGCCCATTGCAATACCATCTACAATATCGTCTAGCTATCTCATTTTTGGCCGCCCCCTTCTTCTTTTGCCCTCCACCTTTCCCAGCATCCAGGCTTTCTCAAGTGAATCCTCTCTTCTCATTTGATGTCCAAAGTACTTTAGCTTCATCTTTACTATTTGACCTTCTAATGAGCAGTCAGGGTTGATTTCTTCTAGGGTTGACCTATTTGTTCTCCTCACTGTCCAAGGTACTCTCAAAACTCTCCTCCAGCACCACATTTCAAAAACATCAATTCTTCTGTGCTCAGCTTTCCTAATGGTCCAGCTCTCATAACCATACATTACAACCGGGAATACCATTGCATTGACTATGCGAATCCCCCCCCCCCCCCCCCAAGGTGATGTCTCTACTTTTCACTATGTTCCCCAGGTTTCTCATAGCTTGTCTCCCAAGCATCAGTCTCCTTTTTATTTCCTGGCTGCAATCCCCATCTGCAGTGATCTTGGATGCTAAGAAGGTGAAATCTGTCACTGCTTCTACTTCTTCCCCATCTATTTTCCAGGGACTGATGTGGCCTGTTGCCATTATCTTGGTTTTCTTGATGTTGAGTCTCAAGCCAACTTTTGCACTCTCTTCTTTCAACCCAAGCAGGAGCTTCTTTAGGTCTTCCTCACTTTCTGTGTTGATTTCTTCTAAGATTGACCTGTTTGTTCTCCTTGCTGTCCGGGGTACTCTTAAAACTTGGAGATATTCTGAGAACCATAATCCAAAAAAGGGAATATTTCCCATCTCTCCATATACTTGAAGACTGCACCTGGTAATAGGTCTTCCACACAAATAATTTTCAGGGTGAAGGGATACTCTGATTTGACACACATAATAATCCTTGTTCCAATTATTGCTAGTTGGTGAATAACATGCATCTTGTGGGTGTTATGTGCCATCAAATTGTTTTCCACTTAGAAAAACCCTATAAAATTAAGAACTGTGTACAATAAAGGTCATGACTTTTTTTTATTGAATTAGTCCTTATCTTGTTAAGCCTTGTACTCTTCCTACTGCCTTCTACTTTCTGCAATATTATTGCCTTTTCCGTTACATGAATCTTGACTTCTCATTATGTTCCCAAAGTATGATAGTCTCCGTTTATTTATTTTAGCTTCTAGAAGGAAATTCAGGCCTGATTTGATCTAGCTTTGTCATTCTGGCAGTCCATGGGATTTGTAAAGTTTTCCTCCAGCACCACATTTTGAATTAATCCATTTTTTTATCCCTGAAAGCTTTCTGTGGTGTCCTGTGTTCACATCTGTATGTAAGGAATCAGGAATATGATGGTGTAGGTAGGTGATCTTGGTCTCTGGTGACACATCCTGACACTTGAGTATCTTCGATTTGATTTTCGATTTGATTTTTAATTTGTACCCCTCCCTACTCAGCTTGTAGGCCGACTCAGGGTGGCTTCCAACATAATTAAAAATACAATATAACAAAACCAAAATATAGAAAAACATACAGAATATCAATAAGAAAAAAATAGCCTCAGAAAAGTACAATACATATCAAACAATCAATTAAAAAATGCAATAAACACAATTCATATGAAAAATAGCATATCAACAGAATATCAAAAAACCCTGAGAAACAGTAACAGAAATAGAACAATTAAGTAAAAAATACATCATAAATACAATAATCAAGGTATCTTTCCTAGTTTCCTTCATAGCTATCCTTCCAAGCCTCAGGCAGCTTCCATTTGTAGGCTGTAAGGTAAAGGTTATCCTACTATGGGAATAGAGTAGACCATATTGCCAGCTACTCAATGCTGAGTGTCAGGCAGCAGTTAACTAACCTGACAACCCTGAGGACTAACAGCCTAAGTCCACAGGGAAAGGTGATGGTCCCCAAATTGATTAAATCCCATGTCAATCCATCTTGATGGAGGGAAGCAATTTCATCAATCTTGGCCTGAGGCTGAGGAGGACTTTGCGTGCCAAAAGGGTTCAGGACCAGAAAGTGACTCTTGGAGCTGCATCAGTGGTATGAGGGTCATGCTGTGATGCTGAAAGCAGATGAAAGGTCACTGCATTATATTCTCAGGACAGTCTTCATAGCTAATCACCATGAGGATAACCAATATTCAGATTAGGCTACGGGAAAACAAGCAGAAGAAGAAGATAAAGGTCACCCTTGCTCAAAAGCCAATTATATCTGACTCTAGGGTTCGGTGCTTATCTCCATTTATAGCCAAAGAGCCAGCATTGTCTGTAAACGGTTTTGTGGTCATGCGGCAGGCATGGCTAGACGCTGGAGTGCATGGAATGCTGGAGTGCACGGAAAGGAGCTCCCCGAGGCCATAGGGAGCTCGAAGACGCTGCCGCCACCGAGCTGCCACACCCTCTCGCCCACCGCCCTGCGCCCTCCTGGCCCCTTCATTGCGAGGAGGATGAAAGGAGCTCTCCTAGGCCGCGGGGAGCTCGAAGACACCGCCGCCACCGAGCTGCCATGCCCTTCCGGCCCCATCATCACTGGGAGGATAAAAGGAGCTCCCCGAGGCCACGGAGAGCTCGATGACACCACCGCCACCGAGCCACCACGCCTTCCCGGCCCCTCTATTGGCCAGGAGGAGGACAAGGGCGGTTGATTGACTTTATTCTTGTCGCAGTTCTGTTGCTGTCAGACTTTGTGGGGCTTCTTAAATGAGGTTATCCCTTTTGTTCCTGCAATAATGTTGATATTGTGCATTTTGATGCTTTCATACCTTGTAACTTTAATTGTAATTATTGATACATTGATTGTTGATATTTTGATGTTGTGCTGATACTTTGTACTACTGTGAATTTGTTGTAAGTGTATTGACTATTTATTTTTGTATCATTGATTATTTGTATCATTATATTGTTATATTGTACATATATTAATTTGTTGTAGCCGCTCTGAGTCGGCCTGTGCCAAGAAGAGCAGGGTATAAATCCAATGAATAATAATAATAATAATAATAATAATAATAATAATAATAATAATAATAATAATAATAATAACAATAATAACAATAATAATAATAATAATAATAATAATAATAATAATAATAATAATAATAATAATAATAATAATAATAATAATAATAATAATAATAATAATGCTGTTTATCTTACCACCAAAGTGGTACCAATTATATACTTGGAATTTCTTGCTTTTGAACTGCTAGGTTGGCAGGAGCTGGGACAGACAACAGGAGCCGGGAGGGCATGGCAGGCTCACAGCGGCAGCGTCTTCAGCAGAACCCTTCTGCGCAGGTCCTGTATTGTCTGGAGCCGCGCTTGACAGGTATTGTGGGGGGGGAGGGAGGAAGTGCTTCCATTGGGTGCTGGGTAGAGGGGCGGGACAAGCTCTGTTGTGGAGCAACAGCACATGTGCCTATAGAGAGGACTGTGAGTGCCACCTCTGGCACATGTGCCATAGGTTTGCCACCACTGTTGTAGAACATAGCAAAAATTAAGAAAGTTTGCCCATTTCAGCAATATCATAACAGACTGGCTTGTTTTGAAATACTGGATGGTGGTAGTTCCAATCTCAATTGCAAAGGTGTAGATTAGCAATTTCACTTTAGACTATCCCACAATGCACCTGTGCAGTATTTCCACATTATTTTTCATTGTTTTAGTCACAGAAAGAGGTATTTCCTTCTGTTTTTGTTGTCTCCAATGCACAGGTATTTCTGCCAGCTCCTGTTCTTTGCTTGATTGCGTGCGTTTCTTATTAATTCTTTTACATCCGTTGTTTTGAATTTTTTACAGCTGTTAAAGTCTATCCATTCATCTGGTGGTAATACACCAACTGTGTGAAAATTACTTCTGAGTACTGTATACAAAAAGAGATTGAACTGTTCATTTCTCACTGTTTGCCATTTGGGTTTCATTTGTACTAGAAATCTGATACCTAGTCTTTAAAGGCTGACATCCAGCAGTAATTAGTAACTATAATAAAGCACATTGAATCCTTGGACCTTAGGAAGGAGCTGATTCACCAAACCTGCCCTGGATTCAGTGGTCCAATTCTAGTTGCCCCTTATTATTACTACTACTACTACTACTGCTGTTGTTGATTACACTTAGATTACCATTTTATAGGGTTAAGCACACTCTGGGCAGTTTACAAGGTAATTATGCAAACTACAATTTGCCCCCAACAAGCTGGGTACTCATTTTACCAACTTTGGAAGGATGGAAGCCTGTTTGATGTAGGCAGATTGATTGCACACTTCTTTATTTCAGCATGGTCAATCTGTACATGAGGTTACACTGGGAGACGCAGCTCCTTTTATAATGCATTTGAATTCCCCCGCCACAATACCCATTGGTTGACGTCACTGTATTCCTGCCCATGATTACTCATTGTGTTGTATTCCTGACCATGAACACCTGGAGGTGGGGAGTTCCTCACGCTAGCTATTAATTGGGTGATTGGAGCCGCATGGGCTTGGCTCCTTCAGCTGTTATCTCCTTCAGTTGCTGCCTGCTGAATTCCGTGTGGAACTAGCTGCTTGCATACACAATAGCCTGAGACAACCTTGAGCCTGTCAGGATTGAACTCAGATCATTGAGCAGAGTTTTGAATACATCCAGAGGACTGTACTAGATTTCAGCCCATAAATAAATATTCTTGGCATCCAGTAGATGAGAACTTGCTCTTGGTTGAATGGGGTTATTCCTTCTGGAGGCAAGCACATGACAAGCAGTCTGCCTTCAAACAATCCCTACCAGTGCTACCCAACACATTCTGCTGCCTGAGGCAGACAATAACCCCACCTCCCCTTTCTGTTGGGGAAAGAAATTTCCTAAACCACCACCTCCATCTGATAGCAGGTCTGGACAAAGGATTCATTCCACACACATACACACACACACACCACCACCACCACCCTACCACATCTCAGCTTTTTTGCAGCTTTTATGTTAGGAACAGATGTGATCAGAGATGATAAAGGCCTTAAAGCTATTTTGGTTCTAAGATGTTGATACTTTTACAGTTCCCCAGTAAGACAGCTGGCTGGGAAAACAAAATGAAGAATAATAACAACAACAAAAGAGTGAGAGTGAGAGAGGATGCTTTACGACAGAGGTGCCCAAACTTTGTGGGCCGGGGGCCGGTCATGTACTTCAGCGGGCTTGTCACATGGTTCCTCCCACCGGAAGCAGAAGTAAAACATGCCTTGCAATCTATTTTGCAACACGATGAGATAGATGTTAAGCTGCCATTTTCTCTGTTTGCAGCAGGGGTGCCCAAACTACGGCCCATGGGCCAGATCAAGCCCCTGATGCCAATTCATCCGGCTCCTGATGCCCTTGTCGCTCCAAGAAGTGGAAGTAAAATGCGCCCATACGAGCGCATTTTACTTCCGCTTCCTGGAGCGACGAGGGCATTGGGAGCTGGATGAATTGGTGTCAGGGGCCGGATCTGGCCCACAGGCCGTAGTTTGGGCACCCCTGCTTTTAGAAATTGTTCCTGTTTGTTATGTTGCTGAGCACCATTCATCCTGGAATGAGAGATGGGGCAGGAGGAGAAGCCAACAGTCTGAGACCACCTCCAGCTGCCTTTATAGCTAAGAGAGCAATTAGTTTCTGTGGCAAAGATGGATTAGGTGGAATTGCAGACCCCAGCGTGTGGGGATGCTAATCTCTCACCGTTTCTCAGGACAGCAAAAGGCGAAACAATAGTGTGGGGTGGGGAGCCAGGGAGGAGGGTCTTGGTTTACTAATGGCTTTCCGATCTGCACATGATGAACAGAGGATCCTTTGAGACTAAGAAAACAGCTTCTGTTTTCAATGTGGGGATTAGACAGACAGTTGGCACATTTTAAGACCTGGCCTGTGATAGGAAAAAGACCCCCCCCCCCTCTGTCTGTGTTACATTTTATACCTCCTATTTTGGATGTTTCCTACTTTGGGCGGTGTTCAGGCCAATAAACAACATCAGTTTTTGTCAGAGGTTCTCAACCTGTGGCCCGGGGGCCAGATGTGGCTCACAACACCATTTCATGTGGCCCCCACCACCTCTGCCACACCTGGAAGTGCCAGGTGTGGCAGGCAGGGCAAAATGGCCATCTGGCCCCCGAAGCTGTCTGAGGGAGCGTAACCCGGCCCCCGACTTGAAAGTGGGCTGTGTAAGTGGGCTAGATAGCTCAGTGGTTTAGGTCGAGGTTGGGAGTTCAATTCCCAATCATGCCTCCTGGGAGAAGAGCCAGCCTGTGTAATCAGGAGCCACCTGCACAGACCCAGAAGAAGGGAATGGGAAACCACGTCTGAGTATTCTTTACTTAGCGAACCATAGAAATGACCTCTTTAAATTGGAATGGACTTGACAGCATGCAATTATTTATTAATATTACATGCAGTTTTCCAGACCTGGCTGGTCAGAGAGGTAATTATCGTGGGGCAACACAGCTTTGATCTAGGGTGCTGAATCTAGAGCAGGGGTTCTCAACCTTTTCAAGTCGGGGGCTGGATCACGCTCCCTCAAACAGCTGGTGGGCCGGACTGGTGCTCCAGCCGCCGCAGCTGGAATGAGTCTGTATATGAGACCATGGCTGTCGTAAGAGTGTTTATGATGGCTATAAATGAGTCCGTGGCCGATTCAGCGGCAGCGGCTGGAGTAAGGGCAGGGGCCAGATCCAGCCCGTGGGCTGTAGGTTGAGAACCCATGACTTAGAGGCACAAAAATATGCCTCTGGAATGGTGCAAATCCACCCATTTCTAGCATGCGTAATGCCTCTCCATTTCTTCCCTGGGCAAAGGGGGGGGGGGAACAGATGAGTTTAGTATGGAAAAAATTTAACCACCATGTGCTCAGACCCATTCCTCTGTTTTCCATTCCTCTGTTCTCTCCCCATGTAGGATACTCTCACATAATCGAAGCTTAACCAAAAAGGGCAGGCAAACCCTGGGGTGCTCACCCTAGTTGTGGCTAGGGTGCATGCTCTTACATGTCTATTGGACACCAACGTCTAGAATACTCTGAGAATTCCCCAGGCAGAATTCTGAGAATTTACAGTCACCTTGCAGTGGCTTAGTGGTTATTAAGACACCAAGCTTGGTGACCAGAAGGTCAGCAGGTCAGCAGTTTGAGATCCAAGTGCTGTGCAACTGAGTGAGTGCATGTCGTCTGGCCCAGCTCATGCCAACCTAGAAGATTGAAAGCAAAACATTGCAAGTAGATAAACAGGTACTGCTTTAGCGGGAAAGGTAAGAGCATTCCATCTACTCCGGCATCTTTTCATGCCTGCCACATGGCCACAGAAATGTCTGCAGATGAAAATGGCTGAAAATGGGGATGAGCACTGTCCCCAGAGTTGGATATGACTGCTTTCAAGAAAGGGGACCTTTACCTTCACTTAGTTTTTACTTACATGACGAATGGCCTCCTCTGAGGCTGCCATCGTATTTCATGGGGAGCTGTAGTTCTTTGGGTGGTCCCTTCCTAAAGCCTAATGGATAGCAAGATGACAAACCTCCTGGAAGTACTACAGCAGTTTCCAATGGCTTTTTTAAAAAAAAATTAACAGCAGAAAGCACAGGCTGGAAGAGTCCATGTAGTCTTGGAGGTAGGCCATTCTCCTGGTGAACAAAATCTGTGTGTCTAAGTGGCCTATAAGTCCCTACCCGGCCCGTAAGTCCCTACTCGTCCTCTCCATGGGCAGACGCCCCGCCCCTCTGCCCAGCAGTCCAATGGGATCACTTCCTCCGTCCTCCCAGCACAGAGTTCGCCCCGCCCTTCTGCCCAGCAGTCCAATGGGAGCACTTCCTCTCTCCCCCAACAGAGCCCTACTCTCTTTGTGGCCAGGTAGGGACTTATGGGCCACCACGTACATTTGTGAGTGGATGCACCCAGAATTCTGCATGTTGAATTCACGAAGATACTGAAAGTTGGAGTCCAAGACCCTTATGGAAAAGCACACCTTATTACAATTTTGTTGACATTATTGGCCAGTATGTACTGTAGAAGGCATCCTGCCAGGTAGATGAAAACAGAAAGCCAGACAAGTCAAGGTTCACTTTGCAGCTGATGGATTGCCCATCCCTTACTTAAGGAGAACATTTCTAATTTGTATTTCTTTGACCAGAGCACAGCATTGCACAGAAAGAGCCCCATCGAAGAGTGTGGTACTTTTGAACCACAATCGGGTATTGCTGGCTAATTTTTCTCACACTAGGTCAGGCCAAAGGAACAGCAGAATGAACTCACCAAAAGGTGGCTTCATTTTGGCAGTTTCACATCTGGCTTAGACATAGAAGAAGAACAATTAGGTCATTTTACCTAAATCCGGGTTACCTCAATAGCATTACTTTAACTGTTTATTAAATATTCTTTTGTACATGTGGTGGAGCATAAACTGCATTGCACATAAATGCTGTAGTGATTGAATTTCTCTATAGTCACAGAAAATGTGTTCTGTATCCAAATAGCTTGATTTCCCTTGATTATTCCTTGATCTTTCTACCTCACTTTGAAGCCTATTAAGTGATTTCCTGATGATCCAGCCAGAATTTTGTCCTGGTGGAAGACACGCTTTGGCAGGCATCCATTCAGCAAGAAGGGTTGTTTTGTTCTCCATAGGCTTAGGCCAACCTCCTCGCTTTTATATTGATAAATTGAGAGGTATGCAGAAAACATTTCTTTGATTTCAGCCTTTGATTAGGGGGTTGATGTCCATGGAGTGGGTGGTTTTCTTGCTGTGTTTTCTTATTTTGTTCATTATTTGCTCTCAATTTGCTTCTGGAAGGGCAATGCCAGCCAAAGGTCTCAGACAGCCAGTAATAATCCTGCATGATTCATTAAGAGCTGCATCCTCTTGTTTGCCACGTGCTGATTGATACTTTATGGACATAACATATTCTCTATGGAGTAGCAGAGGGACAGAGCTGTTGTTCTGCTTGTTTGTGGATATGCATTCCAGTCTGACCCAACTAGTTTCCTAAGTACCGTATGTTATGTGTAGCAGCAACTTTCTGTTTTGCTGTTTAAACAGAATTTTTGGTAGGTCAGCATTTGATCCAGAATGATGTCCAGATGCTCTAGATTGGGGCAGCATTCCAAAATCTTACCTTCTCATTTAACTCGGAGCTTCCTCTGAGCTTCTCTGTTCTTGAAGTGGAAGACAGCAGAGAAGCTCAGAGGAAGTTCCAAGTTAGCTCTCATGACACCCATAGTGTTAGCTAAGGCATATGGTGCTCTCTGTCTAAATGCACCCTGTGTGGCCCTCATTGTATCTAGGGAGCCACCTACTTGCTTGACCAAGTCAGAAGGAAAAGGAGACATCAGAATTTGTCTATTTAACTGGTATTTCAACTCCAGCTGAAATTAACAGGCCGGCACAATCTAAACCATCTCCTTAATAAGGCTGTCAGCAAACCATAGCTGAAGGAAAGCCTATGGAGAACCACTCTACCGCGGGTGTCACAAACAGCCTGACTGCCTGTACCTCCCCTGGATTAGAACTATTGTCCTTATCCTGTCATTACAGCAAAGATACAGCTAGAGGCTAGAGTGTTAAAGACAGCTATTCCTGTATCTATTGGCTAGTGTATCCAAGCATGCCATTTAATTAAAAAAACTCATTTAGCTGTGCATGAATAATATTTAAGGATTGTTGTGGTACATTATTTCTTTTAATTACAAAAAACAACCAAACCACACACACACACACACTTTTAATCCATCTGCTATAGAAGAAGGTAGTAGCTTTCTGAAAGAGATAAATGTTATAAATGGAGCAGAGCTTGGGAGGAAAATATTTTTTTAGGAACACACAAGTCCCAGAACAACTGTATTTATTCGACGCTAACAGAGACTAAGAGGAAATAATGATTTTCAACTACAATTTCCAGATTCTTTCCCTCTCTGGGGATTCTGAAAGCTGTAATTCAAAATAGCAACTAAAGTTTAGGTAAAGGTCGCCCTTGTTCGAAAGCCAGTCATAACCGACTCTAGGGTTCAGTGCTCATCTCTGTTTATAGCCAAAGAGCCAGTGTTGTCTGCTTTTGCAGACATTTCATGGACATGTGGCAGGAATGACTAGACACCGGAGTGCACGGAATGCACATTGGGAGCCACTGGTCTAGAGGTTACCTAGGTTATGTATGTAATTTGACAGGAGTACACATCACTGAAGACTATGTTCAAAAGGCTCCTTGGAGCATGTCCAGTTGGGCGTTTAGCTTCTTCTTTGGAGCTCCTAAGGGTCAGTCCTGGCTTACAGCATCCACATTTTACAGATGTTGGGGAGCCCCAACTTCTCACCAAGTGTTTATTTTTGAACCCTTTCAGGGGGTTCAACTCCCACCCCCAGCAATCCCATATACACCATTCCTATTGTCTGTAGATGCTGGGAATGGCATATAAGGGAGGCTTGTAGCCATTACAGGCTTCTTCCACTGTCATCATCCAGTATGCTAAAGGGGGATAATGAGCTTCTTCAACATATCTGATGTTGGAATTAAACACTTCTTCTGCCTTTCTGCAGAGAAACAGGGAAGGTGTAATTATTATCTCTCAGCCAATCATTGTAGTTCTGGATTGGTTAGGGGAGTAAAAAAAAAATGTTTTCTTTGTTCTTTCTTATATTGCCAATTGAAACTGAGGCTGTGAGCAGTTTCTCAGTTGGTGATACCAGGAAAAAATGATGAAAGCTTTTATTTTATCCTTCTAACTTATCCACCACTACAATGATCAGCTAGGAGGGAGAACAAGAATTACACTTTCCCTGCCTTTCTGCAGAGGAGCAGGAGAAATGTTTCATTTGCCTGTATGGCGAAATGGCTCACCAGCCACATCACCATATGAACAAAAGATTGCTTGGGGTGTTTATATTGGGGGAGGGGAGATGCTAAATGTGATGTAGCCCCCTCCCTCATCCTAAACTGATCCCAAAATCAGCGAACTGCATATGCTCTCCTCTGGGCTTGCATTGATGAAGGAATGGATGGGTCATTCATTGTTGTTAAAGTAGCATGGTTTGGAAGCCTTCCTATTGGTTCTGAGTTGTGGGAAACAGGACAGGAGGATTATTCAGAAGCTTTGAAAATACAAAAGCTTTGAAAATACAAAATGTTGACATGAATGGCAGAGGAACTGGGTTGTTGAAAGAGTAACATATCTGTGCATTAAAGCAAAAGATTCACAGCAAAGTCTTCTTTTTAAAATAACTAAAGCCCATTAGATACAAACTTCCAGAGTGTTGAGGTGCAAGTGCAAGTCAGCAAGAAGAGAGAAGCATCATCTGTTTGAGAACAATTGTGTGAGGTGAGATATATCCTCCCTAGTGAGAAATCCCACCATACAGCAAAACTTCTGCGATAGTATTTGACTCTCCTGAGAATTCATAATTGGGGGAAAAAAAGAAACCCAAAAGGGAGAAGAGGAATCAGGAGGAGGGGAAATAAATAAATAAATGGATCTATTGTTTTATCCTCTTAGAAAGGTAACTGTTTTCCTCAGATTACAATCTTCTTAATCCATGTCCCGATCAAACCCTGGACTGCCAAAATGAAGCCACTTTCTTGGCTTTGTCGTTGGCCAAACTTAAGTCCTCATTGGTGTATGTTTCTGGCAGTAATCGGCAGACCAGTAAATGAGCCGGATTCTGTATCTCTCCACATTCACACAGCGTGTGTTTGTCTGCCAGCAGCCCATCATTTTAGCATGTTGGTCTTACATTTAGGCCCTCCAACCCTCAGCCTATTCAGGGCCCTCCAAGTGATATAGGGGAGGTTGAGTTGCTCAGCCATACCTCCTTTAATGTTTTTCCAGTGAGCTCCTTCCTTCCTCCATCTCCTGATTTGGTTTTGCTCTTGCATACCCTCAAGAGTGTTTGTTTTTGCCATAAAGCTCTTCCTGAATCTGAGACGGTGAACTTGAGGCTCATATCCAGGAAGATGATGCTGAAGGCCAGTCTCTTGCTGAGATCTCTTGCCGTCCGCTGCTACCCAGATTACAATAAGCTTCAGCTGGGAAACTTTTCAGCAGAGGAAATGATCACTATGCACAATTACTTAAACATAAGAACAGCCTTGTTGGAACAGGCCACAGCCCACCCAGTCCAGCATTTTGTCTCACACAGTGGCTCACCATTTGCTTCAGGGTATTATTCCCAAGCAGATGCCTTCACCTGCTTAGGATTCCCTGGAAATGGCATTGAAGGAGATCCTGCCTATCTCTCCAACCCGGAGGATGTCCTTAGGTATCCATAATTATAGCCATTGATACCCTTGTCCGCCATGAACTTGTCTAATCCTTTCTTAAAGCTGTCAAGACTGACAGCTGTCACCACTTCTTCTGGCAGGGAGTTCCATAGACCAGGGATCCTCTGGGTGAAAAAGTACTTTCTCTTATTTGTTTAAGAACTAGTACCCAATAGTTTCAGGAGTGCCCCCTTGTTCTAGTGTTGTGCGATAGGGAAAACATAGTACCCTGTCTTTTTTTTTAAATGCCTAGGAACCTATTGGTACATCTCAGGTAGATTCCTAGCTATAGGCCTCTTACCTTGCTAAAAATCAGCACCAGATATTTGCAACGGGGATGCAAGATTCGCTGACCACAGCCTCAAACTCTTATTTCCAACCCTCCACCCAGAGTTACGCAGTGGCTTAGCTGTACTTTGCTGTATTGGGTCTCTGGCCAGATCTTTTTTTGGATGAGAAATCTCCACATTCCCCTAGCCGGCAGGGTCAGAATCTTTCTCAAATTCTGCTTCCGGCCTAGAACTGATGTGAAGTGGACTTGGCCACCTGCCCTGACAAAGCTTCTCTGAGTCAAACCAGGTGATACAGATAGCTTGCTATTAGAAGCTGAAAACACATTAGCATTCCAGGGATGTGATTCCCACAGGGCTTCCTGTCTGCGCCAACAGGCTTGCAATATAAACAAAGCCCATGTTTATCTTCTGTCAGCCCACTGCAAGAGAATGCAAACTAAATTGCAGGCTAAGGGAGAGGAGCAATGCAGCTGTCTTTCAGCAATTAAGGAATTCCCATTTCTGGTAATGTGCTGTCTATATTGTCTTGGTTATTCCAGTTTGAGAAGCATATACAGTGGTACCTCAGATAAAGTCCGACTCGGATAAAGTCCGATTCGGATAAAGTCGCGGTTTTCATGCACACATGATGCATTGCATAAAGTCCAAAACTGCTAAAAATGGACGTTATCCGAGGTATTCGGTATAGGAACCTCGGATCAAATCCATTTTTGGACATTATCCAATGCATCGCCCATTTGATTTGGATAAAGTCCAAACTTGTGGAATGGAGTTTGGACTTTATCAGAGGTTCTACTGTACATGTAAGAAGGAATAGTCCTCTTCCTTGCTGCTGCATCAGAAAAGGATTATCATTCCAGAAAAACAACAACCAAATATACAATTCCACAGACATGTTTATGGTAGGAGAATAGGGTATAAGTAAAGGTAAAGGTTGCTTTTGCTCAAAAGCCAGCCATATCCAATTCTAGAGTTCAGTGCTCTTCTCTGTTTATAGCCAAAGAGCCAGTGCTATCTTCACCTGCAGACATTTCCATGGGCATGTGGCAGGAATGACTAGACACTGGAGTGCACGGAACGCTGTTTACCTTCCCATCAAAGTGGTACCTATTTATCTACCTGCAATGCTTTCGAACTGCTAGGTTGGTAGGAGCTAGGACAGAGATGGGCACTCACTATGTCATGCAGTACTCATGTCTCAAACTGCTGACCTGCCGACCTTCCAGTCATCAAGTTCAGCATCTTAACCACTAAGCCACCACAGTTCCTTATGGCAGGAGTTCTCAACCTTTTAAAGCCTGGGGCCGGGTCATGCTCCCTCAGACAGCTTTGGGGGCCGGACGGCTATTTTGCCTTTTCTCCACCACATGGCACTTCCTGGTGTGGTGGAGGTGGTGGTGGGCCACATGGAATGGTGCTGTGGGCTGCATCTGGCCCACAGGCTGCAGGTTGAGAATCCTTGCCTTAGGGTATAAGTAGGAATGGGGAAATTGAAGAATTAAGTACTGGGTTCATGCCTCTCCATTACGTATCCTGCCCTACAGATCCCCTGATGTTGGATGTTGGCTCACGGCACAGCTGAGAAAAGTTACTTGTTTGGACAAAAGCTTTCAGAAAACTTTCAAGTCCACAAGGCCAGGGCAAATGGAGATTTACAGCAGAAGTCGGTTTCCACAGCCAAATGCAGAAACATGTCAGCAAAACTATCTGTTCCAAGCCACCTTAGCATTAGAAACCTAACATATGGAGTGACTCCCGCATCTACAGTAGCACTATTTCCACACCCTGGGTTGGGCTCATGGTGGTAGCAAGCACCATGTTTATTCCCTCTATTCCACACTAGTTAACCACATCTAGAGTTCTGCTTCTATTTCTGGGTACCACATTTTGAGAAAGATGCTAACAAATTAGAGCAAGCACAGAGAAGGACAAGAAGGATGATCAGAGAAGGACTGGAAACCAAGCCCTAGGAGGAAAGACTGAAGGAACTGGGCATGTTTTGCCTTGGGAAAAGGAGATTGAGAGGGGATATAAGGATAGCACTCTTCAAATACCTGAAAGATGGTGTTAGATTAAAATTGGGGGTCCCCCACCACATTTTAATCTAACATCAATAATGATTTATTTTGCACGCACACACCCTTGTTGATCATTGGGTCTTCTTCAACGGTCTACACTTGTACACATGTAAACTTAAGCATTGCCCAATCACACAACAAAATTGGGAATAAAATGCACATCAATACACTCAAATGGAGCTTGGAAATTAATGGAACACTTTTAGGAATTAAACCAGGTGGCTAAATTGGGAGACATATGTTAATCTCACCTCAGGCAGTTGGCTAAATGAGGCTCAACTCTATTGTTCAAGATGAAGTTGATTTCCTTTAAAGATAGGAATGTATAGGTAACTTCTATGGAATAATTTCTGTTATATGATATTAATATTGGATTTTATGTCTCCTCATTCCAAGGAACAGTCAAATAGGAAATCATAACTAAAAGGACAGCTCTGACATTAGATCAATACAGATATGTGGAGGAACACAATATTAAAAAGAGAATCACCTCAAGGATTCCTGGTGGAAACACCCTATGCCCTCAGGGAAATCTTATCAAAGGATAAGAATTCAACTAGCCTTCCCAGCCAGGATCATCATCAGCCTTTCCAACCAGATGTGGCAGTCAACAACTATTGTTGTGGAAATAGAGCTGGCAGAAGGGACTTGCCAGTTTGAATATCAATATGTTTACAAGAAGTCAAGAGGCCAGTTTTCATTGGAGAACTGGCCCCTATCATGATGTCCCACAACCTGATTGGTCTTGAACTTTTAAAATTATAACTCTGATTCTCTCATCTTTACAATCTCTGATATGATTTGTCCTTCATTGTGAAGGCTGGGGTGCATACTGTATATACTTGAGTATAAGCCAACCCGAATATAAGCCAAGGCACCTAATTTTGATCTGAAAATCCAGCAAAATAGATTGACCCAAGTATAAGCCGAGGGTGGGAAATGCAGCAACTGCTAGTGAATTTCAATAATCAAAATAGCTGAAAATATGGTACAATTAATTAAATTGTTGGTGCATCTCAATCGGGCACAGTCTTGGGACCCTCGTGGTTATTGACCCGAGTATAAGCCAGGTCCCCTTTGGGGGGCTCATTTTTGTGGCTAAAAATCGGCTTATACTCAAGTATATACAGTAATTAAAAGAGGGTGACTTGTTACTGTATTGTTTGTACCTGAAGAAACATGTTGTTGCTTTTGTGTTACTGATTGCTATACTTATCTTCTCTGAATGGCCATGAGTTTCCCCCTTTGTCTTCCTTTGTATTGACTTAAGCCTGTAATACTCTGCAATAGTTAGCTGGCCTTGCTGAGGCTGCCACATGGAACAATATAAAAACTGAACTCTGAATTTAGACCTCACCTCATTCCTGGCTTTTCTCATCTGCCTAGTTTAGGCTCAATGCAGATCATTTGCCCATTTGAAATGGCGCCTTCAGGGGGCAAATGTCTGTATTGCTATTGCTTATTATTTCCTTATTTTAAAAAAAGTAAACTTCTCTAATTTGTATCAAACAATTTGTCTGTGGCTCCTTTCAATTCTTCCACCCGTGAAACATTCCTTAAATATTAAAACAAAATAATTTCTCACTCCATGGCTTGGATGCATCTAGCTCTGAGACATGGAATCTGAAATTTAGGCAACAATGGTCATAAAGATGAAAGGCAGGATCTGTTCTCCGCCATCTTAGAGCACAGGATGTGTACTAATGGGCTCAAACTAAGGGATGCCAGATATAGGCTGAATATCAGGAAAAAGGTCTTAATAGTTAAAGCACTACAACAATGGATCCAGCTACCTTGAGAGGTGGTGAGCATTCCAGCATTGGAATCATAGCACTGCAGTGGTATAGTGGTTAAGATGCTGAGCTTGGAGACTGGAAAGCTGGGATTCAATATCCAAGTACTGCATGACGGATCTTGGGAACATGAAAGGAGCCTCATTCAGGCGTCCCCTGAACAGAGTTTCTCTAGCAAAAATCCTTTCAACCCAGAATAATTTCTGATACAACATTTTTATAGTAACACAGTTACTTGTAGCTAATTTATTGGGGGATAACAAGCAATGAAAGTAGTTTTTAGGGAGTTATTTTTAAGATATTGCCAACATTTGGTTACAAAGTTCTTTATAAAAGACATTTTAGGATACATGTTGTTTTCAGCCAAGTATTTGAGCCTATCAAGATCAAATCGAAACCAAAACATACTTACTTCCCTCACCACTTTGACTACAGCTTGACATAAAACATGAACGTTCCTATTTTATGTCAAGCTGTAGTCAAAGTGGTGAGGGAAGTAAGTATGTTTTGGTTTCGATTTGATCTTGATAGGCTCAAATACTTGGCTGAAAACAACATAATTAAATTTAACATGAATAAGTGCACATTCTAGGGTAAACAAAACCAAATACACAGTTACAAGATGGGAGATACTTGACTTAGCAATTCTATATGCAAGAAGGATAATGGAATTGTTGGAGATCACAAGCTGAATATGAGCCAACAGTGCGATGGGGCTGCAAAAATAAAATAAAAAGGCAAATGCTTTTAAAAGCTGTATTCATAGAAGTATATTCTCCAGATCCAGCGAAGTACCAACCTCCTTATAATTCTAAAAAATAATTTCAAATACTGTATTGCATGTGTGCATAAATTCTTCTTCTTCTTCTTGTGCCATATCCAATTCAGAATATTGGGCGATCCTCATGACGATCAGCAATGAAGACTGTCCTGAGAATATAATGCTGTGGCCTTTCATCTGCCTTCCGCATCACAGCGTGATACCCGTACCACTGATCCAGCTCCGAAAATCACTTTCTGGTCCTGAGCCCTTTTTGGCAAACAAAGTCCTCCACATGATTGATGAAGCTGCTGCCCTCCATCAAGATGGATTAAAGTGGGATTTAATCCATTTGGGGACCATCACCCTTCTCTGAGGACGTTGCCAAGGCCGCTAGTTCTCAGGATGTCAGGTTAGTTAACTACCGCCTGACGCTCGGCATTGAGTCACTGGCAGTAGGGTCTACCCTATTACCACAGCAGGATAACCTGGCCAGAGAGTGCATAAATTATGACTTGTAAATTCAGTACTGGTAGGTTTTCTACCCTCCTTTAAAAAAACAAGATGACGCATGTCCTCTTTTTGAGACAGATTGTAAGTGGCCACTCTACCTTCAGAGTCTCTTGCCAAGCGGGGAATTAGAGGGTAGGTTTGGCTTAGGAAAGTAGGCGTCTAAACTCATGATCAACCACCCAATTCCTGTCTCCTTCTTTCCCTTGCTTTTTGTTAACAAGGGCCACGTGCACAGAAGGATAAACGAGGCTTGTTGTAATCTAATCAAAGAGCTTTTTTGTTGGGCTTAATTTCTGTTGAATTCTCAGCATTCCCCTACCTACTTCTCTGGGACACCCTTGAGGAAACAACATCAACCTATTGACTCCAGGCTGGAAAAAAAAAACAAAACAAAACAAAACCAGCTACTAGTGTTAACAGCTGTTCCTTACCTTTGAGCTAACAATGCCTCCCAAATGTGCACAAGTTTTGCATCAAACAGAGTGTGTCCAATTAGAAATGCCGCTATTAAACAAATGGCTTTCCCAGCCTTTGGAACAATATCAAGGCAGAGAGAAGGTTCCACTTTCAAGACTGCCTTCTGCAAATATTGGAAAAAGCACATTTGGGGGGCTGTAATTAGTGATACTGGCTGGGGGTGGGGTGGGCATTCTGAGAGGTATATCATATTTCCCCGAAAATAAGACCTAACTGGAAAATAAGCCCTAGCATGATTTTTCAGGATGCACATAATATAAACCCTACTCCCAAAATAAGCCCCAGTTAAGATTGTCTGCCAAGACAGATGCATTTAGTACATGCCTTGCAACACATGATGGACATCTCGAATTATAAAATAAGAATATTAATATGTAATTAAATATAAATAAATAATATTATTGACATTACTACTTAAAATAAATGATAAGATAAATTATAATTAAGTATTTGTAAATACCTAAGCGGGTGCCTTTGGATGAGAGGTTAACACTTACGTAAATGGATGAACTCGAGACTTATTGCTGAATGACCAGTCGGAGTACAGACACGACTCACAAATAACGTGTGCACTTGATAATGAATGGACGTGGTTGTATCTAATAGGAATCTACATAATTCAATACATCATGTGTTGTAACGTGAATCAATGAATAAATGTAGATTGTGTTACATGAATAAATATAGATGGTTGTACATTCCCTTGAAAATAAGCCAGTGGTGGGCTTCAAAATTTTTTACTACCACACTGTGGGTGTGGTATGGTGGGCGTGGCCAGGGGGAAGCCCTGCGTTGCACCTGAATTAGGACTACTGTACTTTATTTCAAAAGATGGATGGGCAGGGCCAGCCAGAATTTCTGCTACTGGTTCTGGTGAACTGGTGCGAACCTGCTGGTGCCCATCACTGAAATAAGCCCTAATGCATCTTTTAGAGCAAACATTAATATAAGACTCAGTCTTATTTTCAGGAAAATACGGTAGCCACTGAATTGTAACCCTTCCTGTTTTTTGTAGAACTTCTTCAGTTCACTTTGAAACAAACAGTGCATAATAGACCAGGAGGTACACCTTTTTTGGGCAGGGGTGCTGTGACAAGAAAAGCAGAGAATTTCTACTCCCTCGCCCAGTTCAGAGATTTGGTGAGAAGAAAAGGCCAACAGCACTGGTAGATTTTCTGCCTGCCTCTCAGGATGCTAAAAGCAGAGCCTCCATGCAAGAGGAAATGTGAAGTGGAAATGTGAAGTGGAGGAAATGTGAAGTGGAGAGGATAATATATACACCTATGAGGGGTAAAAGACAGCTTGCAAGGCTGCATGCTGGAGTCCAGAGGTTTTTTAAGGACCATCCCAAAACTCTTCAATTTCCACACACACATACAAAGTTTATTTTCTTATGCTAAAGTAAGTCGCATAGGTGCCATAAGCCCAATTACTTTGACGTAAATCCTTATATAATCTAACAGTAGCCTTAATTATTTCAGTGTTGCCAAAAAATGGAAAAATCGCAGCTTCTGTGGCTATGGGTACCAAATGGAATATACGCACCAAAAGTAGGAGAGAGAGAAAGGCTTTATTCTGTGTATGAATACGGACTCCTCTTGACCTACTCAGTGCCTTACAGATTCCTTTAATTTGGATCCCTTTTTTAAAAAAGCTGTTGAGGCAGCAATTGCCCTGATAAGCAGTCAAGTACTGGCTTAAATGCCAACTTTTGTAATAAGGTAATAAAATTTACTAGCCATTTTGATAGTCTTTGTGGTGATGTTTGGTCATTTATTTGTTTTCTGGAGAACTTCCTGATCCGTTTGAACCTGTTCGGCTACTGGGTCAAGTTAGTAAAACTTTTGGGAAAGCCAAACTGACATGCACCAGATGTTCTTCAGGTGGGTTGGCCAAGTGATGGAGTTGCCTCTTCATAGCATCTCAAACACCCTGTAAATGTGCCCATCAGAAACTCAAGAAAATGGAGGTGCATTATGCGAAGGCAGACAGATTTTTTTAAAAAAATCCTGCTGTAGACTTTCTGGCCATTCTCGCTGGAGCTGGGTGGGTGGGTAGCCTCCACGATGGGAAACTATATACCAGCTTTGTTTCTAGATATCAACACTGTGGCTTTTGTTATTTAGTTAGAATGGTCTCTCTCTCCCCCCCCCCCTATTTTTCCAAGGGCTTTTGTTACTGTTGTTGCTTCTTTGTCAGTCTGTGGGAAGCTAATTTCTGTGTTTGAAAGAAAGAGTCTGTGATAAGGAACAAGACTCACTGTCTTCCTTCTCTCTGAGCATTGTGCAGCATTTTTCTAATGTTCTGTACACTGCTTTGTTTCTTTGCTGAATGACAGGGCAGAGGTGGCTGGGAGGAGGGGAATTGCTACCTTCCTTTTCTATGTTCAACCCACTGAAAAATCTCTCCCCAACCAACACCATCTTAGCTCCCGAAGAGTCTAGAAAGCCAGATTGTATGTGCCTACTTCCACTGCTGCTTTATAGTTGCGAGAGAAACCCAAATGGGATATGAGAATAAATTCCAGATTATCCTCCTCCCTCAGGTGTCGAGGGAGATACAAGGTTTTTGTTCTGCCACTTCTATCATCCTTCACCAGCAATATTTGGTGTTCTCACTGACCATTCCAAGGAGAACTTGTTCACTGCCGAGAACAAGATCAGCAAGAACTGGTATCAGTAAGATAGGGAGTGGGCACACTGGTGGCATGATGCCACATTTAGTGCCATATCCAATTCTGAATATTGGCTAGCCTCATGGTGATCAACCATAAAGATTGTCCTGGGAACGATATAATGCAGTGGCCTTCCATTTGCCTTCTGCATCACAGCGTGACACCTGTACCACTGATCCGGTTCTGTGAGTCACTTTCTAGTCCTGAGTTCTTTTTGGCACACAAAGTCCTCCTCAGCCCCAGGCCAGGATGGATGAAGCTGCTGCCCTACATTAAGATGGATCCAAGTGGGATTTAACCCACTTGGGGACCATCACACCTTCCCTGTAGGTTTCTCCACCCAAGGTTGTTAGTCCTTAGGGTTGTCAGGTAAGTTAACTGCCGCCAGACGATCAGTGTTGTGTCACTGGCACAATGGTCTACTCTATTACCATAGCACAGGGATTCTCAACCTAAGGCTATGGGCCAGATCTGGTGCATGGCACCAACTCATTTGGCCCACGCTGTTCACACCTTTTAGTGTATGAGAACCAAGACACAGGAACAGCCGAAGGGTTGGCTTAACACATCTTTATTGCATGGTGGTCTGGGGGAACATGTGGTAATGGTGGACGAACAGCTCAATATATACAGTGGCTATACATTTGAATGTGGCTCCACGATAGCCCATTGGCTACCACCCGCGTGACGACATCCCTGGTCATGCCCTTCTTGTCCAGGTGAGGTAGTGGCGGGAATCTTCCCGCGCTGGAGTTATTGCGTAATTGGAACCATATGAGCTGGACGCTCGCTATTGCCACCTAGTGGTTACTAGCTCGCGTCCTATTACCGAAGGTTACAGTGTTACAGTTGATGGGTGTTACATTGTTGCAAAGGCATAGTATTAGGAACACAACATCCCTCCCCCCTAGGATGAGACGAAGTCTCTCATCCAATATGGCTTATTGCAAGTGCGTTTTGGGCGTTCTGCTGGCTGGCTTGTCCCGGGGGCGCTACTGCTTCTCTGTCCCCTGGTCTCTTGTCCTGCAACGGGAGAGGGAGACTCGTTAGTGACTTGCCGCGGTTCTGCGGCTTTTGGGGAAGGGACAAACTCCATTGTGGAAAAACCGGGGGCACTAGGGGCTAACGAAAAACCCCGCTTCTCGCTTGGATGGGTGGGGGACCACTCCGAACCCCCCCCCCGGTTTTGTAACTGAAACTCACAATCATCTACTGGGTCATTGGGGACATCCCTCAGGCTATCTATGAGGACAGACTCCTTCCCCTCCCCCCTTGGTGGGGACCACTGGCCCCCTTCTCCTCCCCCTTGGGCTGAACGGGTGGAGGAGAACCCTAACGTTGAATCCTTCTGCGCGCCGTCCGCGCTTTGGCTGCCTGGGACCCGGCGCCGGAGTTGATCCACGTGCCGTCTCCAGAGTAGACCCGCACTGGTCTCTACACAATACGACACGGGACCCGTCTGGCCAACGATGACGCCTGGGACCCATGCTGGCCCCGCGCTAGCGTAGTTCCTGCAATGCACCGGGGCGCCTACTTCGAAACTCTTTGTGTCCGCTAACCCTATGTTCCTCCCAGTGTCCTCCACCCTCGTTGGGTCTAGCCTGGTCAGAATCGTGGTCAGCTTCCTACGCATTAGGAGCTCCGCGGGCGAGTACCCTGAAGCTAGGGGAGTCACCCTGTAGCCCAGCAAGAACTGACACACTTGCAGGTTGAGGTCCCCGGGGCCCATGCGCCTCAGCGCGTCTTTGGTGGTGCGCACGAGGCGTTCTACCTGGCCGTTTGTCGCCGGGTGGAAAGGGGCGGAGGTGATGTGCCGAATGGCGTTGATCTCGGTGAATGCCCTGAACTCGGCGGACGTGAAGCAACTAGCGTTATCGCTAATTAGGGTGTCGGGTATACCGAACGTGCTAAAGACCCTACGCAATTGCTTTACTGTCGTTGCTGAAGAGGTGCTCTTAACTGGGATTACCTCCAACCACTTGGAGTAAGCATCTACCACGAGGAGGAAAAGTGTCCCTCTAAATGGGCCCGCAAAATCAATGTGCACACAGGACCACGGCCCCTTTGCCGCATCCCATTCCCTGTGCGGCAGACGCGCTTCTTCGGGTCGGGAGCATTGACAGCTCTTGCAAGTGCCCACCATGTGCTCGATGTCCGCGTCTAATTGGGGCCACCAAAAGTAGCTCCTGGCCAGAGCCTTGGAGCGGACAATTCCAGGGTGGCTCACGTGCAGCAGTTTGAGTACCCTAGGTCTCAGGGATTCGGGGACTACCACCCGCTGGCCCCACAGAAGGCACCCCCTCTCCATGGACAACTCTAGCCTCTTCCTGAAAAACGGGGCGAACTCTGCCGCCGGGGAGGACGCTGGCCACCCTTTCTGCACCCAGGAGCTGACTAGAGCTAGCGTTTTGTCCTTGCCGGTCGCCTTGGGGATGTCTGCGGGTACAATGGGAGGCGAATCCAAGACCTCTATCAGGAGCACTTGGCGGTCTTGTTCCTCCTCGCCCACGATGCCACTAGCGTGGGGGAGGGGAGACCTTGACAGGGCGTCTGCGTGGCTTATTTCCTTTCCCGGCCGGTACACCAACGCGTGCTGATACGCGTTTAAGAAGATGGCCCACCTTAACATCGTAGGGGACAGGATCTGAGGTGTGGGCTTGTCTGCAGTGAAAATGCCTAGCAGGGGCTTGTGGTCGGTCACTATGGTGAAGGGGCGGCCGTAGAGGAAATCGTGGAACTTCTTGGTCCCCGCGATTATTACTAGCGCTTCCCTGTCTGTCTGAGCGTAGTTTCGCTCTGCCTGGGACAGGGATCTGGAGTAGAATGCTATCGGGGCCTCTCTCCCGTTTTCCAACACATGGCACAGCACCGCCCCCACCCCCACTGGGAATGCATCAATGCATGTTCAGGAGGGATGGGTTGCATTTAAACCATGATGGGACCAGATTGCTGGCACTCAACATCAAAAAGGCTGCAGAGCAGCTTTTAAACTGATAACTGGGGGAAAGCCGACAGGAGCTGGGCAGCATCCGGTTCGGGAAAGTGTGTACTTGAGTAGTGAGGAGGATGCAAAAATTACTGAGCAGAGCAAGGAGCTAGTCACCAGCACTCTAGCAGAAGGATGCAAGAGGCAGTCTAACAATGCAACTGGACTCAAAAGACTGTATCAGGAAAGCATATATAAATGCTTGTATACAAATGCCAGAAGCCTCCGTAACAAAATAGGGGAGCTGGAATACTTAGCAATAGATAAAAATATTGATATTATTGGTATCACTGAAACCTGGTGGACGGATGATAACCAATGGGATACAGTTATCCCAGGCTACAAACTGTACAGGAAGGATAGGAAGGGGCAAACAGGAGGTGGTGTAGCCTTGTATGTCAAAGAAGTGATAAAATCGTATGAATTGGAATATCTAGGTGATTTGGAGTCACCATTAGAAGCTCTGTGGGTAAGAGTACCAGGCCACAAGGATGGTCTAACAGTAGGCATATACTATCGGCCTCCGACCCAAACTCTTGAGGGAGACTGGCAGTTGGAGAATGTTGTAAAGGAGGCATCCAGGAAGGGAAGCCTGGTTATAATGGGGGACTTCAATTACCCTCACATAGACTGGGTGAACTGTTGTTCAGCACATGATAAAGAGATAAAGTTCCTAGATATGCTCAATGATTGTTCCCTGGGACAGATGGTTGAAGACCCAACTAGAGGTACAAGAATCCTTGACTTGATCCTGAGTAATACTCAGGATCTGGTGCAAGATGTTAATGTGACTGATCCAATAGGGAACAGTGACCACAACTCAATTATGTTTAACTTGATCATAGACCGCAAGTCACTGATAAAATCTAACACAGAGACCTTAAATTTTCAAAAAGGAAATTTCCCAAAGATGAGGAAACTAGTAAAAAAGAAACTGAAAGGGAAAATTGAGAGAGTCCAAACACTCCAAGAGGCATGGAGGCTGTTTACAAAAACAATAACAGAGGCTCAATTGGAATGCATACCCAAAAGGAAAAAGGGCACTGCCAGGTCCAAGAGGACTCCGATGTGGCTTACAGGAGCTGTTCGGGAAGTGATCAAGAGCAAGAAAAGCTCATTTAGAAGATGGAAGGCTTGTCCAAATGAGGACAGCAGGCAGAAACATAAATTCTGGCAGAACAAATGCAAGGCAACAATCAGGAAAGCAAAGCAAGACTTTGAGGAGCGTATAGCTAAAAATACTCAGAGAAATAACAAAGACTTCTTTAAGTACATTAGAAGTAAGAACCCAACTAGGAAGGCCATTGGACCATTAGATGACAATGGAAGGCAAGGGGTTATTAAAGAGGAAACAGAGATTGCAGAGAGACTCAATGAATTCTTTGCTTCAGTATTCACTGAAGAAGACAGAGACCACATGCCCAAAACAGAGCCAATCTTCGTAGGGAGGGAAACCGAAGAATTAAGCAAGATAGAAATAACCAGGGAGGAGGTCCTTGCATGTCTTGTTAAGCTAAACACTAACAAATCCCCAGGACCAGATGGCATCCATCCACGAGTTCTCAGGGAACTTAAAGATGAAATTGCTGATATCCTAGCCAAAATATATAATCTTTCCCTCAAATCAGGCTTTGTGCCTGATGACTGGAAGGTAGCGAATGTAACACCAATTTTCAAAAAAGGATCCAGGGGTGATCCAGGAAATTACCGGCCTGTCAGTTTGACATGTGTCCCAGGTAAAGTGATGGAAACCATCCTAAAAGATAGAATTAATAGGCACATAGAAGAGAAGGCGCTGCTAAAGGAGAGCCAACATGGCTTTTGCAAGGGCAAATCATGGCTCACTAATCTGTTGGAATTTTTTGAGAGTGTCAACAAGCATGTGGATAAGGGGGATCCAGTTGACATTGTTTATCTGGACTTTCAGAAGGCTTTTGACAAGGTCCCACACCAAAGGCTCTTGAATAAACTTACCAGTCATGGAATAAAGGGACAGGTCTTGTCCTGGATCAGCAACTGGCTAAGGGACAGGAAACAGAGGGTAGCACTAAATGGACACTTCTCCAAGTGGAGGGAAGTAAAGAGTGGGGTCCCCCAAGGTTCAGTACTGGGACAACTGCTTTTCAACCTCTTCATAAATGATCTAGAGGTAGGAGTAAAAAGCAAGGTAGCCAAATTTGCTGACGACACTAAATTATACAGGGTAGTGAAAACTGTGAGAGATTGTGAAGAGCTCCAGAGGGATCTCTTGACACTGGGGGAGTGGGCAAAACAGTGGCAAATGAGCTTCAACATCAGTAAGTGCAGAGTGATGCATGTTGGGGCAAAAAACCCCAATTACATTTATAAACTGATGGGGTCTGAACTCTCTGCGACAAACCAGGAAAGGGACCTTGGTGTCCTGGTGGACAGCTCAATGAAGGTGTCAACCCAGTGTGCCTCAGCAGTGAAAAAAGCAAACTCAATGTTAGGGATCATTAGGAAGGGTATAGAAAATAAGTCAGCAAGTGTCATTTTGCCTCTTTATAAATCTATGGTGAGGCCCCATCTGGAATATTGTGTACAGTTCTGGTCACCATACCTCCAGAAGGATATTATGGAGTTGGAGAAAGTACAGAGGAGGGCAACCAGAATGATTAGGGGACTGGAACACCTTCCTTACCATCTGAGGCTGCAACGGTTGGGCCTTTTCACTCTTGAACGACGGCGTCTAAGAGGTGACCTGATTGAAGTTTATAAAATCATGCACGGTGTGGACAAAGTAGATAAGGAAAAACTGTTTTCCCTATCGCACAACACTAGAACTAGGGGACACTCCATGAAACTTTTGGGTACTAGTTCTCAAACAAATAAGAGAAAGTACTTTTTCACCCAGAGGATTACTGGTCTATGGAACTCCCTGCCAGAAGAAGTGGTGACAGCTGTCAGTCTTGACAGCTTTAAGAAAGGATTAGACAAGTTCATGGAGGACAAGGCTATCAATGGCTATAATTATGGCTACCTAAGGACAACCTCCGGGTTGGAGAGATAGGCAGGATATCTCTCAATGCCATTTCCAGGGAATCCTAAGCAGGTGAAGGCATCTGCTTGGGAATACCCTGAAGGAAATGGTGAGCCACTGTGTGAGACAGAATGCTGGACTGGATGGGCTGTGGCCTGTTCCAGCAAGGCTGTTCTTATGTTCTTATGTTCTTATGTTCTTATCAGAACCACCGGTCTCTTTGGGTCAAAGTGGGTGAGAATGGCGTCAGACGCTAGGAGTTGTTTCAGTTCAATGAATGCCCTCTCCTGGCTCTCGCCCCACTTCCACGCCTCGTCCTTCTTGAGTAGCTTGTGAAGTGGCTCTGCTACCGATGCCTTCCGAGGCAGGAAGGAGTGGTAGAAGTTTAAGAGCCCTAGGAACGACTGCAATTCGGGCTTGGAGGTGGGGCGAGGGGCATTTTGAATGGCGGCTACCTTTGATTTGGATGGTTTGATTCCCGCAGGGGTTACCCGGAAACCTAAGAACTCAACCTCTTTTGCGAAGAAAACGCATTTGTCTTTTCGCAACCTCAACCCCGCCTTTTCAAACACCGCCAGCACTTTGTCCAGCCTTTCAGCCAACTCCGCCTCGCTCCCCCCCGTTATCAATACGTCATCAAAGTATGGCAAGACCCCCTCGAGCCCCTTTAAGAGGCGTTCCACGAGCGACTGGAAAGTGCCCGGCGCCGAGTTCATGCCGAACTGTAGGCGCGTCACCTGGAACGCCCCCTTATGAGTGACTATCGTTTGCGCAGCAGCTGCAGCTGGGGTTACTGAGAGTTGCTGATAGGCTTGCGCCAGGTCGAGTTTTGCGAAACACTTTCCCCCATGTAACCTGGCCAACAGGTGGCTGACCACCGGCACCGGATACGCATTAGGGCGAATTGCCTTATTGATGGTGCACTTATAGTCGGCGCAAATGCGGACCTCCCCATTGGCCTTCAACGCCGTGACAATTGGAGTTTCCCACTCCGCAGAATCAACAGGAACAAGAATCCCCTGGCCCACCAATTTGTCCAGTTCCACCTCTATTTTATCCTTTAGTGCGAAAGGCACTCTGCGCGGTTTGAGTCTTATTGGGCGGACCTCTGGGTCCAGGTCGAAAGCTACTGGGGGTCCCTTGAACTTCCCAAGTCCCTTTTTGAAGACTTCGGGGTGCGCGTCACACACCTTCTGTATTGGGTCAGTCCCAATGGCGTGCACCCCCCCCCCCCAATGAACAGACCCAGGGGCTGAAACCATTGAGTCCCGAGGAGGCTGCAATTTCCCCCTTTAAGGACGACTAGGGGGAGCTCCGCGGCGTGCTGTTTATATCGGACCTGGAATTTCCCAACCCCCAACACCGGGATACTGTTCCCTTGCACGTCCCGAAGCGTGGACCTCAACGCTTTGAGCTTGGGCCGTACGCGGGGGGCAATTCTCAAAAACTCCCCCTGGGAAATGATTGAATATGAGGAGCCCGAGTCAATCTCCATCCTAACAGGGGCCCCTTGCACCAGTACCTCAACAAAGTAACGGGGGTGTCCCAAGGACACGCTGTACACTGGGGCGTCGTCACTGCTGTCGTCGGAGACGCGGCCCACGCCGTCCTGCTTCCTCGCGGGCCGGGCGCCCTCCTTGGTCCTCGGCGGGCGGTCTGACGAGCTCTTTTTTTCCTTGCGCCGTCGTCTGCAGACCTTGGCGATGTGCCCCCGGCGTCCGCAGTTGTGGCACTCGGCCTTCCGGAACGGGCACTTGATGCGGTCGTGGGCCGCTCCACAGCCATCGCAGCGTCGGCCATCCTTCCGAACCCTCCGGACGTCCTTGTCATCGCTGCTCTCCGTGGAAGATTTCGGCGTGCGTCTGGCCGCATGCACCGACCCCGCTGCCTTGTCGGGCTGTGGGGGCCTTTCTCGGAACCCCTTGACTCCGGCCCTCGTGGCTTCCGCGGCCTGTGCCGCCTTCACGACCTCGCGCAGCGTCGGGGGTGGCTCCTGGTTCATCAACTTTCGCTGAACCTCCTCATCCCACAGGCCGCACAGCATGCGGTCTCTGAGGGCGATTTCCAGATTTTCCCACTTGCATGGGCCGGCGGCCAACCGCAGGGCCGCTGCAAAGGCGGCGATGGACTCACCAGGCACTTGAACTCTCTTCCAGAACGCGTCTCGAGCCGAAAACATCGAAACCGAGGGCTGGAAATGGTCGCGCATCGCTTTTAGGAGCTGTTTGACCGACAGCTCGCTCACTTTCTTCGGTGATACTAGGTCCACCAATACTCTTTTGGCGGCATTCCCAAGCATCCGGGTGAGGATGGCTCTCTTCTTCCCCTCGTCTGTAATGTCGGACACCACCAGCGCATCTTGGAAGTCCATTTCAAAGAGCTCCCAGTCTTCCGGCTTGTTGATGTCGAAACCGGCATGTGTCTTGATCTCGTGGGGATCCATTATCCCACCTTCATCGCCAATTTAGTGTATGAGAACCAAGACACAGGAACAGCCGAAGGGTTGGCTTAACACATCTTTATTGCATGGTGGTCCGGGGGAACATGTGGTAATGGTGGACAAACAGCTCAATATATACAGTGGCTATACATTTGAATGTGGCTCCACGATAGCCCATTGGCTACCACCCGCGTGACGACATCCCTGGTCACGCCCTTCTTGTCCAGGTGAGGTAGTGGCGGGAATCTTCCCGCACTGGAGTTATTGCGTAATTGGAACCATATGAGCTGGACGCTCGCTATTGCCACCTAGTGGTTACTAGCTCGCGTCCTATTACCGAAGGTTACAGTGTTACAGTTGATGGGTGTTACATTGTTGCAAAGGCATAGTATTAGGAACACAACACACCTCCAGATTTCAGTTAGCATGGAACTATGAACATACAGAAACTGGCTTGTGGAGACAAGTGCACCTGACCCAGAAAACATTTATTTACTTTATTTATTTGTTTCATTGCATTTATATACTGCCCTTCCAGCTAGAAGACCACACAGGGTGTTGAATGCACATCATTAAACATATACAAATACTGGTACCCACAAGGTGATGCTCAGAGTTAGCTAGACTTAAACTGCACCCTTGGAGTCTGTGGTGTGGAGAGCAATGAGTTCTTCAATTACCTCCAACGCAGGGCTGCCCTGAAAGCAAAGGTTGGCAGAAACCCAAGAGAAAGAATCTCCAAGGTTAACCAGAATTCTTACTCAATGTTCCCCATCTGCCGTCACCATGGCAATGGAACTGGGTGTACCGTCAGGTGAAAAGAGGTAAAAATTAGACCCCTGAACTGGCAATGTTCTGTTTTAGTGTTTTGCTTGAGCTCTGTACCTTATTTCTTGGCAAATAATTATGAACTGCTTTGACTTGAACATTTCAAAGCAGTATAGAAGAAGAATAAAGCATATAATAGGCACAGCACACAACCGGGCAATGCAATCTCTACAATCCCCAAAGGCACAATGCATATATGAGCATCACTGTTTTGATGCACTCCATGAGAAAGATGGTAGGTTGGGTTTATGGAGGTAGGGAAGGCCCACCACAGTCGGTGTTCTCAGCCAGTATGACTCCTATAGCTGTAATACAGAAAACAGAGAAAGCTTCCCTATGTGTTTGACTAAGGAGTTGAATGGAATAACCTGAACAGAAGTGTTGCCTACTCCAACCTTGCGTTATAGGTGCTGCTTGAGTTTCCAAATCCTGTGCCTGGCTATGTTTTTCAGTTTAGCTTTGAGCAGTGGTTTCCCAACCTTTTTTTTGCCCATGCCCCTCCCTAAGCATCTCTAAAATCCTGATGTCACCCTCTCCCATGACACATAATTTTTATTATTCAAAAGTGAATTCCCATTCACATGAAGGAAGCCTAAAAGGCCATTTACTGTTAATAACTCATTCTTGAATTGCTCCCCTTAAAAAAAATCAAATTGCCTCCTCCCGGTCCCATGGGGTGTGTTCCCTACATTGGGAACCATGGGCTTAAAGTAATATCTATTTAATTAACTTCCCCTCATGACTTCATATAATTGTGTTTCATAGGAAGTGTTGTTGTTGGTCCAAATTAGCAATGGAAGTGGAAATTGGTTCCACAGGAGGGGATATGAACAAGAATTAAAATTAAGAAATTAGAGTTAATGAATGAACATGCTGCTGCTGCAGCTGTTCACTCACACAATTGAGTCCAACCCTTTGCGACCCCAAGGACCACAGCTTGCCAGGCTCCTCTGTCATCTGCCATCATCCATAGTCTACCCAGATCTACGCCCACTGCTGTCTAACCATCTCATCGTCTGTCGCCTAGGGCCATGATGGTGAACCTTAGCACTCCAGATGTTCTTGGACTTCAATTCCCAGAAACCCAATCCCCAATGAATCCATATGAAGGGGTTTACTGTGATTCATCCGACCCGCACCGCCCTCGTCGCTCCCAGAAGTAGAAATAAAATGCACCCGTACGGGCAGCAAGGGCAGTGCAGGCCGGATGAATCACAGTAAACCCCTTCGTGTGGATTCATGGGGGCTTGGGCTTCTGGGAACTGAAGTCCAAGAACATCTGGAGTGCCAAGGTTCGCCATCATGGCCATAGGAGTTGTGGTGGCTCAGTGGTTAAGAAGCTCACCTTGTTAGCTGGAAGGCTGGCAAGTCAGCAGTTTGAGACCCGGGTACTGCATGATGGATTGAGCGCGCATCTCTGTCCCAGCTCTTGAGGACATGAAAGGAGCCTCATTCGGGTGTCCCATGAGTGGAGTTTCTCCAGCAAAAATCTTTTCAAACCAGAATAATTTCTGACACAAAATTATTATTATCCTCCATTGTCCCCTTCTCTTTTTGCCTTTGGTCTTTCCTAGCATCAGGGCCTTCTCCAGTGAGTCCTCTCTTCTCATTTGGTGGCCAAAGTACTTGAGCTTCAGCTTCAGTATCTGAACTTTGAAGGAGCAGTCAGGTTTGATTCCTTTTAGGATTGTCAGATTTGATATCCTTGCAGTCCAAGCGACTCTCAAAAGTCTTTTCCAGCACCCGAGTGTGAAGGCGTTTATTCTTCTGCATTCAGCCTTATGACCCAGCTCTCACAGCCATATATTACTACTGGGAAGACCATTGCTTTGACTCTGTGGACTTTTGTTGGCAGAGTGATGTCTCTGCTTTTTATTATGCTGCCCAGGTTTGCCATAGTTTGCCTCCCAAGAAGTAAGCATCTTTTTATTTCATAGCTACAGTCACCATCTGCAGTGATCTTAGATCCCAAGAAGGTAAAGTTTGTCACTGCTTCTATTTCTTTCCCTTCCATTTGCAAGGAAACAATGGGTCCAGATGCGATGATCTTGGTTTTGCTGATGTTGAGTTTCAAGCCAGCTTTTGTACTCTCCTCTTTCACCCTCATCAAGAGGAGCTTTAGACCTTCCTCACTTTCTGCCATTAGGCCAGAATGATCATAGAAGTTGAAATTGGATCTAGGAGTATGTACCTGACATCTTGCATAATTTCTGCTTTGTGTGTGTAGTTTTTCCACCCAGACGTTTTTTCTTTCTTCATGGTCTATATAAACAGAGGTATCATAAACGGAATAATCACTTTCTTGGGATGCCTTGATAACAGTAGAATCCCATCTTTGGAGGTTGTTCTTTGAGAGTTGTTAGTAGTTTTGCCAAGCTTCGTTCGCAGTGAATTTTGCAGGAAGCTAAAAGTCCCAATAAGATAAGATAGATAAGATAAGATAAATCTTTATTGTCATTGTTCCCTTGCGGAAACAATGAAATTTCCACCAAGCTTACTTTGAAGAATCCCTACAAAACATCCAGTTCATGACAAGGTAAAGATAAAGACCACCAGGAGGCTAAAAGGAGCTCCCCGAGGCCACGGGGAGCTCGAAGATGCCACACCCGCTGGGTCGCCGCACCCTCCTGGTCCCATCACCACCAGGAGACTAAAAGGAGCTCCCCGAGGCTGCGGGGAGCTCGAAGATGCCGCACCAAGCTTGGTTGCCACTCCCTCCTGGCCCCGTCACTGCCAGGAGGTTAAGGGGGGTTCCCCGGGGCCGCGGGGAGTTCGGGGGTGCACCAGCTGCGTCGCCACACCCTCCTGGCCCCTCTATCATCCCAGAGGAGGACAAGGGTGGTTGATTGACTTTGTTTTTTGTTGCAGCTTGGTTGCTGTCGGATTTTTGTGGTACTTCATATGTGAGGTTTTTCCCTTCTATTTCTGTAATTTCTGTAATTTGTTGATATTATGTGATGTTTTCATTCCTTGTGATTCTATTGTAATTATTGATACATTATTTTGATGTGGTGCTGATATTTGTATTATTGTGGATTGTTTTGCCTTATATTGTAACTTGTAATACTGTATCTAGACCTGGGCTATATTGTATTTACTTGAAACATTGTATTTATTATTGTATTTTGAATATTGTATCCTATATGTAAACCCCTTGGGTTGCCCTGGGGTCATTTATATGTTGTTAGCCGCATTGAGTTGGCCATGTGCTGAGTAGGGCGGGGTATAAATTGAATAAACATAAACAAACATAAAAAAACATAAAGGTCACCCTTGCTCGAAAGCCAGTTGTATCCGACTCTAGGGTTCAGGACTCCTCTCTGTTTATAGCCAAAGAACCAGTACTGTCTGCGTCTGAAGACGTTTCCATGGACATGGAACACCAGAGTGCATGGAATGCTGTTTATCTTCCCATTGAAGTGGTCCCTATTTATCTACTTGCAATTTCTTGCTTTCGAACTGCTAAGTTGGCAAGAGCTGGGGCAGAGATGGAAGCTCACTCTGTCGTGCAGTACTCGGGAATCGAACCCTGACCTTCCAGTCATCGAGTTCAGCATCTTAAACACTTGAGCCACCACAATCCCTAGTTTATAATGAACACACTTGCATATGTAGGACATTTTGTCAGCCTTGTACATGTGGGCTAATTCTTGGAAATCTATGAATACTGATTATTGACACATTGGCTGGATAAGCAAAATGTCGCCCCAATGCTGCTGTCATTCAGATGTTTATTTCAACTCTGCTCAAGGTCACTAGCTCAACTACACGGAACAGTAAATGCCTATTTTGCCTCATATTTCAGTTTTTATGGAAACTTGGGAATTAGTTGGGGATGGCATGTACATGATTGCAGATGCTCATTTTGCAATTTTAATTTTTAAAATATGCATATTTATTTTCCTATAGCTATAGCTATTTTCTTATAGCTATAGCTATAGTAAGTGTGTTGAGTGTCAAGTCACCAGAAACCACCTGCATTTTGTTTCTGTAGCAATGATTGAGGTGAGTTTAAAGTGTGGTGCAAAAACTGCACCTCTTAGAGTAATGCATTTTTAAAAATCAAATGGGCAATCGGATGCATCTGCATCTTCCCTTTTGAGAGATGGGAAAGTTAGTAGATAGAAGATAGCAAATAAAAATGTTCACAAATATAATAGATTTTGACCCATGAATCTAGAGGTTTTGCATACTGAACAGCAAACGAAATCTACTCCAAATCATTTTTGTACTCTCTCTTTTTATACATTTTGTACTCTCTTTTAAAACATAAATACATTTATATGTATTTATTTCTGGCTCCATGTAACTCTCTAGTAACCATAGATTTATGAACTGCAAGCTAATTTATGATAGATTGTACAAGTCAGTGATGGTGAACCTTTTAGAGACTGAGTGCCCAAACAGAGGGGTGGAGCAAACTCTGTGCCAGGGGAGGGAGGAACCGTTCCCATTGGGCTGCAGGTCAGAGGGGCGGTGTTGTGTTCTCTAAGACTGTGCCTTTAAACAATGTACCTATCCATGTGTATCCAATATAACCTTTCTACGTGTAACATTGTAACCTTCAGCTGCATCACTGTAACCCTAATAGGACGCGAGCTAGTGACCACTAGATGGCAATAGCGAGCGTCCAGCTCAATGGTCCAGACTCACCCAAGAACAACAGCGCGGGAAGATTCCCGCCTCCACCTTCACCTGGACAAGAAGGGCGTGACCTGCAATGACGTCACGCGGACAGTAGCCAATAGACTGTCAAGGAGCCACATTCAAATGTATAGCCACTGTATATATTGAGCTGTTCGTCCGCCATTACCGCATGTTCCCTCTGACCAGTATGCAATAAAGTTGTGTTAAGCCAGCTCTTCGGCTGTTCCGGTGTCTTGGTTCCCATACACCAAATTGGCGACGAAGGTGGGATATGGCTTCCCACGGGGCCAAGACATACGCCGGTTTCGATGTCAACAAACCGGAAGATTGGGAACTCTTCGAAATGGATTTCCAAGGCGCACTGGTGGAGTTCGAGGTCACGGACAAGGGAAAGAAGAGAGCCATCCTCACCAGAATGCTCGGGCACGCCGGCAAGAGGGTGCTGGCCGACCTCATCGCACCGAAGAAGGTGGGCGAGTTGAAGGCCATAGAGCTCCTGAAGGCGATGCGTGACCATTTCCAGCCCTCGGTGTCGATGTTTCCAGCTCGGGACGCGTTCTGGAGGAGAGTCCAAGCGCCGGGCGAGTCGGTCGCTGCTTTCGCAGCGGCCCTGCAGCTGGCCGCCGGCCCATGCAAATGGGAGAACCTGGAAATCACCCTCAGGGACCGCATGCTGTGTGGCCTGCGGGACGAGGAAGTTCAGCGGAAGCTGATGAACCAGGAGCCGCCCCCGACACTGCATGAGGTCGTGAAGGCAGCACAGGCCGCGGAAGCCACGAGGGCCAGAGTGAAAGAGCTCCAGGGCAGGCTCCCACAGGCCGACCAAGCGGCAGGCTCGGTGCACGTGGCCCGGCGAGCGTCGAAATCTTCCGCAGAGAGCAGCGACGAGGAAGACGTCCGGAAGGTCCGGAAGGGCGGCCGACGTTGCGACGGCTGCGGAGCGGCCCACGACCGCGCGAAGTGCCTGTTTAGGAAGGCCGAGTGCCACAACTGTGGGCGCCGCGGACACATCGCCAAAGTCTGTAGACGACGGCGCGAGGACCGGAGGAGCTCGCCAGACCGTTCAACGAGACCGGACCGCTCGACGAGACCAAAGGATGGCGCCCGGCCCACGAGGAAGCAGGACGGCGTGGGCCGCATCTCCGATGACAGCGACGACGACGCCCCAGTTTTCAGCGTGTCCATGGGACACCCCCGTTACTTTGTTGAGGTACTGGTGCAAGGGCCCCCTGTTAGGATGGAGATTGACTCGGGCTCCTCATATTCAATCATTTCCCAGGGGGAGTTTTTGAGAATTGCCCCCCGCGTACGGCCCAAGCTCAAAGCGTTGAGGTCCACGCTTCGGGACGTGCAAGGGAACAGTATCCCGGTGTTGGGGGTTGGGAAATTCCAGGTCCGATATAAACAGCACGCCGCGGAGCTCCCCCTAGTCGTCCTTAAAGGGGGAAATTGCAGCCTCCTCGGGACTCAATGGTTTCAGCCCCTGGGTCTGTTCATTGGGGGGGGGGGGGTGCACGCCATTGGGACTGACCCAATACAGAAGGTGTGTGACGCGCACCCCGAAGTCTTCAAAAAGGGACTTGGGAAGTTCAAGGGACCCCCAGTAGCTTTCGACCTGGACCCAGAGGTCCGCCCAATAAGACTCAAACCGCGCAGAGTGCCTTTCGCACTAAAGGATAAAATAGAGGTGGAACTGGACAAATTGGTGGGCCAGGGGATTCTTGTTCCTGTTGATTCTGCGGAGTGGGAAACTCCAATTGTCACGGCGTTGAAGGCCAATGGGGAGGTCCGCATTTGCGCCGACTATAAGTGCACCATCAATAAGGCAATTCGCCCTAATGCGTATCCGGTGCCGGTGGTCAGCCATTTGCTAGCCAGGTTACATGGGGGGAAGTGTTTCGCTAAGCTCGACCTGGCGCAAGCCTATCAGCAACTCTTGGTAACCCCTGCTGCAGCTGCTGCACAGACCATAGTCACGCATAAGGGGGCGTTCCAGGTAACGCGCCTACAATTCGGCGTGAACTCGGCGCCTGGAATTTTCCAGTCGCTCGTGGAACGCCTCTTAAAAGGGCTGGATGGGGTTTTGCCATATTTTGATGACGTATTGATAACGGGGGGGAGCGAGGTCGAGTTGGCCGAAAGGCTGGACAAGGTTCTGGCGGCATTCGAACAGGCGGGGTTGAGGTTGCGAAAAGACAAATGCGTCTTCTTCGCGAATGAGGTTGAATTCTTAGGGTTCCGAGTAACACCTGAGGGGATCAAACCGTCCAAATCCAAGGTGGCCGCCATCAAGAAAGCCCCTCGCCCCACCTCCAAGCCCGAGTTGCAGTCGTTCCTAGGGCTCTTGAATTTCTACCACTCCTTTCTTCCCCGGAAGGCGGCGGTGGCTGAACCGCTTCATAGGTTGCTCAAGAAAGACGCGGCATGGAAGTGGGGCGACGACCAGGAGAGGGCATTCACTGAACTGAAACAACTCCTGGCGTCTGACGCCATTCTGACCCATTTCAGACCATGGCCATTTCTAGTGACCACTAGATGGCAATAGCGAGCGTCCAGCTCAATGGTCCAGACTCACCCAAGAACAACAGCGCGGGAAGATTCCCGCCATCACCTACACCTGGACAAGAAGGGCGTGACCTGCAATGACGTCACGCGGACAGTAGCCAATAGACTGTCAAGGAGCCACATTCAAATGTATAGCCACTGTATATATTGAGCTGTTCGTCCGCCATTACCGCATGTTCCCTCTGACCAGTATGCAATAAAGTTGTGTTAAGCCAGCTCTTCGGCTGTTCCGGTGTCTTGGTTCCCATACACCAAAGGCGGGATAAATTCTGTGCTGTGGTGAGGGAGGAAGCACTCCCATTGGGCTGCTGGGCAGAGGGGCGGGTCGAACTCTGTGCTGGGGCAACGGCATGCATGCCCAAAAAGAGGGCTCTGAGTGCCCTCTCTGGCACTCATGCCATAGGTTTGCCATCACTGGCATAGGCAATATATGTTTTAGAGAGTAAACATGGAGTAATTTTTCTATGGGATCTTTTATCTTGCTTGTACAGTGATACCTCATACAACGTCCAAACTTGATTCCACAAGTTTGGAGTTTATATGGATTTGGACTTTGTATGAGGCATGCAAAATCCTAGCCGCGATGCCTCATACAACGTCCAAATCCTTGCCGCGACGCCTTGTACAACGTCGTTTCCACAGAGATACATTGTACTGTAACAGCACAGACTTCAGGGCAAACTCAAGGAAACAGACAGGAAACTGACAGAACTTTAAGAAATCATTGTCTAAAGGCTAAAAACTTTACAAAAACATGTCAGAAGCCCCGATTGTCCAAGAACCTGAAGAATGCTGCAAAAATCCCAGGAATGCTTCTAAAAATTCTGACGAAAAAATCCAAAAAATCCAAAATCGCGCTAAAAAACACTCCTAATCACTCTTCGCCTCATGCAAAACCCACAAGAGCAATGCACGCATGCGTCCTGCCTTTTATACTGCCCAGGCACAATACAACCTGGGAAAACCCCAATGCCTCATAAGTCACACGACTTTGTATGAGGCAACTTTTTTCAAGGAATTAGGCGATGTTGTATGAATCTGATGTTGTATGAAACGGACTTTGTATGAGGTATTACTATATACTGTTGTGTAGTTCCTCCATATTTTCAGCTGAATTTTGTATCTACATTTGTCGTAAAAGTCCCTATTTGGTTTTGGGCTATTTCCTTACAGATCATAGCATGAAACAAATGTGAAGGCCTTTCCAAGTTACATGACACTTGCATGTTTTTAAAATTGTGCGTATATGATTATTTCATTGTGAGAATAGGCGAATCCTGCTTTACTTCACACTAGACTGGGGAAAAGCTTCAAAAGCCCATGGCCTTCTTTGATTGATGTTTTCCCTAGCATCTCTGGCCCAGAGCCGCAAGGAAAAAGGCTTGCTCTACATGCTTCTCTCATCATGATCATCATTATCCAGTGATCTGTAAATTAGTCTTTAAATGCTGTATTTGCTGGCATATAAGACGCATCAGAGTATAAGATGCACCCCATTGTTACCAAAATAGCCCAGTATAGGTCACTATATATAGGGTGGCCCGTAAGTCTCTACCCAGCCCGTAAGTTCCAACCAGTCCTCTCTGTGGGCACGCACCCGCCCCTTTGGCCAGCAGTCCAATGGGAGCGCTTCCTCCCTCCTCCCAGCACAGAGTTCGCCCATCCCTCTGCCCGGCAGCCCAATGGGAGTGCTTTCTCCCTCCCCCATCAGAGCCCTACTCTCTTTGTGGCAGGTTAGGGACTTATGGGCCAACTTGTACAGTACAAGATGCACTCCATTTTTCCAGTGTATTTTAATACGGGGAAAGTGGGTCTTATATGCCAGCAAATATGGTATCTACTAGTCACAGTTCCTCTGAGCTGTAAGGGAGTAGCTGATTTCTCTCCACTCTCTGCTCAGCTGGGCAGGCATATGGCAGCCTTGGGGGAAAAAAGACACTGTGTTGTGGAGCATGAAGCAGATGTTCCAGTTATTAAGGTTCAACCAGCAGACCGACACTAAACAGGTATTTATGAGACTGGGGGGGTTGGGGCTTGTCTTTGACACCAGCGTTCTGGCACCCTGCAGGCACATATCACAGAAAATGTCATGCATAATTTTGCTGAATTGATTCTATCAGTGCCATCCACATCAGGGTATCGCTGGGGCCTGCGAGGGAAGAGTTCTCTGTTAATCAAAGCTGTGCATAAGGGCAGAGACACTCCTTGGGACTCTGGCAAGGTTTCCAGGATGTCACCTTTTTGTCAGGTTTTTGGAAAAGTTCCTGTTTTGCATTGTAATTCTCAGAATCGCCCAGCGCCTATGAACAGATATGCTAGTTTAATGCAACAGCAAATGTTAGGTTTTAATAAACAATGGCCTTTCTTTAAAATAATAATCAGACATCTTACTTGCTCACAATATAGAACTGGATGGGTCATAGGGGACAGAGTACAGTCTCCAGCACTGCTCTGACAACTTTCCCCAATTTTAAAAATGTATCTTCTGGCCCCAAACAACTAAGTGAATGTATGATTGGCTGTTTTGAGCTATTTCCACCCCTTGAAGGCAATACCAATCAACACAAAGTAATATCTCATCCAAAGCCACCCGGAGTCACCTCGGCGAGGGGGCGGCATCATAAATATGACTATTGAATTAATTCATCCCCACCTTATGTTACCAGTGCCAAACATGGACACTTACAACAAAACATGAACAAACATTGGTCACCATGGAAATGAGATGTCTGAGGAAGGCTTCTGGGGTGACTAGAAGGGATGAAATTAGGAATGAGATTATAAGGGGAAAATGCAATAGAACTAATTTTATACTATATAGAAAACAAATAAAGTGGTTTGCACATTTGGAGAAATTGTCTGGGAAGTCAAGGCATATGTGGAAAGAGGAGAAGGACAAAGGCCATGAGACAGACCCAGAGGAAGGTGGAGAGATAACATCAAAGAGATATTGTAAGAACACCAAATAATGCCGGTGGAGGCCGCTAGAAGTGCCAGAACTAGAATCTTGCATCTCTCCCTTGACACCCGATGGGGTAGAAGAAGACGCCAATGCTGCCGATGACAACCTTATAGAAGCTTCGCCCTGTTGAATTGCAAATGGTTAGTAGATGGATGCAAGACAAATATTCTGTGTGGTCTAGCATCTAATCATATCTGCTACATGACCATGAAAATGTCTGCAGCTGCAGGTTAGCGCTGGCTCTTTATTTGCAATTCAACAGGGCGAAGCTTCACAACTAATCTGAATGACAGGTATTATCAGTTGTAAAAAAAAAACCACATTGATTTGTATACTTATCTGTTCCGCTAACCATTCTGTGCCTCTATACCTGATGTGTATAAATAGATGCCATGAAGTCTCACTCTTATTTCTGACAAAGTGGACTCCATCTACAAAAGCTAACATTAGAAAACAGAAGTTAGTCTTTAAAGTGCCACAATGTTTTTTGTCTTTTTGTTTTGCTTACTTTCTGATATGCTTGAAACACAGACTAACATGGCTATAAAGGTAAAGGTTTCCCTTGCTTGAAAGGCAGTCGTATCCGACTCTAGGGTTCAGTGCTCATCTCTGTTTCAAAGCCGAAGAGCCAGCGCTGTCTGCTTCTGCAGACGTTTCTGTGGTCACGTGGCAGGCATGACTAGACACCGGAGCGCACGGAACGCTGTTTACCTTCCCACCGAAGTGGTCCCTATTTATCTACTTGCAATTTCTTGCTTCTGAACTGCTAGGTTGGCAGGAGCTGGAACAAAGACGAGAGCTCATTCTGTCCTGCAGTACTTGGGAATCGAACTGCTGACCTACTGCCTTCCAGTCAACGTCTCAGCCACATGAGCCATTCAAAAATTTCAACTTTACAAGAGGGTAGATCAAATCCTGGAGTATCTTTTAAGTCTGAAAGTTTCCTTTCTTTACTGTACCATTCTATCTTTTGTTTAGTCTTGTCTTTTTATTTTAGAAACCAGGTAGAAATCTCCAGTCAGCACCTGAAATCCCTGGTTGGGTCTATTGTTGTCCTTGTTTAAATCTTTAATACCCAAACAAGCACTGTTGATTCAGACATTACATAGAAGCTCGAGCGAGTAAATAATTCAAGGCTAGCTTTTTTTTTATCAGCTCTCTCCGAAAATCAATTGAGGGACACTAAAAATATGACTTCTTTGGTGAGCTAATTGATCTGGTAATACCCATTGTTTGCTTGTATGCCTTGAACAAACACACCGCAAATTGCTTGTGATGCTATGTTTGCCCAGGGAGTCCACACCTAAGTCAAAAAGGACAAGACTTCTCTCTGTATTTAATCACCGCTTGGAAGAATCAAACAAATGGAATAGCTTTGGGCATGATTCAAATATGCAGCCTAAGGTCCAGTAAGATCAGAAAACACCTTCCCTGGGTGTGGTGGTGTTGATTGCTTACTTTCCTTGAAATCCGGGTGAACTATAGTTGAAGTGGATTCAAACGTTCTAGCATTGGTCCAGACCTGGAAAAGTTACTTTTTTTGGACTACAGATTTGGTAAGCAACTTTCCCTGAGGTTTACATTTGGAAAGAATGAATGAATGAATGAATGAATGAATGAATGAATGAATGAATCCACAGCATTTCTGACACAGTGAATTTTGAAATGAACGCAAACATCACTTCCATGTTGCTGGCAAATCATGCAACTGTCTCCTTTTGGATTCAGACCAGTTTCCTGAGAGAAAAATGCATGCACAAGTTGTGGTGACCCTTGGTTAAGATTAACCCTTGAAGGGAGGAAACTTTTGATTTGATAAGATTCCGTTATCCACAGTACGCCTGAAGCCATGGAAAGATTTTTTCCCCTGTAATCCTTCGGTATGTGGGAAGCTCTTTCCCCAATTTTTGATGGCTCCTTGGGTTAAAAGTCCTGATGGTGCAGTGGTTAAACTGTTGTACTGCAGCCAGAACGTTGTGAGTTCGATCCTGACCAGGAATCACGGTTGACTCAGCCTTCCATTTTTGCAAGGTTGGTAAAATGAGTACCCAGCATGTTGGTAGCGAAATGCTAATTAACTTGTGAACCGCCCAGAGAGTGCACTAAGCCAGGGGTGCCCAAACCTTTTGGGCTGCACTTGACATATAGAGAAATCCCAGTGGGCGTTGAGAGGACTAAGCAAGAAAAGACTGAAACGATATACAGGTATGCCTCAAGTCCACCAGCTCCTATCCAGGAAGAGCCTTATTGCAAGAACAAACATTCTTGAGGGTACGCAAGACCTCAATTCAGCTTAGCTTGGAAAACAGGGCTGATCAGGAAGGTTCCAAGACTGAGCTAAGGTTTCTGCACCTGCCCCAGTGCTAACTGGGTGATATGTAGTCCAATACATCTAATAATCCCATTCCTATGGTTCAATCGCAGCTTCCACAGACTCTAGACCGTGGGATCAAAGTCATGATAAAATGGGAGACAAGTTATGACAATATTCTCTCTGTTCTCCACTCAACCCCCACCAGGAGTGTTTTTCATCTTGAAGAACATAGGTTGGGTATTATGGCCAACCTAGGCACTCCAGTTGCTCTTGGACTTCAATTCCCAGAAGCCCTGATCAGCAGGAGTGCTGACTTGGACTTCTGGTAACTGAACTCCAAAAACATCTGGAGTGCCAAGGTTGGCCACTAGACTATAGCTTTTGCTGCAGTGCCTCAAATCTAAAAACAACAGTTTGTGATTTGGGTTTCCAGACTGCCGACCTAGGGAGTTGAGTGGAAAATTAGTTGGTGATCAGCAGTTATTAACTAGCCAATTAGTAAACAGATGTTATTTACAGAATTAATAAATATTAATTGCCAATTCGGCAGCTGACATAATTTGCATATGATTTTGCTTTGCTGTGTGTGGGGGGGAATGCTGGGGAACTTACGGCTTCATTTGGTTAAATAAAGCTCAGCTAGTGAAAAATATTTAGTTCAGATGAGCTGGTGGTTAGAATGGATTTTAGAAGGACCACAAGCATCCTAAATCTTGGTTCAGGCTATGAGGATGATGTAAAGGCACCTCCAAAGATGTCAGAATATCGCTGAGCCAACAGCTCTGTGCTATCAATTACATGTACTTAGCGCTGCTTGCTAATGAGAGTAATTATTTACCTTGGAAAGTAGGGAGTTGTTTGTTTTTGATCACTCCTTAAGACTTTGCTTCATTTTATGGATGAGTATTTAATGTAGATACCCTGCTGCAGATGAGGATGCATTAAGGACGGATCTGTGCTAGCTTGTATTCTAGAATAAGGGATATCTAGGAGACCGAATGAAAAGCCTAGAAGGCTTTTATGTTTTGTTTTTGACAATTGTTTGCAAGGTGAACTATCAGAATTGGACACTAGGGGGAACCAGAGATTATTGTTCTGAACATTTCTGCCATCCTGTAAAAGGAACGTAGTTTTAATAGTGAGTAACATACCAAATTACTTGTGTGCTGGGAACAAGGATAACACCAGGGCAGCCTTGCGGATGCGAAATAACACATGATGCCACAAGTTGCTTTTAAAAAATAATATCGCTGCAAACTGTGCCCCATTTGGAGTTACTGGATTTGGATGCAACTATTCCATGTAGTGAAGCACTGAATTGCTGGTAGCAGCTTTCTGTGTGGAGAAACTTCAGGTTTGGGGCTGACTCTAACTATTAAGGCACCAGGAGCAGTTGGGATGCTATTTAATTTGGGGTTTTATTTGCCTACAGGGTCCTTTAGTTTCGATCCTTGTTCAGTCTTTTCAAAGGCTTTCTGACTGCTTTTTGCCATGTCAAACTCACTGTCTCTCCAGTGAGTTCTTTCTGTTTCTGCAAAGGTTGAGATCAAATTTCTCCCAGTTTTTATTGTACATTCACTAAAAGGATTTTCTTTGAAGTGTGAAATCTAATCTAAGTGTTGAGGTGCGCGTGTTTCTGTAGCATACCTGTCAACCGCGGCTCCGGAAAATACGGGACCTGCGCAGAACTGTTCTGTGCAGGTCGCCTTCTATGCGACCTGCGCAGAACGGTTCTGCGCAGATCGCCTTCTACGCATGCGTAGAAGGCTTTTACGCTTGCGTAGAACCCTTCTACGCATGTGTAGAAGGCTTCTATGATCCCCTTCTGCGCAGATCGCCTTCTACACATGCGTAGAAGGGTTCTACTCAAGTGTAAAAGCCTTCTACGCATCCGTAGAAGGGTTCTACGCAAGCGTAGAGGGGTTCTACGCAAGCGTAGAGGGGTTCTACGCAAGTGTAAAAGCCTTCTACGCATGCGTAGAAGGTGATCTGTGCAGAAGGGATGCGCAGTACCTCCCCCCCCCCCCCCGCTGCCAATTCTGGGGTTTGGCAGCTGCGGGCGGGAAATGGTGCAAATCGGTGCCGAAAATCAGGAAATCCCGGCCAATCCGGGAAGGCTGACAGGTATGTTCTGTAGTGAGACCTGAGATGTAGTTGATCAGCCACTCTCTTGGAATGGAGGCACCAGAGCATTGCAAAATGGAAGTTACAAATTGTTCATAGATCTCTAGTTGAGGAGCAGACTGAAGCATAGTAGCCCTTCTCTTAAATCAGCTTTAATTCTATATTCTCACCTTTCATGTACAGTACAGTGATACCTCATACAACGTCCAAACTTGGTTCCACAAGTTTGGACTTTATACGGATTTGGACTTTGTATGAGGCATGCAAAATCCTAGCCGTGATGCCTCATACAATGTCCAAATCCTTGCTGCGATGCCTCGTACAACGTCGTTTCCATAGAGATACATTGTACTGTAACAGAAGAGGAGCCGTTAGGGGAAAGAGGCGGCTTTTCCATCTGTGCCGCCCCCCCACCCATGGGACTCTCGCCCACCCAAGGCCTGGGTGGGCAGAAGAGGAGCCGTTGGGGCCCTGTGTATATTATGAAATGTAAACTGCCTTGAGTCACCCCAGGGCGAGGAAGGCAGTATATAAATAAATAAAGTAAAATAAAATAAGTCAAGGAAACAGACAGGAACCTGACAGAACTTTAAGAAAACATGGTCTAAAGGCTAAATACATTACAAAAACATGTCAAACAGCCCTGATTGTCCAAGAACCTGAAGAATGCTGCAAAAATCCCAGGAATGCTTCTAAAAATTCTGATGAAAAATCCAAAAAAAATCCAAAATCACGCTCAAAACCACTCCTAAACACTCTTTGCCTTGTGCAAAACCCACAAGAGCAATGCATGCATGTGTCCTGTCTTTTATACTGCCCAGGCACAATGCAACCTGGGAAAAACTGAATACCTCATACAAAGTCGAGCGACTTTGTATGAGGTAACTTTTTTCAAGAAATTAGGCGATGTTGTATGAATTCGATGTTGTATGAAGCAGACTTTGTATGAGGTATTACTGTATTCTTTAAAAATGGGTTTCTCTCTCTCTCTCAACAAATCCTGTCTTCTCTCATGGTTTCTAGTTCACTATGGCTGAGACTTAACCAGAACTTAGAAAAGTTACATTTCTGGACCACAACTCCCACAATTTTCCCAAACTAGCTTGGCTCATGGACTGCCCTTCCTGAGAATAAACCCCATAACATTTTTGTGAATCATTTCTACACACACTTTTGGGATTGCCCTGGGTCTCTACCGGCCTCTACCACACATTCTTTCCTTCCTTCGGGTCAGCTCACAGTTTACGGTGGGGCTGTGTATGTGTGGTTTATCAGCGCAAAATCAGAGCTATTTCTGCTCCTCTGAACTTCACGGCTTTGAAGATAAAGATCTGGTTTCCCCATCCCTGGGGGAAAGAACACAGGGTTCTTTGGGGGTTGCAGTTGTTTAACAGAAACTGTTCGCTTTGTTGTCTTGCTCCCTTTGAGGTAGCAGCATAATGAACTGCTGTACTAGCAAAATCTCTTTAGTTCCATCAGTCCTCCAAATCAAAGGCACCATGGTTGGTATCCTGAGAGAGAACATTCATTGAGAAAGCCGCCTCTCTATTGAGGCAAATTATGGTCCAGCTCACACACAGTTGTTGATGTTGACGGACAAGACCTCTCAATGATGGATTTGCAGAAGAACAGCTCCTAGAACTACGCTTCAAAAGGGGCTTTTGTATAAATCCTGTTATCCCCTCCTTAAGCAAATGTGTCTGTGGAGCAAGGTGGCAGGGGTTGGGTGGGGGACTAGCAAGAGCAATAACACTTATATACAGTACTGCTCTATAGTGCTTAAAGCACTCTCTGGGTGGTTCACAAGTTAATTAGCATTTTGCCCCCAACATGCTGGGTTACTCGTTTTACTGACCTTGGAAGGATGGAAGGCTAAGTCAACCTGGAGCCCCAACAGGGTTGAACTCACAAAGTCAGCAGTTTTTGCTTAAATGCAGTGGTTTAACCACTGCACCCGGGTACTGCAGTGGCTCAAGTCGCTAAGACTCTGACTGGGAAGCGGAAGGTCAGCAGTTCGATTCCCGAGTACTGCAGGACGGAAATGAGCTCCCGTCTTCATCCCAGCTCCTGCCAACCTAGCAGTTAGAAAGCAAGAAATTGCAAGTAGATAAATAGGGACCACTTCGGTGGGAAGGTAACAGCGTTCCGTGCGCTCCGGTGTCTAGTCATGCCTGCCACATGACCACGGAAATGTCTGCAGAAGCAGACAGCGCTGGCTCTTCGGCTTAGAAACAGAGATGAGCACTGCATCCTAGAGTCGGATACGACTGGCTTTCGAGCAAGGGAAACCTTTACCTTTACCTTAACCACTGCACCCACCACCAGGGCTCTTCAGAGTTAGCCTATAAATCCTGGCTAGGGGTGTGAGCAAGTCACCCTAATAACCAAAATGTCCCATTTTATAAAATAAACATTTACTAATAATATAATTTCATGTCAGAAATTATTCTGGGTTGAAAGGATTTTTGCTGGAGGAACTCCGCTCAGGGGATGCCTGAATGAGGCTCCTTTCATGTCCCCAAGATATTTTCCCACCGAAGTGGTCCCTATTTATCTACTTGCAATTTCTTGCTTTCAAACTGCTAGGCTGGCAGGAGCTGGGAGAGAGATGGGCTCTCAGTCTGTCATGCAGTACTCGGGTCTCGAACTGCCAACTTGCTGGCCTTCCAGCTAACAAGGTGAGCTTCTTAACCATTGAGCCACCGTAGCATCTTTGGCTGAAATTCTGTTTATGTGGCTATGTCGTGTAAGGCTGATGACACTTCCCCAGAGGAATAAAAATTTAAGAAGTTGGAAAGTCCAACCCATCCCGTTGCCCCTTCCCCCATTGGCTTCCCCATAATGAAGGCTATTCCAAAGGAGCCTTGAAATCTTCAGGAGCGAGTGGAAAGTTTGTTTTTTATTTCTCAAAAATCACCACAGCTGTTGGCATCATTAGCCTTCCACAGCGTAACTTATGGAACAGGATTTCAGGCAATGAAATGAAATGAAAAGGGATTTTCTCTTAACCTTCAGGATCCCTCATTCTCTTCTAAAACTGGGCATGTATGTACCCTAAAACCAAGAAGGGACCACTTTTGTTTTTAGAGTGATGAAACCCTCACTAAGGGATGAAGATGGAGTGGGTTTGGTTTACACAACTTAAGTGACAGTAAGGGAGATTTTGACTAAATATTAAGAAGAGTTTCCTGAAAGTGGAAGCCATCCAGCAACAGACATGGCTGCCTCAGAGTATGGTACACCCTCCTTCACTGGAGATTTTAAAGTAGAAATTAAAGGACCACAAGGCAGAGATGCTTTAGGGTGTGTATTGGCAGGGGGGTGGGCTTGATTATCTTTGGGGTCCCTTCTCAAGACACTGAACTTGATGACTGGAAGGTTGGTAAGTTAGCAGTTCAAGACCCGGAGTGAGCTACCATCTCTGACCCAGCTTCTGCCAACCTAGCAGTTTGAAAGCAAGAAATTTGCAAGTAGATAAATAGGTACCGCTTCTGTGGGAAGGTAAACAGCGTTCTGTGCACTCCGGTGTCCAGGCATGCCTGCCACATGACATGTCTATGGAAATAGGTACAGTACTGCTTTGGTGGAAAAGGTTTCAGAGTTCTGTGTCTAATCATGCCTGCCACATGACCACAGATCTGACCCATGGGCCATGGCTCTTTGGCTGTAAATGGAGATGAAACCCTGACTCTTAAGAATTGGATATGACTCGCTTGCGTTAACCAAAGGAGACATTTACCTTTTCCCTAACATTACAATTCTATGCTTTTACATTTTTTTTTCCAAATTGCCAGTGACTTTCCAAAGATGCCTGCTTCTGGTGTGGGCATCGAATAGAATGTGAAAAGAGAAAAGATGGTTTGATTCCACCTGAGGAACTTTCACTCATACACACAGGGAGGGCGCAAAGAGTTTGCCTGCTTGTCCTCTGTTACAATTTCACCTGCATGCAACGCATACATGAAATATACCTATGGACATAGCCCACATTTTATTTTTGCAATGGGTAGGGTTGAAGGACTATGGTGGCTTAGTGGTTAGGATGCTGAACTTGATGGCTGGAAGGTCAGTAGGTCAGCAGTTCGAGACCTGAGTGCTGCACAATGGAGTGAGCTCCCGTCTCTGTCTGACCTCTTGCCAACGTAGAGGTTTGAAAGCAACAAATTGCATATAGATAAATAGGTACCGCTTTAGTGGGAAAGGTAACAGCATTGTGTGAACTCCAACATCTAATCATGCCGGCCACATAACCACCAAAAAACATGCAGATGTTGACAGTGCCGGCTCTTTGGCTATAAACGGATAGGAACACCATACCCTAGAGTCGGACACGACTGGGTTTTGAGCAAGAGAGACCTTTACTGTCTCTCTGTTTTATGCTCTTCTTCTTCATCATCATCATCATCATCATCATCATCATCTTCATCTTCATCTTCTTCTTCATCATCATCATCTTCTTCTTATTATTATTATTATTATTAATCTTCTTCTTCTTCATCATCTTCATCTTCTTCTTGTGCTGTATCCAATTCCAAATATTGGCAATCATCATGGTGATCAGCCATGAAGACTGTCCTGCGAGTATACAGTGGTACCTCGGATTAAGTCCGATTCGGATAAAGTCCGATTTGGATAAAGTCGCGGTTTTCATGCACACGTGATGCATCGCATAAAGTCCAAAACCGTTAAAAATGGACATTATCCGAGGTATTTGGTATAGGAACCTCGGATAAAGTCTATTTTTTTTGACGTTATCCGATGCATCTCCCATTTGATTCGGATAAAGTTCAAAATCAGATAAAGTGCAAACTTGTGGAACAGAGTTTGGACTTTATCTGAGGTTCTACTGTAATGCCGTGCTCTTTCATCTGTTTTCCACGTGGCAGCGTGACACCTGCACCACTGATCCAGTTCTATGAGTCACTGTCTGGTCCTGAGCCCTTTTGGCACACAAAGTCCTCCTCAGCCCCAGGCCAGGATGGATGAAGCTGCTGCCCTCCATCAGGATGGGTTAAAGTGGTATTTAATCCACTTGGGGACATCACCCTTCCCTGTGGACTTCACCAAGCCCACTAGTCCTCAGGTTTGTCAAGATTGGTGCTGAGTCACTGGCAGTAGGGTCTACTCTATTACCAGAGCAGGATAACCTGGCGAGACTTGCTTTTGATTTCTTGTTAATGCTTCTTGTTATGCTTTTGCTTCTTGGTGATGTGTGTCTATTGACAAAATCAAAATCTTGACAGAGGTTGAAGGGCAGAACCCACCAGTTTAAATCTTGGTTTCTGCCCTCTACCCCTGTCTTTCAAACCTTGGAGGCTCTGCTTCAGACTTTGCTATGAGATTAATTTTAAAACGAGGTGGGGAAGGGAGAAATGCTACTTTTAGAAGCTTCAAAGAAAGGCTTAATTCACTGACGAGAACAAGGTGCTCCGGTGTTCAAGAGAAGCTACTCAGGTTTGAAAATACCTTGCTGTAAACAGGATACAACTTAAGAAGATGTTGGTACTAAGTAGAAGGAAACAGCAAAAGAAAAACAGCAGTGGCAGCCTCCCTCTAAACCCAAGGGGATTATTTAAAGGGTGCATTTTGGGTTTCTAGCACTATTTTGATGCCATTTCAGGAAAAGGTGCAGTTGCAAACAGGTGATTAGTTTTCCAAGTAGCAATATACAGATGTGCTGTTCTGTTTCCCTTCAGCCTGCCTGGGGAAAGAACTAAAACAAGCAGACCCAGTTAAGTTGACGTGGCAGTGGATGGAAGCTTTTTTTACTTATGAGTCCTCAATTTCTCTGGAAGGATAGTGTATTCCCTGCTGTTTTGGGATTGAATGTTCCATCTCCATTGGAAAGAATCCCACCAAGAAGCATCTTCTCCCGATTAGCAGTGGCCTCATTGGGCCATAATGGTGCAACCTCAGGATGGGCAGGTTTTACTTCCGCTTCTGGGAGCCATGAGGGCTTCGTGGGCCGAATGAATTGGCATCGAGGGCTGGATCTGGCCCATGGGCCATAGTGACCACCATGTGACCAGCCCATGGCCCAAAATGTTTGGGCACCCCTGGTTTAACCTGTCCCCATGTAGCTGGGGCTAATGCTCTGTACCCTAGTTGCATTCCAAGCAAACCTGGCAACAACGGCAGTCAGATCATTGATTTTATCTGAGTGGAAACTTAATGTAGTGCAGAAGGTGGTTGCCCAGCTGTGGTCAGGTGCCCCTCCATTATCAGCACAGAAATGTGATGGCAAACCTTGGCACTCCGGCTGCTCTTGGACTTCAATTCCCAGAAGCCAGTAAACTGGAGAAGCATAGACTTATAGATGTAGCTGGGGGATCTTGTCTTGCCTGTGAAGATCAAGGGATATGGGCTTACTCACTCAGAGAATCTGTTCAGACAATACACAAACCTAGAGGACAGCAAGCTGCAGTTTGCAACATCTGGCAATAAGGGAAGAAGAATGAGATAAAAAGAGAGAGATGCAGATAAAAGCAGCCTGCTCCAGCAAGAAAGGGGAGAGGAAGCCAGAAGCTTGGTAGGTTGGATGACATTACTAGGAGAGCAGAAGCTTTGTCTTCCTGCCTCAGGATCACCAGCAATGAGCTTTGCCACCTTGGTGGTGGTGTTGTGGTGTGAAGCAACCAGGTCTACCATGAGTGTAAATCCAGTGTGTCGAATTCTAGTTGCATATTCTTTGTGCCCAGAAGGAAAGTCTCATCATAGCAGCCCTCTCGTCCTCAAACTGAAGGACCCTGTTTCTTCTGTCATAAGTGAGGTTTTCATTCACAGGCTAAGGGCAGTAAGGAAACTCACTGTGGGAACAGGGCTCAGTCTATCTATCTACTTACCTACAGTATCTATCTATCTATTGCATTTTATACCGCCCATTTGGGATATTTTCCACTCTGGCGGTTCACATGCAAACAGGGGGGGGGGGAATAAAATAAAACAACCAAATAAGTACTGTACATAAGCCCTGAGGAGCTAGAACAAGGCCGGGCTGGATCTACACTTTCCACTCCTTATGGTAGCCAGCAATGTGCTAAGCCTGGGTCTCCTCCATTATGCTATGCTTCTATGGTAGCTAGTATTTGTCCTGCTACGGCAAGAGTCTGGAGGGACTGACTCCACTGGGATTTTAGAGCCATCTCTGTGTCCGGAAACATCTTGTACATACCTGTCAACCATCCCAATTTGGCCGGGATTACCATGGAATTTGATGCTGATTGACGTCATAACCCGCCCCGCGCTGCCAAAACCCCATAATTTGGCAGAGTGGAGAAACGCTTTCCACGCATGTGTGGAAGGGTTCTACACAAGTGTAAAACCCTTCCACACATGCGTGGAAGCACTACGCCGCTTGCGTAGGGGCTGCGCAAGCGGCGTAGCACTTCCACACATGCGTGGAAAGCGACCTGCGCACAAGCGATCTGTGCAGGTCCCGTTTTTTCCAGAGCCACAGGTTAACAGGTATGATCTTGTAAGCTCATCTCTAAAAGACTGTTGAATAAAGACCTGTTGCTGTTTTGTTCATCGTTGTCTGGACTGGTGCTTATAAAGGCTGGACATAATAGGGGGTAATATTTTTAAAGGCTTTCTTGAATAGGAAGTTTTAAGGTTTTTTTTGTGAAGATATCCAGGGATGGGGCCTGGTACAGTTCCACCAGTAGTGTGTTCCAAAGTGTTGGTGGTGCATCCACCGAGAAGGCAACTAGGGTACCGAGAAGGCTCCATTTCTAGTTATAGACTTTCTAGCCATCCTCAGTCGGCACCTGGAGTTGTAGTTTAGACACCCTGAATGTATCTGGAGGCCCCCTTTCCCCCTCCTCTAAGAGTCTACAGCAGAGATGATTAGCTGGAGGACCACTAATCCATCTGTTTTAGCCTGCAGAATGGGGCATGCTGTAAGCTGTAAGTCAACAACACATGAAGCCTACATTTGGCTTTCCTTGCCTTAAGTGGATATAACACTACTTGTATTGCATTCTGGTAGTGTCTGTGGTGGCTCAAGTGGTTAAGACGCTGAACTCGATGACTGGAAGGTCAAGTCCGATTCCGGAGTACTGCACGACGGAGTGAGCTCCTGTCAACCTAGCAGTTCGAAAGCAAGAATTCGCAAGTTGATAAATAGGTACCATTTCAGTGGGAAGGTAAACAGCGTGCCGTGCACACCGGTGTCCAGGCATGCCTGCCACATGTCCACGGAAACATCTGCAGACGCAGACAGTGTGGCTCTTTGGCTATAGACAGGAATGAGCACTGAACCCGAGTCAGATACGACTGGCTGTCGAACAAGGATGACCTTTACCTTTACCTATTGCATTCTGGCAGATGTTTGAGCAAAGGCAAAATATCCACCAGTTGCCCAACAAGCTGTTCCTTCCTTTCCATTCCCAGTCCACAATACTTTGCAACCTTGCATTTCCCCCTCCTTCTTTGTTCTTTTAGTGTCTTGCACGGAAGACAAAGAAGGAGCAGCAGTAAGGGCTAAAACACAACTTTATTGCATGATGGTCAGGGTGAACATGTGGTAATGGCAGAGATACAGCTCTATTTATAGTACATTGTACATTTGAATATCCTGGTGTGGTAGCTCATTGGCTACTGTCCGCGTGACGTCACGGATCGTCACGCCCATCTTCTCCAGGTGCGGTGTGGTGGGAAGGTTTCCTGCTCTGCAGGTATTCAGAGAATCTGTACCATGTGAGCCGGATGCTCGCTACTGCCACCTGTGGCCACTTAGCTCACATCCTTATACAGCTTGCTACAATGTGTCTCTGACTAGATACGAATGGATACATTGACCGGATACATTCTGTTAAAGGGGACTTGCAGTATCAATTCAATACATAACATCCCTCCCCCCTAGGTGAGGACGAAGTCCTTTAGCCATTGAGGCTTCCCGCATGTTCGCTTTGGGCGAGTGGCACTTCAGGCCGGAGTTCCCGCATGCTCCTGATTGCTCTGTCCCCGTCCTGCAGTGGGAGAAAGTTGCTCGTTAGCGACTGGCTGGGAGTCCCGAGCCGGGGGTTGGGGAGGTCTAGGCGTGGGAGTAAACTCCAGGGATGTGAGACCGGGGGCTGCAGGGACTAAAGAAAAACCCTGCTCTTCACTTGGATGGGTGGGGGACCACTCCAAAAAATCCCCCCGGTCTCCTAAATCAAAGTCTAACAACTCCTTGAACTCCCTCTCTTCCAAGTTGTCCCTGTTACCTGGGGGGTCAAAAGGATGCGGGTTTGTTTCATTTCCCTCCCCCCTGTGGTCCGTGTCACCCCCTTGGGATAAGCGGGTGGGGGAGAATCCTAACGCTGAATGCTCTGCCTGGTCACTCGAGTCTTGCCTTCCTACTACCCTACCTCTGAGCTGGTCAGCATGCCTCCTCCAGAGGAGTCCTGTCCTTGTCTCGACATTGTAGGAGACTGGCCCTGTTTGCCCGACCACTATTCCAGGCACCCAGGTAGGTCCACCGGCCATATAATTACGGCAATGCACTGCATGGCCGATCTCGAAACGCTTAGTCCCCCCTGTTCCTATGTTTCTACCCGTGTCCTCCACCCTGGTTGGGTCTAACCTCAAGAGAATCATGGCGGGTTTCCTCCACATGAGGAGCTTGGTGGATGACAGACCTGACGCTAAGGGGGTTACACGATACCTCAGTAGGAATTGGCAGAGTTGCAAGGTCAGTTCCCCGGGGGCCATCCTATGCAGTGTGTCCTTCGTTGTTCGGACCAGGCATTCCACTTGGCCATTTGTAGTGGGGTGAAAGGGGGTTGCGGTTATGTGGCGGATTTTGTTAATTTCCATGAAACCCTGGAATTCTGCTGACGTGAAAGTTGTGGCGTTATCGCTCACAAGCACATCAGGTAAACCGAAACAGCTGAATACCTTGCGTAATTGCTTAATCGTTGCAGCTGATGATGTACTGGCCATCGGGATTACCTCCAACCATTTGGAGTAAGAATCCACTATTATAAGGAAGAGGGTGCCCCTGAAGGGACCCGCAAAGTCCACGTGCAGACGCGACCACGGCCCCCGGGCTGTGTTCCATTCTCTGTACGGAAGTCGGGACTCCTCGGGCCGGGTGCTCTGGCAGCTCTCGAAAGTGCCAATCATGTGTTCTATGTCTGCGTCTAGTTTGGGCCACCAGACGTAACTTCTAGCTAGTGCCTTGGAGTGCACGATGCCTGGGTGGCTGATATGCAGCATCTTGAGCACCCGAGACCTCAGAACTTCAGGGATTATTACCCGCTGCCCCCAGAGTAGGCAGCCCCTTTCTAAGGAGAGTTCGTCTCTCCACCTACCATAAATCTTGAATTTCTCCGTCGGGGAAGTCGCCGGCCAGCCTTTTTGTACCCATGAGCTGACTAGGGCCAGTGACTTATCTTTCACCGTCGCCTTGGTGATCTCAGCTGGCAGAATCGGGGGCGACTCTAGGGCCTCGATCAGGAGCACCTGGTAGTCCTGCTCTACCTTGCATTCTGGGTCCCCTGCCTGTGGGAGGGGTGACCTGGAGAGAGCATCGGCATGGCTGACCTCCTTGCCGGGGCGGTAGGTCAACGTGTACTGGTACGCGTTGAGTAAAATGGCCCATCTCAGCATCCTTGGGGATAAAATCTGCGGGGTTGGATTCTCTGTGGTGAAAATCCCTAACAGGGGCTTATGGTTGGTCACGACTGTGAACGGTCTCCCATAAAGGAAGTCGTGGAACTTTTTGGTTCTTGCGACGATCGCCAGGGCTTCTCTATCTGTTTGCGCGTAGTTGCGCTCTGCCTTGGACAGGGATCTTGAATAGAACACCACCGGGGCTTCTCGCCCGCTCTCTAGCACGTGGCAGAGGACTGCCCCCACCCCCACCGGTGAGGCATCACAGACTAGCACCACGGGTTTCTTTGGATCGAAGTGGGTCAAGACAGCCTCAGAAGATAGGAGCTGTTTGAGCCCTCGGAATGCCCGCTCCTGGGTGTCCCTCCACTGCCAAGCCGCATCTTTTTTGAGTAATTTGTGCAGTGGCTCTGCAACCAACGCCTTTCCCGGCAGGAAAGAGTGATAAAAATTTAGGAGCCCTAGGATGGACTGTAGCTCGGCCTTGGTGGTGGGGCGAGGGCATTCTGCACAGCCGCCACCTTTGATTCTGCTGGTTTGATGCCCTCAGGGGTTATTCGAAAACCCAGAAACTCTACCTCCTCAGCGAAAAACACACACTTATCCTTCCTCAATCTGAGTCCTGCTTTCTCGAACATGGTTAGTACCCAGTCTAACCTCTTGGCCAATTCCTGTTCCCCTCCCGCCATTATCAAAATGTTGTCAAAGTAGGCGAAAACACCTGGGAGCCCTTTCAACAATCTTTCCACGAGGAACTGAAAGATTCCTGGAGCTGAATTTACGCCGAATTGGAGGCGCGTCACTTTAAAGGCTCCCTTATGGGTGACAATGGTTTGAGCGGCGGCTGCAGCTGGGGTCACCGTTATTTGTTGGTATGCCTGCGCTAAATCTAGCTTGGCGAAACATCTCCCCCCATGCAAAGTTGCTAACAGGTGACTTACTACCGGCACCGGGTATGCATTTGGGCGAATTGCCTTGTTAATCGTGCACTTGTAGTCAGCGCAGATTCTGACCTCCCCGTTAGCCTTAAGCGCCGTAACAATGGGGGTTTCCCACTCGGCGGAGTCCACCGGCACCAAAATCCCTTGACCCACCAGTTTCTCCAGTTCAGTCTCAATTTTGTCCTTTAGTGCGAAAGGCACTCTCCTTGGCTTCAGTCTGATGGGTCGGATGTCGGGATCCATGTCGAACGAAACTGGGGGCCCCTTGAACTTCCCTAGCCCCTTCTCAAAGACAGCAGGGTGTGCGTTACACACCTCCGTGATTGGGTCAGCCTGCACGGCATGTATGCCTCCGATGAAAACCCCCAGGGGACCAAACCACTGCATACCCAGGAGGCAGCAGGACCCTTCCTTTAGAACTACTAGGGGCAGCTGCGCGGAGCTCCTCTTGAATTGTACCTTGAACTCTCCCACCCCCAACACTGGGATGCTATTTTCCTGAACATCCCGCAAGTTAGTCTTTAGGGCCTTCAGTTTGGGGCATGACTTGGGGGGAATGCGCAAAAATTCCCGGTGGGAGATGATGGAGTACGACGACCCCAAGTCTATCTCCATCCTTACTGGGGACCCCTGTATCAGTACCTCAACAAAGAACCGGGGGTGCCACAAGGGCATGCTGTGAACCGCCTGGTCGTGGTTGTCAGGAACCCGTCGAGACACGCGGTATTCCTGGGGCTCGTCATCATCGAAGATCTGGCCGACTCCGTCTGCTCTCCGTTGGGGCTGTTCCGCCTGGTCCTTGCCGGTGTCCCAACACCGCCTGCAGACCTTTGCGATGTGCCCGCGCCACCCGCAGTTGTGGCACTCCGCCTTCCAGAATGGGCATCGGCTCCGGTTGTGGGATGTCCCGCATCCATCACAGCGGCAGTCCTCTCTGACATGGTCTCGAACCTCGGGCCTTCTCTGCACCCGCTGCACATCGTCGTCCTCGCTGAAGTCGGAGGCGGATGTGGTGGACTCGGAGGGCCCCTGCTCTCCGTGGGAGGAACAGCTGGTGACTGGGACTGCTGGCGGAAGCCCCCCAACCGCGGCGGTCCTGGCCCAGCACACCTGTTCGCCTTGTTGCACTGACTCGGCGGCTTGGGCAATGCGCAGGACATGCTCGAAGGAGATGCTCTTGTCCTTGGCCAGCAGTTTTTTCCTGGCTCCCTCATCTCGCAGGCCCAGCAGGAGCCTGTCTCTCAGGGCCTCGCTCAGGGACGCTCCCCATAGGCAAGGCATGGCAGCAACCCTCAGGGTTGCCACGAAGTCTGCCACGGATTCACCGGCCCGCTGGCACCGCTGCTGAAAGCCAGCCTTGCCGGAAACACCGACACTTTCGGGCGAAAGTGTTTCCTCAGCTCGGCGAGGATCTTGTCTAGGGGTACCTCCCTGAGCGGCCTCGGCATCAGGAGGTTCGTTGCTAGTTCTAATGTTTCCAGGCCGCACTGGGCCAGTAGGAATGCCAGGCGCTGGGCTTCCAACTCGATGCCCTCGAGGTCCATTGCATATAGGAACTGCTGTTCGTAGAGTTCCCATTTCTCTGGCTTCATGGTGTCGAAGGGCGCGATGTTCACTTTTCGGGACGCCATCCCACCTTCGTCACCAATTTAGTGTCTTGCACGGAAGACAAAGAAGGAGCAGCAGTAAGGGCTAAAACACAACTTTATTGCATGATGTCAGGGTGAACATGTGGTAATGGCGGAGATACAGCTCTATTTATAGTACATTGTACATTTGAATATCCCGGTGTGGTAGCTCATTGGCTACTGTCCGCGTGACATCATGGATCATCACGCCCATCTTCTCCAGGTGCGGTGTGGCGGGAAGGTTTCCTGCTCTGCAGGTATTCGGAGAATCTGTACCATGTGAGCCGGATGCTCGCTACTGCCACCTGTGGCCACTTAGCTCGCATCCTTTACAGCTTGCTACAATATGTCTCTGACTAGATACAAATGGATATATTGACTGGATACATTCTGTTAAAGGGGACTTGCAGTATTCATTCAATACATAACAGTTCTACGATGGGTTGTGGAACACATTGAATGGAATTTGCTGTAGCTGTCACACCTCTAAAGACAGGAAACGTAGGGAGAAAAATCAAATTCAAGGTAAATTGCAAATCCCTTTTGAATGCTATTCTGCAGCCAATGTCTTCCAGATTTATTTATTTATTATTTTATTTTATTTTATTTTTTGGGGTGTGTGTTGTTGTGCATTCATCTGCCCAGAATGTCCTGGCTCTGCAAGCTTTTTGGGTCAGACCCAACACCAGTAATTAGACGCTAGAGATGCGACTCGAGGCCTTTCTGGAGACTTCTGTAGGCTTTTGCCCTGAGTAGCTGGCAAGTTGTAATTTTAGCAGAGGAACCTTGCGGTGTGCAATCCACGCACAGCTGATGTAAAGCATCCTGTTTAAAAAGGAAAGATTGACAGAGATGCCACAAATAGCCGAGCTATTTACCCAGGCTTTAGACTGAATGTATTTTTAATCAATGTGCCACAAAGAGAGAAAGAGACACAGAGGGACACTCAGAAAGGAAAACTTCATACTGTGATGCCCAGGGGGTTGGGTGGCGGAATATAAAGAGAACAGAATATGTGTTTTGGACTCTAGAACAACAGGAGCAATTAAAGACCCAAAACTTAAGAAACTATCTTTTCCTGCACTCTGTAATGGCGAACCAGATGCCCAAATGGGAAGCCCCAAGCGAACCTCCAAGAAAATGGCCATTTTCCGATATTCCTAGATTCCCCTGTGGCCAACGTTCTGGAGTTCACTTCCTTTACATTTGCCCTCCATTTAGCTATTATATGGCTGACAGATAGCCACCGACAGATCAATCCTTTCCATATTTACCTCAACTCCTTTTAAAGCCAGGGGCCATCATTGTCACTACACAAGAGTGAATTACAGGCACTATTCATTGCATCAGTTGGGAGTCTGCCAGCAATCGATTTCACAGGAGCAGCCTCAAGAGGCAGGAGTTATGAGGGACCTCTGCCATGTAATTGACAACAGGAGGGGAGGTATCATCTCTAGCAGGTAATGCCTGGCCTGAGAACAGTGAAGATGGAGTGAAATTTTAGCTAAAATCAGCCAGCACATTGAAGCATAGATAGAGAAGGCTAATGTGATTGTAGGCTACAGCTCCACAAGTTCATTGCATAGCCCAGGGGTGCCCAAACTATGGCTTGTGGGCCAGATCTGTCCCCGATGCCAATTTATTTGGCCTGTGCTGCCCTTGTTGCTCCTGGAAGTGGAAGTAAAACATGTCCACCCATGGGCCATATCCGACCCCCAACACCAATTCATCCAGTCCGCACCACTCTTGTCACTCCTGGAAGCAGAAGTAAAATGCGCCTGTAGTTTGGGAACCCCTGATGTAAATAGTTAAGACTTGTGAATTCAGGGACAGTTAACAAAACAGGTGAAACCTTTTCCATACCAATGCTGCAATCTCTAATTCTGGATGTTGCTATTATGTGCCATCATTTCATCTCCATCTTATGGCGACCCTATGAATGAGCGATCTCCAAAATATCCTGTCCTCATCAGCTCTTCTCAGCTCTTATAAACTCAAGCCAGTGGCTTCCTATAGGGCAGGAGTTCTCAAACTTTTTAAGCCAGGGGCTGGTTTACGTTCCCTCAGATACCTTCAGGGGGTGGACGGCCAAAGTGCCTCCACCACATGGCACTTTGTGTGGTGGAGGTGGTGGGAGGCCACATGAAATGGTGCCATGGGCCACATCAGCCCACAGGTTGCAGGTTGAGAATCCCTGCTTTAGGGTGTCAGTCCATCTCACATTCAGTCATCCTCTGTTCATGTTGCCTTTACTAGCATTGTCCAGAGAGTCTTGCCTTCTCATGATGTACCCAAAGTAGAACAGCCTCCGCTTCACCCTTTTGGCCTCTGGAGATAGTTTGGGTTTACTTTGCTTTCGGATCCATTTGTTTGTCCAGCTATCTGCAAAGCATTCCTTTTCAAATGAATTGATTTTCTACCCTGTCAGTTTTCTTTATTATTCAGTTTTCACATCCATACATGTCATACCTGTCAAGTGCGACTCCGGAAAATACGGGACCTGCGCAGAATCCTCCTGCACAGAATCCTCCTGCACAGAACCCTTCTGCACATGCGTAGAACCCTTCTGTGCATATGCAGAAGGGTTCTGCGTAGAAGGGCATGCGCAGTAACTACTTCCCCCACTGGTCAAATTACGGGATGGCAGTGGCCGGTGGCGGGCGAGTGGGTGAAGTGGCACGGAAATACGGGAAATCCCAGCCAATCGGGGATACTTGGCGGGTATGATGCATGTTGATAGGGAATACTGTACAGTCATACAGATGATCATTGTCTTTGTCTCCAGTGATATCTCCTAACACTAGATGATCTTTTCTAATTCCTTCATTGATGCCTCAGTCTTCTTTTGATTTCTTGGCTGTTGTCTCCCTTTGGATCGTTGATTGAATTTTAAGGGTTAAGGAGCTGCGGTGGCTCAGTGGTTAAGTAGTTCGCCTTGTTAGCTGGAAGATTGGCAAGTTGGCAGTTCGAGACCCAGGTACTGCATGATGGATTGAGTGCCCGTCTCTGTTCCAGCACTTGGGGACATGAAAAGAGCCTCATTTAGGCGTTCCCCGAGTGCAGTTTCTCTTGCAAAAATCCTTTCAACCCAGAATAATTTCTGACACAAAATTATTGTTCTTGTTGTTGTTATTATTATTACTAAGGTCACCATTAAAGTTGTGGAGTTCTTCTGTAATCATGATTTATTCTACTGTAACCCTGCTTTGGCATTTTCTTCTTTCACTTTCAATATAAATCATTTCAAGTCACAGGTGCTTTCTGCCAGTAAGAGATTATTATCTGCATATTTTAAATTATTTATGGTTTTTCCCGTCAATTTTTACTCCTTCATCTGAATCTAGTCCAATCTAGGGAGATAAAATGCACCCTTATCTGACACCTTTTCCTATAGGAAATCATCATGTCTATCCACAGTTTGTAAAAGGTAATGAGAAACTGGAGTATATCCAGGACAGGGAAGAAAAAGAAAAATTGAGTCTTGTCCAGATGAAACTTTTATTGCACTTTATGTCCACTGATGTTATCTGTACTTCTTCTGCTGTCCAGATCACACAAAACTTAAATAAATACACACTCCAAATGGAGCAAGAAACCCTGCATTTCTGTGGCTTTGAAAAGGCCCTAAGGGAGTCAATTTTGTTTTCTTTTGCATAGCCACCAAAGTTCAGGCAGCAATAGCATCTCTGATCAGAAGGATTCAATTTAGCACTGTTCCATTGAAACAAATCCTAAACCACAAATTCAGAAGAAGAACATTTCTAGGGTTTCCACCAGATTTTTAAAAGTGTTCCCCCCCCCCAAAGCTGATCTCAAAAAGGAATTAGTGGTAGATGTCTGCTGCAATTAGCAATAGTCAATTAATCTACAATATTAATCTGCAAGTTAACAATTTAATAATCTACTAAAGTAAAGGCGGAAAAGAAAGAATCATAGCAGACCCAGCTGTCAAAGGTGGTTTTTAAAAAAGGTTTTCATAGAGTTGCAGAGATTTTTTAGCCTCCTTTCCCACTGTTTAAGGCAGGAGTTCTCAACCTTTTAAAGCCGGGGGTTGAGAGTCACGCTCCCTCAGACAGCTTCAGGGGCCAGATGGCCATTTTGCCCTTCTTCCACCACATGGCACCTCCTGGTGTGGTGGAGGTGGAGGTGGGCCACATGAAATGATGCTGTGGGCTGTATCTGGCCCACGGGCCACAGGTTGAGAATCCTGGGTTTAAGGAAATGCTTCTTCTTTCATGTCCAGGTTAAACTTTAGACTTCCAAAAATAAAGCCACCTTCTTAGCTTTTGTAAGACTTGAATCCTCATCAGTACATGTTTCTGGTAGTAACTCACAGACCAGCAACTGAGCCGGATTCATTTCTAAGGAAATGCTGGTTTCTTAAGAGAGGAGAAAAAGTAAAGTACCCCAGACAGAAATATCTACTCTCAGGTAGCATCAACCAGCACAAAGTGTGAGGTAGAAACTAACAGTGCAATACAGATTGGAGGGACTGTGGTTGCTCACGTGGTTAAGATGCTGACTGGATGGTGACAGGTCAGCAGTTCAGTGGGAAGGTAAGCAGCGTTCCATGCACTCATACACAAATGTCTGCAGATGTAGACAGCGCTGGCTCTTTGGCTATAAACAGAGATGAGCACTGAAACCTAGAGTTGGATACGACTAGCTTTTGAACAAAGGCGACCTATATCTTTACCTTTAATACAGATTGGAGAACAAATTGTAAGAATTGAAGTGATGTAATAGCTATCTATATATTTGAATGGGAAAACAAACTCCTAATGTTGGATCTTGACTCTATTACTGTAGCACAGGAGTTCTCAATCTTTTTAAGCTGGGGCCAGGTCATGCTCCCTCAGATAGCTTTGGGGGCCAGATGGCCATTTTGCCCTTTCTCCACCACATGGCACTTCCTGGTATGGTGGAGGCAGTAGTGGGCCACATGAAATAGTGCTGTGGCCTGCATCCAGCTCTTGGGCCGCAGGTTGAGAATCCCTGCCATAGCAGGATAACCTGGCCACACTGGAAAACCTACCATACCTGTCAAGTATCCCGGATTGGCCGAGATTTCCTGTATTTCAGTGCTTGTTTTTCCAATTTCCCGCTGCCATCCACTGCCATCCAATAATTTGACCGGCGGGGGGAAATTGTTACTGCGCATGAGTTCTACACAGAAGGGTTCTGTGCATGCACAGAATGAGTTGTTGCTGCGCATGCGCGTCCAGGCCGGAGCAGTTCCTGGATTTTCTGGAGCTGCGCATGACAGGTATGAAACCTACTGATGCAAAATAAAAGCTATTCTGATTGGTTGTCGAGAGGAAAAAATGGAGATTAAAAATATTTTTATATTTTATATGTGTGCAGGGGCTTACTGTTGACTGTTCTTGGAGGTGGCAAAAAGACCTACAACTTGTTCACCCTGAGTCATTGGCAGATGGTCACCCAGCATCTACATTTCTGCTCTTACTAAAGGAGAGAAACAGTGGTCATTCATAGGGTGCTTTTCCTAATGCAGTAGTTATTATTATTATTATTATTATTATTATTATTATTATTATTATTATTATTATTATTATTATTATTATTATTATTATTATTATTATTATTATTATTATTATTATTATTATTATTATTATTAAAGAGTGGTTTTAAGAGGTGAAGAGTTCTCAGCTCTTTACCTCTTACATGGTATCAGTCACTTTAGCAAATGAGCAGAGCTTACCACCATGATGGAAACAAAGAACTTACTTTGCCAAAGGGAACATCGAACTGTTTACAAGCTTTCTGCTATTACATTAACCATTCATAAGACATTTAAAGGACATTTTTTAAAGGCAGAAGCAATACTCCTGCGTGCTTCCGTGGTCTTCTGGTCATACCTGTCAAGCACGGCTCCAGACAATACGGGACCTTGCAGAAGGATCTGCGCATGCGCAGAAGGGTTCTGCGCAGAAGGGTTCTGCACAGTAACTACTTTCCCCCACTGTCAAATTACAGGATGGTGGCAGGTCCGGGCGGGAAAGTAGAAGAAGCAGCGCTGAATTACGGGAAATCCCAGCCAATAGGGGATACTTGACAGATTTGCTTCTGGTGACCCTTGTACATCTGATTGAGAATCACCATCATAAAGTTTAGCCAAAATCAAGAGGAAAGATACCTAGTGAAAGAGAAAACCAATTTTACATTTTTTTGCACCCATAAGAAGTGGAATATACCACCCATCTAGGTGTCCCTGTGTGTAGCTGATGCATGGAAGGAAAACATTTACTGAGAGAAGAACACCCATGTGATCTAGGAGACAGTATGTATCCTTCCAGAGGTCCTTCTTCTCTGGTGATAACTGTAGAGTTCTGGATCTGCTTGGCCCTCTGTTCATTCATTCTGATACAGAGGGGTCCTCGTGCACCCACAATGGCTGCTTTTACCCCATTCAGCAGGGAAAAGAATGGGTCCTGTCTCAGATATGCGCAGCAATACCTCCTAGCATATCACATCACGGCCTTCTCTAGATGTACAATAAGGGCCTCATCGATAAAGGAAAGGGCCATCATGGCATGGCTGAATTTCTCTATAAACAAGAGCAGCCAGAAGGAATAGGCAGTGTCTGTGGGTTAGGCACTGCTGCTGCTGCTGCTTTCGTGTCCCGATCAAACCCTGGACTACCAAACCCAAGTCCTCATCGGTGCATGTCTCTGGCAGCAATTGGCAGACCAGTAAATGAATATGAATATATATAAATCTATTAAATTAAATGAACTGGATTCTGTGTCTCTCTCACTCTCTCACTCTCTCAGTATGTCTCTCACTGTGTGTTGTTGTCCACCAGCAGACCCCACTTGAGCATGTTGCTCTTGCATTTAGGAACTCCAACCCTCAGCCTATTCAGGGTCCTCCAAGTGATGTAGGGGAGGCTAAGTTCCTCAGCTATAACCTCCTTTAACACAGTTCTTTTTCCACTGAGCTCCTTTCTCCATCTAATTTGGTTTTGCTCTTGCGTACCCTCAAGAGTGTTTGTTCTTGACATAAATCTCTTCCTGGATCTGAGTTGGTGGACTTGAGGTTTTGATGGTCCTTCTTTTGCTTAGTTCTCTCAGGGCCCACTGCTACTTCTCTCCTAATCTTAGAGGATCTGCTTGAAGAGCAGGCAAAATCTATATCTATATCTATACCTATATCTATATCTATAAAACAGAGGTGTGGTCTTGTATGTTCTTTATACAAATCCACACCCCTGCACCGATTGTGCTGTAACTTGGCACATGCCTACCTTGCGCATGCGAGAACATGACTGCGGGGGTCTGGCAGCCCATGTTGGGGTGTGTGTGTCCAAGTGATGTCATAGTGATGCTAATGTCATAGCCCCAGGTAGGACACCTGACTGTGACATCATCGTGATATAATTGAGCTGGCTAATGTCACAGTCACAGTTAGAGATACAAAGGGGATACATGTATGGGAAGGCTAAGGGCAGACCATCGACGGAGAAGCGGGACGGGTGAGGGAAGAGAGAGAAGGAGGAAGGGATGTCACAGTCCCAGGTAGGGACGGGTGAGGAAGGGAGGCAGGAGTGACCTACACACACCCCATGAAGTTTCCATGGGAAAAGCTGGCCTACGGTAAATATCCCAGGCAAGGCTGGGTAATCAGCTAGTAAAACAATAAAAACAGGAGACAACGTAAGTTCAATTAGAGGCGGGTGTGGAGAAGAAGGCATTAACAGAATCATAGGCTCATAGAACCATGAAACAGTTGAGTTGAAAGGGGTAACAAGAGTTACCTAAAGTTTTTAAATGCTTTAAAAATTATTATTGCACAATTAATTAATTAATATTAATATTAATTGTGCAATAGTATTAATTATTGTCATAATTAATTAATTAATTGTCACAATTATTGTATGTTTAACTCTCTGCTGTCCTTGTAATTTACTGTGTTTTTAGTGTGATTTGTTTCAACACTGTGAGCTGCCTTGGGTCCCTTCACCAAGAAAGGCAGCAAGCAAACAAGCAAATGTAATGTTGGCCAATGCCTCTCCAATGCAAGAAATCTACTTACGGCTAATTACAATGAAGAAAATTACAATCAATTTAGTCTGGATTATACCAATTATGTTTTCAATAGCTATATTTACCTGCCTGATTCTGTTTTCTTCTCAGAAAGTCACATTGCGCTTAACGGGGATTCTTCCAAGAAACTGAGTGTGAGATTACAACCTTATTTTTCTTTTGAACCATTTATTAGCTGCTTTAGGCACAATCTTGCTATCAAGTAGGATATATATCTATAAATGGAGGCAAGGATACTGTGGCGAAGGGATCGTGAAAAAGACCATTAAGCGCTAAGCTGCAGGGAACCATAATAGCAGTATTGAAAATTGATTTTTTTTTGTCAACCACAGAAAGAAACCCTGGGCCCAGAATAGCTACTTTTTCATAGGTGTGTTGCCTTAGGTAAAGATAAAGGCTACCCCTTGCTCGAAAGCCAGTCATATCTGACTCTAGGGTGTGTTGCTCATCTCTGTTTACAGCCAAAGAGCCAGCAGTGTCTGCAGACATTTCCATGGTCATGTGGCAGACATGATTAGATGCTGGGGCTCATGGAACACTGTTACCTTTCTTGCCAAGTGTGGGAAGGAAACACTCCCAAGAGCAACCAATACAATAATATAAATTTGACTGATATATACTGTACGGCAAAGATATAATAACATGCAAAATTGTCTTTAATATATCACGTGTGAAAATAAGTAAAAATGGTTACATAGAAACAAGAAGCAAATTGCTAACAACCAAACTCATGACATACAAATAAACGTCCACCCGTCTTCAAAGTCCTGCACATGACTAAGATATGATAACAATAGAATCTGATAACAACAAAATCTCCCTATAACCTCTACCCATATCCTGTGCAGCCCCTATGTGTAATGATATAAAGGTTCGCTGTAGACTTCTAGTCTGTAAACAGTCTTAGAGTGATGGATGAGCTGCAGGACCGCGTCCAGGTGTGAATGTCGTGACGCTAAGCCTCAAGGGAGAATGAAAAAGGAACACCCATGCAGGCGGAAGAGCGGAGTGGGGTGCTAAGACTCAAGTCTCGATGTCCCTCCGGTAAATGGACATTTCGCACATCTTTGTCAAGAGCCTGTAAGGTAATCACAAAGCAACTTTGCCATAACACTGAACAACGACCCAATTTGTGACAAAACAAACAAGCATACAAAAATACTTATTATAACATATAAAACTGGAGCAAACTAAGACCACATACCTAGAGAAATTTCATAGCGCCACAAACCTCTCGTGGTTTCATTCTTATTGGGTTGGAGTGTTACTGAGCTCCAGCATGGCTGGAGTATAAATGCCTAGTTCCTTAATCTTTAGCACGTGTGAAAACATGTCAGATATAAAGTTAGATTTTTTTAAAGAAACAGACTACAGTATCGATTGAGCTGTGCGCATAAAGAGAGAGTTGTAAAAAGAGAATTATAAAAATGCTGACAAATCCAAATCTGTGTTAAGTCCTGTTGGTGATAGAGTCGCGAATCTATGGATGTAGAACGCCTCCCTCTGTAGTAGGAAGCGTTCCACATCCATAACCTGATCTTTGCATGGGCGGTAAGTCTCCAGTACTACAAGTTTTAAGTCCCTTTCAGAGTGATTCTTTTGCATGAAGTGGGTCACCATCGGGGCAGTAATTGTATGGGTTCTAATGCGTGATAAATGTTCCCCTAAACGAATCTTGATAGGTCGTCTTGATTGGCCGATATACGCCTTCTGACAGGTGCAGAGGATCATGTATACCATGTCCTGCGTGTTGCAATTGGAAAAGGTACCAAGATTGAGGGGGAAATTACTGCTAGGTATTTTTACTGTGTTAGTATGCCACATCAATGGACAAAACTTGCAGTGCCCACAAGCATGGTGGCCCACGGTGAATCTGCAGGAAGGGACCTGGCGCGGTACGATATCTGCTCGAAACACCAGACTCGTGATTGTATTGGTTTTTCGAAACCCTATGGTCGGTCGTTCTTTGCACCCTGGTATAGTATCAAGAATGTGCCAATGTTTCAAGATGATATTTTTGATTTTGTTCGCCAGGGGAGTGTAGTTAAGTGACTAAAATAAACTAGGATTCAAATTCGATGGACCATTGCTGCGAGTTAATAAGGCTCTTCTAGGGCGTAGGTTTACTTTGTGCCTAGCTCTTTCAATAATACTTGCTGGATAGCCCTGTTTTGTAAATGTGCAGTGATCTTATTTGCAGCCATCAAATAATCCTGATTCTGCGAGGAATTACGTTTTGCTCTGAGAAGCAAACTGTAGGGTATATTGGCTTTTAAATGATGGGGATGAAAGGAATTAAACTGTAAATAAGCAAACCAATCGGTGGGTTTGTGATAAAGTTTAGTTTGAATTTTTTGTTTATGGATGAACACAGACAAATCCAGGAAGGGTAAAGAAATGGGGTCTAACGTATGAGTAAATGTGAGATTATTATGCAGTAAATTAATCCATGTGCAAAAATTTGGAACTAATGATTGATCTTTAAAAATAAAAAACAAATCATCTATGTATCATTTGTAACATATAATTTCAGAAAAATAAGGATTAACCGCTGGATTAAGAATGAAAGCCTTGTCGAAGTGACACATGAAAATGTTAGCAACAGAGGGTGCGAAGTTGGAACCCATGGCCACGCCTTGGATTTGTAGATAGTATGACTCTGAAAACCTGAAAAAGTTATGATCAAAGCATATATCCAGTAGGTCTAAGATGAAATCTGATGGGGGAATGGCAACCGCGCGTGAATCCAAATGATGAGTAATGAGCTGGCGAGCCTCAGGGAGGGGAATGTTGGTGTAAAGTGATGAAATGTCCATAGTTAATAACACTGCATGCGGGGGAACTGAAAAGTTTTCTAGAAGCTGTATGAAGTGGCTAGAGTCCTTAATGTATGATGGCATGTCTGTGGCGAAAGTATTGATATGCTGGTCGATATATTGAGCGAGGGGCTCTAACAGAGAATTATTGGCTGAAATTATATGTCTGCATGGGATGTTTCTTTCCTTTCCTGCCAAAGCAGTACCTATTTATCTGCTTGCAATTTCTTGCTTTCGAACTGCTAGGTTGGCAGGAGCTGGGACAGACCACAGGAGCTCACTCTGTCCTGCTGCACTCAGGTCCTGAACTGCTAACCTGCAGACCTTCCAGTCATCAAGTTCAGCATCTTAACCATTAAGCCACCGCAGTCCCTGGAGATCAATATGCCTGTTCCTAAGACTCAGTTTTATGGATTGACAATTGCATGACCCACACAGAAGAGCAAAAAACAACACAGCTATAGAGATACCATCTGCTACAACACAGATGAGCACAGATAATATGAGGCATGTGCCTCTTGATCAGATGTGGTTTAGAAGTGAACAATTACTCAGCATCAATTTGAAAACTATTAACATACAGATAAGGATTTATAGACAGTTTAACAGGGGTGAATGCCTTACTGAGATTTGCATAACATGAGCTGCCTTTTTTCAAACCTACAGATCTCAGCTAGGTTTCCCCCACTTCTTCCTTTAAAAGTGTTGTTGTTGTTGCTTTTGTTTTAAAAAACTACTTATTTCACCACATTTATCTTTCTCTTTTCAGTTCTAATTTTTAAAAAAATCGAATTTCAGCTGCTGCTTCTTCCATGTCCAGGCCAGATGTGAAACTGCCAAATAGAAGCCACTTTTTGGTGAGTCCATTCTGCAGTTCCTTTTGCCCGACCTAGTGTGAGAAAGATTAGCTGGCAACACAAGGTTGCAGTTACCAGGGTAAGCCTGATTGTGGTTCAAAAATACCACAATCTTCACGGAGGCTCTTTCTGTGTACCCCAAATTTTGGCTAGAATCCTATTGCTTATTTATAAGTGTGTAGGAGAAAGCACACAAGTTTTTGTGGCAGCCCAGAGCTCATTAATGAGGTGATGATTTGCATTCCTTGAGTGGCTCTAATCAGGCATGTGCTTAGGAAGAGAGCCAGCTACCAGGATTTACACAATTGCCCTTGCACAAGCATAAAGTGGGCAATAGGATTCTGGCATGAACGCAACTCACATGAGAATGTCAAGATAGAACATCCAACTGATTCTCCCCTAAAGGTTACATTGCACATTATTCTAACCACTCCCGCTTGTATATAAGACACTTACCTTCTATCGAGCTGTCACTCTTGATGACACTTCTCCAGATGTTTCCTGTAAGATAAAGAAAGGAGAATTATTTCAGCCTGTAAATAAAATGCTTGTTCTTAAAACTAGACTCCTGACTTACGTCCGGTTACGTTTTTGATGTGCAGTTCGAGAGCATCACTGCGAAACTCCCGCTCGTCATTGTCAAGAAGGGTAAGAGTAACCTTTTCGGAGTTCAGTGGTTTGGGCCCTTAGGTATCGCCTTTTCAGGCATCGATATGGTTCAGCGGGACCCCAGTCAGGTTGGGTTGGGGTTTTTCAGGGGGGGCTTTGGGAATCTTGGTTCGGATCCCACAGTCAAGGTCGGAAAGAAGAAGACCCACCAAGCACATGTTGCGTGCAGAAACTGTACTAAGACTGGACTTAAAAAAACTGTTCCCTATGGCCAGAGTGGAGCCAGAGGTATTAGAATTGTGGAAGTCGCTAGTTTTCATCTTGACAGAGAATAATAACTTTCAATTCATAAAAAGAAACCAACTGATAATAGCAACATTTACAAATATTACAAAGAAATTAAACCCTTGATATAAAGACGTCATCAAAATAAACTAGATTTTTTCCTTAGTACAAATAAATAACTTTTCTTCTTTCCTTTTGAGATCTTTTTTCTTTTCTTTTCCTTTTTTTAGTGTTAGTATGTATTATTTGTCCCTGTCTGGCTGGACATCCCACTAAAGTAATGCAAGATCATAGCCAGGATTCTAGACGTGGGTGGGCAAATGTTTGTTCAGGATGGGTAACAATGTCATATATATACAGTATGTCATATATATAAGCAGCGGGGAGTTTGAGGGTGGGCAAACCGCTAACTCAGGGTGGGCAAAAAAAACTGGCTATGGCTCTGCAGTAATGGAGTAGACCATACAGCCAGCGACTCAACGCTGAGTATTGGGCGGCGGTAAATAAGATGACTCCCTAAAAGGGCCAATGGCTACAGGCAAACAAGTCCCTTTAGATGGGGTGATGGCCCCCTCAGTGGAGAAAATGCCACTGGAAACCATCATATTGGGCCCAGGGCCATAGCCAGGGGGTGGCCAGGATGGGCTTGGCCCACCCTGAGCTAGCTGTTTGCCTACCTTGGCAAAGCGTGGTTTCCCATAGGAATGCATTGAAAAGAGGTTTTGTTGCCCATCCTGAAAAAATATTCACCCACCCACATCTAGACTCCTGGCTATGGGCCTGATTGGGCCCAATGACAAAATGAGTGGAGGAGGAACTCTGATTCCCAATGGTCATGGAGGCGGAAGAGGCCTTGCCAGATGGACTGGCTGTGAAGGCGCACCTTGATAATATCCTCAAGGCTGCATCAGTCCATTAAAGTCCCAGTGTTAAACCCTGCATGTCTCATTTCGTGTGTGCCGCAGGGGATGGCCCCGTGATCATAATGTGTGGATCACTTCATGCCAAGCTGGGATCCACCTTAAACAAATTCACGCCAACAACAATCTTCCTGTTTCAGGGGGAAAATGCATTCTAGGAGACAAGTTGCAGATGCCGCCATCACATTATTTGTATTGTTTAGCTTAATTCATATACAGGATGTATATAAATTTGGTTAATTTGTTCTTGTCATGGTATTATTGTATCCTCAAGTGATAGATTTTAGACTCTATCAAGAATGCCAACATGGAAGAAAGACAAGATGGAGAGGAAGACAGATCTGGGACCCAACCCTGTAGGATTCTTCTGTGTGACGTCCACCACAATGACCTTGCTAAGTCCCTGTTTATATAAGACTTGCGGAGGAAATTGCCCCAGTGAGTTTACTGGGAAGGTAATTCCATAAGTAGACACGCCTAGTGTGGTATAGTAGATACAGTGACCAATTAGGACTCAGGGATTCTGAGTTTGAATCTCAGCTTAGCCATAGAAACTCAGTGGGGTGGGTGGGAAACTGGTACACTAAAGTTCTCAATTCCTCAAAAGCCAGTTGTATCTAACTTTAGTCTAGGGCTGTGATGGTGAACCTTGGCACTCTAGATGTTCTTGGACTTCAATTCCCAGAGGCCCAAGCCCCCTGTGAATCCACACGAATGGGTTTACTGCAATTCATCCAGCCCGTGCTGCCCTTGTTGCTCTCGGAAGTGGAAGTAAAACGTGCCTGTATGGAGGAAGGGTTAACCTAGAAGAGCCTTAAACGTACGGGCGTGTTTTACTTACGCTTCCGGGAGCAACGAGGGCAGTGTGGGCCGGATGAATTGCAGTAAACCCATTCGTGTGGATTCACAGGGGGATTGGGCTTCTGGGATTTGAAGTCCAAGAACATCTGGAGTGCCAAGGTTTGCCATCACGGGTCTAGGGGATGGTGCTCACCACCATTTATAGCCAAAGAGCAAGTGCTGGCTGGGTTAGCAGATGTTTCTCTGGTCATGTGGCAGATATGACTAGATGCCAGAGAGTGCATGGACCTTTTCCACCAAAGTGGTACCTATTTATCTATGTGCAATTTCTTGCTTTTGAACTGCTAGGTTGGTAGGTGCTGGGACAGACAGAGACAGGAGCTCTTGAAAATCTTCACCCTATGCATGTTTTTAATGGGTCTCCCTCCCTCCTCCAATGCACAGGTAAAGGCCACCCTTACTCAAAAGCCAGTCATATCCGACTCTAGGGTTCAGTGCTTATCTCTGTTTCATAGCCGACGAGCCAACGCTGTCTGGCGTTTGCAGATGTTTCCATGGTCAGGTGGCAGGCATGACTAGACACCTGAGTGCATGGAATGCTGTTTACCTTCCCACCAAAGTGGTCCCTATTTATCTACAGTACTTGTAATTTCTTGCTTTCAAACTGCTAGGTTGGCAGGAGCTGGGACAGAGATGGGTGCTCACTCCGTCCTGCAGTATTTGGGTATTGAACTGCTGACCTGCCACCTTCCTGTCAACATCTTAGCCACTTGAGCCACTGCAGTCCCAGCTCCAAAGCACAATCTGTCTTCAAAAGGAGGAAAGAGAGGGTGCATGCCGCAGTGCATTGCATATTAGGCTAGGACTCTGTGTGGCTCTTACTAGCCTAGGATTTATTTCACTCTTTGCATTGCTAGCCTTATTGTTTTTTGCAACCATTGCCGCCAGGGCCCTGGCCAGTCGCATAGCGATGCACCGTGGCTGCCTTCTCACATGAATATCAACCAAGGCCCTGCTGAACAATCTTTCCGACATCACGCCAGGGGATTGGGTTTACGTGGTAGGAGGTATCTCATTAACAGCAATGTGACGGGAAGCCATGGAGTTGGCAGGTGGAAGACAAATGGAGGGGCACCTGAACAATTTATCAAATGGAGAGGGGGAATGACCTTTGCTATCCAGTTTTGAAAGGAACGGGGGCAACAAATGATCAAGATGCAAGATGCCTAGAGTGGGGGTGGAACCCATGTAGAGACACGGTCCTCAGGAAATTTCAAGCGGGTGGTTTATCTGGGTTAATCACAGCCTGCTTTTTGCAGGGGCTGACTTTGGGCTCGTTTTTAGGACTGTTGTTCAGTCGCACAGTCAAGTCCGACCCATTGCGACCCCTACGGACCACAGCATGCCAGGCTCCTGCCATCCTCCGCAGTCCGCCCAGATTTATGCCCACTGCATCTCCTCCTCTGCCACCCCCTTTTCTTTTTGCCTTCCATCTTTCCCAGCATCAGGGCCTTCTCCAGTGAGTCCTCTCTTCTCATTTGGTGACCAATATCTGTCCTTCCAAGGAGCAGTCAGGGTTGATTTCCTTTAAGATAGACTGATTTGATCTCCTTGCAGCCTTTACTGTCATGCGATTGAGGGGAAATAGCTCTCACCAGACATTGCCAGAACCGATACGAGCTATTTTTCCATATGGTCGCATCCTTGGAGGTCCATTTGGGGCTTTAGATCGTATCATAATTAAGCTGGAGCAGTTTGTGTGCATGTCCTGGTGTGAGAAATCCTGTCATAAACTATTAACAGGGAGGTGTGCTGACATTAAGCAGCACCCTGACAAAGCCAGAAAGTTGTGTTTAATTTGCTAACAGCAGGAAGAAAGAGGTGTCACTAGTTCATTATGTTGGGGGAGATTTCTGCATCAGACCTTGGAAACTAGAGTTTGCTCAGCAAAGTGGAAAGTTCTCTGGAACCGCCTTCCTAAAGCAATGAGAGAGAAAGCAACTGAAACTAGCAGCGATTGGTATAGGACAAGGATGAGGAACCTTTTAGAGACTGAGTGCCCAAACAGAGGGCCGGGGCGAACTCTGTGCTGGGGGGGAGGGAGGAAGCGCTCCCATTGGACTGCTGGGCAGAGGGGCGGGGTGGACTCTGTGCTGGGGGGAGGGAGGAACTGCTTCCATTGGACTGCTGGGCAGAGGGGCGGGGCGGAATCTGTGCTGGGGGAGGGAGGAAGCGCTCCCATTGGACTGCTGGGCAGAGGAGCGAGGCGGATTCTGTGTTGGGGGCAGGGAGGAAGCGCTCCCATTGGGCTGCTGGGCAGAGGGGTGGGGCAAGCTCTGTGCTGGGGGGAGGAGGAAGCACTCCCATTGAGCTGCTGGGCAGAGGGGTGGTGTGGTGTCCTGTCCTGTCCTTGCAAAGAATAGTCCAGGAAACGATGAACAGAACAACGAACAGCGTTTTTTTGTAAAGTCTTGCAGGCAACTTTTACAAGGCTAACCGGACATCAGATGGCTACACAAGTCTACACAAGTCCCATGTAATCGGTCCCTCCGAAATCTACCGTCGTGGCAAAACTAAGGTACACCTGTGTGTGAGCGTATGGAGAGGACCCAAGGCTAGCCTGTCGAGGTCTAACCTGCAGAGAATAGGGAAGTATAGATCCGGCCCAGCCACACCCATGTTTACCCGTGCGTAATGTCCCAGAGGCAGTCACTCAATGATACAATGTAGCAACCCAACAGATAACCTTAACTAACCAATCATAACATGATACCATAGTTTTAACCAATCAGGAACATGATCCAACATTGTACCCAGTCATAGAACTCTAATTAACATAAGGAGCTCACCCAGAAGGGGAGAATACGCACCAAATCTTGCTCTTAATTCTGATGGCGGGAAATCGCCATTTTGTTTTGCAAGCGTTCCTGGAGCAACTTGGAATTTATTTGAATACATAACATTTGGACTCTGTGTTGGGACAATGGTGCACCCGCCCACAGAGAAGGCTCTGAGTGCCCCCTCTGGCATGTGCGCCATAGGTTCGCCACCAATAGTATAGGAAGTCTCTTGCAAAATCAGAATTTTTTACCTCTCAGGTAGTGTTACAACTTCCTGCAACAATGATCTTTCCTCACATTTTCCTCCAGTTGTCTACTGCCCTTTTGATTACCTCCATACATTCCAGTTATCTCCTGGTAGGTCATGCTTTATGTTTTCTTTGACAAAGCCCTAAGTTAGTTTTTTACTTGTGGGAAAGACTTTAGAGTTGATTAGAGATTGTTCAGAATTACCAACAAGCTGTTGCAAAATACAAGTCACCACCTGTATAGGCAGGGAATATATTTAGAGACCTACAGTGGATACCTGAAACCATGGATAACAACAGACCCTATATTTTACATTGCAGACAGTGGTCTATAGTGTCCAGCTCTAGTAATGCAACATAGAAATACATGTACATTATATATTTCAGGATTTTTAATTGAATATTTTTAGATCTATCGATAACTGGAACTGTGGATTTTGTACCTGCAAATATGGAGGGTGACCTGTGCTTCCACTTCCCAGAATGTAGTAGTAAATTTGGAAGTAAAGGTGCTGCGTCTGAATCAATGCCTATCAAGAAATGGGGAGCAGGGCTTTTGTAAAGCTGGCAGCTCTGAATTGCCCATTCAAGTCCAAAACAGCCTTGAATGCTGATTATTACTATTGAGCTCAACAAAAAATAAGTGTGGTGTTTCTCAGAAAATGTGCTGACCAATCCGGGCAGGCACGGTTGCCGCAGGATGTCGGTCTTCGCATGAGAATTGTACCGACGCTGGCAGGCTGCAAGAAACTTCCTTATAAACCTGCCAGCTAATTGGTATCAGCTGGGAGCCTTCTTTGGTGCTTTGCTCTAGCCTGCCTGCGTCTGACAGGACAGCTGCCAGGGAAAACAGACTTGGGCCAGGCGCAGGCTGAGATCCCTGGCTCAGGGCATCCTCAGGCTCGGGTGCAGGCAGAAGTGGGCTGGGCATAGGGAGTACCAGGTCATCTTTGGAGTTGGAGGAGGGGTGGATTACAACAGAAAACTAGGTTGCCACCGCCCCACCGCCCCCAGCTCCTGTGAGGATTGCAGCTGAACTCAGAAAGAACACCCTGGTCAAAAAGTCCAGGGGCTTCACCCCTGAAAGCCCTGGCTCTGCTACACCATTGCTATTTCCTCCACATACTTTACCCTCCTCCATTACAGAATAAAAACATATAATCACATGAGAGTAGATCTAGCTCCCCATTTTGCCTTGAAACTCATTGGATTATCTTGGCTCAATCACAGTCTCCAAGTCTGACCAGTCGCAAAGGTTGTTGTAAGGATAAAGTGAGGGGATATTCAGTTTTCAGATTTTTGCACTACAGTATAAGTATCTGTGGGCTGAATCTTACTAGGGATTTCTGCTTGTGAACATGTATACCAGGGGTTCTCAATCTTTTAAAGCCATGGGCTGGACTACGGCCCCTGAGTGGTCCAGACTGGTGATTCCCTTTGCCATAAACGCTGCCGTAAAATGCATTCATGGCTGTTGTAAATGCATTTACGATCGGCTGTCCTAAATGCTTCCACTTGTGGCAGTGACATGGGCCACATGAAATGGTGCTACGGGCCAGGTCTGGCCTGCGGGCTGTAAGGTGAGAATCACTGTTGTATACTATAGTGGTGAATTGCCACTAATTAAAGACTTATCACTCATCTTCTTAATCATGTGCCAAATCATGTGACTGCCACATGTCTGGCATGCAAGTGGCAACTTGTTATTCAGCAGAACTTTGCTGCTATGAGTTATGCAGCTACACTAAACCAATACAAATCCCTGTAAAATTATGGTACATTGTTTCTTCTAATTGCAAGCTACCCCAAGGAGCCAATCTTGACTGATTAGTAAAGTATAAATATAATTAAGGAACAAAGGCAACCATTCCAATGCTTCTGGCACATTCAGAGGAAGGAGAGAATAAAAGGAGCATTACCAGGAATAGTAGTTTAAAAAGAGTTCTATTGAATCGATCCAGAGAAATAAAATTCTGGGTTAATACATTTATTGGATCATATAAATGTTACAAACAAGATGATCCTTCAAGTTTCTCAGAAGGAACGATAGTCCAAAATACTGGTAAAGGAGCGAACGCACAACATTTTGGCTGCAGTACAGCAGTTTAACCGCTGTGCCACCAAGGATCCTTGTACATGTCTTTGCAGTGGGGTCTGGAAAAATTGTTTTCCCCCACTTCAGAATTTGACTCAACTCCCCACCCACACCAACCCCACTGCTGAGCCTCTTGTTTGCAGAAGAGGAGTGAAAAAGTGAAACTCATGTAACACAGCCACAGCTGTTCCAAGATCAGTTAACTGGGGTCAGATTTGGGTTTTGTCACTGCCCTGTAGACTAGGTCAGAAAGGTCTCCCACCCCACAGCCACCCCCGCCCCAGGCTGTGTCATCGGGCAATTTTTCTTCTTCTTGCTGTCACGGTTGGCTAACTTGCCATTGTGCAGATGACAAGGAAATCCAAATGGCCTTGAATGACCGGAGAGAACTGGCCGGGAGAGAGTGCGAGAGAGTGCGTCTTGGTGACTTGAGAGAAGATCTTTCACACTCTTGGTGCCTGGAGGAAATGCAAATTTCATTTATGCCCTTGTATTGTTGTTAAGGGACTGTGGTGGTTCAAGTGGTTAAGACGCTGAACTCGCTGACTGTAAGGTCGGAGTTCGATTCTGCATGACAGAGTGAGCTCCCGTCTCTCTTCCAGCTCCGGCCAACCTAGCAGTTTGAACACAAGAAATTGCAAGTAGATAAACAGGGACCACTTCGGTGGGAAGGAAAACAGTGTTCCGTGCACTCCGGTGTTGAGGCATGCCTGCCACATGTCCATGGAAACATCTGCAGATGCAGACAGCACTGGCTCTTTGGCTATAAACAGAGATGAGCACTGAACCCTAGAGTCGGATATGACTGGCTTTCAAGCAAGGGCAACCCTTACCTTTACCTGTTGTTGTTAAACGTGCCTTTCCTGTAAATGCCAGAATGAGAGGGCAGTTAATTCTGCAACAGGGAAAACTTTCCCACCAGTCTTAGTCCAGTTTATACAGTGGGAACAAAATGAGACAGTAGAGTCAGAAAGTGGTCAAACTGCTGTATTGCAGCCAAAATGTTGTGAGTTCGATCCTGACCAGGAACCAGGTTTGCTCTACCTTCTATCCTTCTGAGAATGGTAAAATGAGTACCCAGCATGTTGGGGCAAATATGCTAATTAACTTGTGAATCTCTCAGAGAGTGCACTAAGCACTATGGGGTGGAATATAAGTGTAATTGCTATTGCTAGAGGTAAAGATTCGTTGTTCAGTCACTCAGTCGATTCCGATCCTTTGCGACCCTATGGACCATTGCCCTCCAGGCACCTCTGTCCTCCACCATCCTCCTCAGTCCGCCCAGCTCTGTGCCCACTCTCTGTGCCCACTCTCTACCACACCATCCATCCATCTCATCTTTGGATGCCCACTTCTTCTTTTGCCCTCCATCTTTCCCAGCATCAAGGCCTTCTCAAGTGAATCCTCTCTTCTCATTTGATGTCCAAAGTATTTAAGCTTCATCTTCACTATTTGATCTTCCAATGAGCAGTCAGGTTTGATTTCTTCTAAGATTGACCTATTTGTTCTCTGTTAGATTCTCGCAAGAAATAGGCTAGGCAGCAGAGTGTGGGCTGAACATAGTGATTCTTTATTCAGATCGGGAGTCGAGACTGGGCGTTATGTGGGGGGAGATGGTATCTTATATACAGAGATTTTCCCATTCAACAACAAAGGAACATAGCGGACAATCACAGTTTACTACAACCATTTGGTCTCCTGCGCTGCTTTGAAATGCGCCCCCCCCCCTTTTGAAGAGGGCGCCCCTCTGGCGGATCCTCTTCACGCGATGTGTCCCTTTGAAGTGAGGTAACACTTTACATTCTCTTTGCTGTCCAGGGGACTCTCAGGGCTTCCCCCAACACCACATCTCAAAGGCATCCATTCTTCTACGCTCAGCTTTCCTAATGGTCCAGCTCTCACAGCCATACATTACGACCGGAAATACCATTGCTTTGACTATACGAATTTTTGTTTTTAAGATGACTTTTTACTATGTTCCCCAGATTTCTCATAGCTTGTCTCCCCAGAGTTAATCATCTTTTTATTTCATGGCTGCAGTCTCCATCTGCAGTGATCTTGGATCCTAAGAAACTAAAATCTGTCACTGCTTCTATTTCTTCCCCATCTATTTTCCAGGGACTGATCGGGCCTGTTGCCATTATTTTGGTTTTCTTTGCACTCTCCTCCTTCAGCCCAATGGGTAGATTCTTTAGGTCTTCCTCACTTTCTGCCATTAGGGTGGTATCGTCTGCATATCTCAAATTGTTGATGTTCCTCCCAGCAATTTTGATCCCATATTGTGATTCCTCCATCCCTAAGGTAAAGATACTTTATCTTTTTTCTTTTGGCTTATCATGGCTCCAGGAATACCCCAGCCAACATGTGAAATGGCCATGTGGTCTGCGGCTTCTGGGAGTTGTTATTCAAAAAGGTAACTGCGGATTCCGCATGCCCAATTGGCATAGAACCTTGACAGAGGTTAAACCAGTCGAGCAAACTCCTGGCCACTGGCCCTTGCCAGTATGGAAATCGGGGGGGGGGGGGGAGGTGGTGGATTAATAATCAGAGGGTTAATTCACCCACATCTGACCTGACCAGCGATCCTGCTGAGAGAAGCAGATCACTAACCTCCGTTACCTATTAGGCAATTACTGACTCACAGATCAGCCCGAGCTCTAGTGTAAATAGAGGCCATATTTACCCTAGTGTAAGCCTCGAACAATGGTTTTCCCCTGTCAGTGTTTGCCCGAGTTAATTAACTTCCCCAAGAGAGATTCCCCATTAACCCGAGTAAATGGGTGATGTGATTTTCTGTCAGATGACGATTCTTTCCTGCATTGCCTTCTGATCTATATATGATGATGCTTTTCTCTCAATAAACCACTGATCTGATCTCGCTCCATACTGCCTCGTATCGTTACTTGATCAGTCTCCTCCGGGACCCAACGGCCGTCCTAGTGGCCCTGATTCCTACACCTGGTGACCCCGACATGATCTACTCGAGAGTAAGCGATCACACGGTCCGGTTCTACACGAGAACCGCGTCCGATCATCCCGGAGGACAGCGCGGCAGCCCGGTCGGTAAGCCAGCCGATCGGGAAGACGGCCCAGGCGGCGGGGCATTACAGAAGAGGCATCCTACAGCTTGCTCCCGACTTTCACGGCAGGCTTGCAGTAACGGAAAAACGCGTTCCGCTCAGGGTCAGCTGTGAACCCCTGACAGCGCAGAGGCCACCGAGGGCCCGTGGCAGCAGGCCACGCTCCGAGCTCTACCCAGACAACCGTCGCCAAAACCTATTGCCTGAACTTCAGACGCGTCGACTCGTCCCAAGGAGGAATCTTCGGAGGACCCCGCAGGTAATATGGGGACTTGTCCTCAGCGGCAACGTCCGTCCGCTAGCCAAAGAACTCATGAGGAAGAGTTCAAAATCCTGGCCAGGGTATATCAGTTACGTTTTCACAGTGGAGAGCTAGCGAGACTTTTGGTGTACTTAAGGGAACACTGCCTGCTTTACCCAGAAGTAGGTACGCTAACCCTTCAGCTCTGGGATCAGATAGGAGACTGCATTCAGCAACCCCCGAAAGCTCCAGAGGGCATAATTCGCACATGGAGTAAATGTAGGAAGCTTTTAGCGGAGATAGATCCAGTCCGGGTAGAGGCCAAAGAACCCCCAGCGTCAGTCGAGCCATCGGCGCCCACGGCGCTCTATCCATCATTGCAGTTTAAGCAGAGTAGTGTAGGGAGCTTTCCCTCGGTGACAGCTGCAGACGTCACTGACGGAATGCATGGAATGAGGAGCGCAGGCGCTTCTCTGACAGCTACAGGTTCCCAAGTTAAGAGTGCCCTTCAGCGCACAATTGAGGAAGAGATCAAGAAGGGGGATTTGCCAGCAGAAGAACTAGCTGAGCTTAGTCAGATTTGTCCAATCCGCTTGGAAATGGATGCCCTCACAGGGCAGCAGCAGGTAGTTCATTCACCAGTCCCGTATAAGCTCCTCATGGCTATACGGAAGGCCATTTCAGAGACAGGACTACAGAGTCGCTTCACTAGGGGCACGCTTCAGCAAGTGTGCGAGAACACCATGTTCATCCCGCACGACTGGAAAGCCGTCATGCGGATGATGCTCAACCCCAGCCAGTATTTGCTATGGGACAGCGAGTATCGCCTCGAGGCTCAGACAAGGGCTGCCAGGATGGGAGGCGCAGTACTTCCTGACCAGTTATATGGTTCAGGTGCCTTCGAATCCATCGATGCGCAGACCAACTTGCCTCTCGCCACCCTTCAAATGTCAGCCGAGGCTGCCTTCAGGGCTTTTCTCAAGGTTCCAGCAACTGGCAAAGCGGCCAAAAATTACACCGCAGTCAAACAGGGAGCCCAGGAGTCCTACATGGACTTTGTCAATCGCTTAGAGGAAGCGATCAGTAGGCAGATCGATAATGAGCAAGCCCAACAAGAGCTCATGATGAAATTGGCCAAGGACAATGCCAATTTAGACTGCCGTAAGATCTTGCAGTCACTGGGTAATCGTCCTGACTTGACTCTCACGGACATGATTAGAGCTTGCGCCGATGTTGGCACAGAATCCTATAAAATGGGTCTGCTTGCAGCAGCGGTGCAAGGGGGTAGAAGACCTAAGAATAGAAATCAAGGGGCATGTCACAATTGTGGCAAGGTCGGTCACTTCACTAGGGAGTGCCGATCCAAGGGAGGCGGACAAAATTCCGACCGTTCCAAGGCTCCGACCACCCCATGTCCGAGGTGTAAGAAAGGCTACCATTGGTCCAGATACTGTCCGAATTCGGGAAACCGGAACGCGGGCACGTCTCTGGCCCCGGTCCAAACAGAGGCTTCAATTGCTCTGGGCGCGTCAGAGCTAGACTAGATTCCGATCACATTCCTAGCATTGCGAAGGCACAGGCCAGCCCCAAGGGTAGTACAGGGCTAGAATTGACTTGCCAGGCAGAGGTCACATGCGACTTGCCAGGCAAGTCTATCTGGTGGATTCCCAGTACATGGGACCCCTGCCCAAGGGCTTTATAGGTTTAGTTTTGCCTCACAGTGTAGCAGGAGCACGCGGAATTCTTGTAATTCCGGGAGTCGTTGACTCCAATTTTTCAGGCGTTCTCCAAGTTCAACTTTGGACGCACTTACCCCAAACAATTCACAAAGGAGACACATTAGCGCAACTGATTATGGTTCCTTGTCACTCGCCAGCAGATAGCCAGGGAAGGCTCAGGGACAGCTCAGAGTCCGGGTCAGAAGACCGCTCGAGCGCAAGTGAGGCAGTGCAAGGATACCAGGTCTTAGCGACAGTGGAGACCAACATAGAGTGGAAACAGCGACCAGTTATTGAGGTATTTCTGAATAAAAGATCGTTTTCAGGGTTATTAGATACCGGAGCTGACGTCAGTGTGGTCAGCCGAAGCCAGTGGCCACGGGAGTGGGCCATTGAGCCGATCTCCGATGTGTGGGGGGTAGGCGGCATCCAAGAAGCGTTTAGGAGCCGGGAGTGGGTGGAAGTCACGATCCCAAAGGCTGACGGCACAGCGGTCATTCGGCCGCACATTCTGGATGTGCACATCAACCTTTGGCAGCGAGACATTTTACAGCAGTACGGTGCTACTCTTACCTTCGGGTAATGGCGTTGCCACTTAAATGGCTCACCAATACGCCGGTCTGGGTGGAACAATGGCCGGTAGTGGGAGAGAAATTAGTCGCCCTAAAGCAACTGATTAAAGAACAGCTAGACGCAGGACACATAGAGCAGTCCACTAGTCCTTGGAATTCGCCTATTTTTGTCATCAAAAAGAAGTCGGGGAAGTGGCGACTCCTCCACGATCTCAGGGAGATCAATAAATGTATACAGCCAATGGGTCCGCTTCAATGCGGCATCCCAAATCCGAATATGATTCCCGAGGGGTGGGAGATCCTAGTTGTAGATCTCAAGGATTGCTTTTACACCATTCCCTTAGACCCCAGGGACAGGGAAAGGTTCGCCTTTACGGTGCCCGTTGTGAACCACAGCGAGCCCACGCAGCGTTACGCGTGGAAATTTTTGCCACAGGGCATGCTCAATTCGCCCACCCTGTGCCAAATTTATGTTCATAACGCACTGGCAAAGTTTCGAAACCTTCATCCCACAGCCTTAGTATGCCATTTCATGGATGATATCTTGGTCGCAGTGCCGCAACTCGGCAGCGAAATGTTTGCAGACCTCCAGGCCAGCCTGGGGGAGAAAGGGTTACTCATTGCCCCAGAGAAAGTGCAGAGAACCAAGCCCTTCTCATACTTGGGTCATCGGCTTCTCCGCTCTTTCGCAGCACCAGTTTTGCCCCAAATCAACTTGAAGGACTCAGTCACCCTGGTAGAATTGCAGCAGGTTTTAGGAAACATTAATTGGGCCAGACCGTATTTCCGATTGGATACGGATCTTTTGAAACCGCTCTTCTCGCTGCTCACGCTAGGTAAGCAGCCGGCAGACCGGATACAAATTCCTCGAGAGGCACGTTTGGCCCTCGAGAAAGTCAAGCAAATTCTCAGCCAAAGGTGGGTGGACAGGATTGCGCAGGGGCCATATGCCCCGATCCTGAACTTGTACATAGTTCGGGCAGGATCCATGTTCACTGGAGCCCTAGGAGTGGATTCCGAGAAGGGAGCGAGTATCGTGGAATGGGTGTACTTGCCGAACACCTCTTCCCGAAACATCGTTCCTCCCCAAGAATTGGTCTCTGCGGTGGTTTACCGCGGAAGGCTGAGAGCTAGGGACATCTCAGGGCACGACTTAGCAAAGATCGTGGTCCCGTTCACCAAAGAGCAGGTTCAGCAATTGATGCAGCTCGGTGACTCGCTTCCAATTGCTTTGGAGGGATTCACCGGATGCTTGGCATACCACTTGCCAAAAGACCCTAGACTTGTCTCGCTTCAAACGCAGACAGTCACCTTGTATGAATTGCTCTCGCTGGTTCCGCTTCAGGGGGCCAGGACAGTCTTTACGGATGGGGGTCGCACATATGGTGTCTTGACTTGGCAGGAGGGCCAGGCTTGGCGCACGCTGTTAACTCTTCCACAGAAGTCCGCACAGCGGGCAGAGTTGGCAGCGGTGAACCTTGCCTTGCGCACCTTCGCCAAAGAACGCCTAAACATCATTACTGACAGTCAGTATGTTAGGAATTTGCTTCACAGTCTACCGGGACCATACATCACTCCCGCGATAGACAAAAACTTGCTGAGTTTGTTTCTCACAGCTCAATTTCATTTGCGAAACCGCACGGAAGCGCTCTATATTGCCCACATCCGAAGTCACCAAGACCTGCCGGGTCCGATTTCCGCGGGCAATAGCAGAGCGGCTGCGGCTGCAAAGGAAATTCAGCAACGGTCAGTGTTAGGTGTTTTCACTACTCCAATTCAGAGTCATGCATTCTTTCATCAGAATGCCAAAGCGCTCGCCAGACAGTTCAATCTGCCACTTTCTCAAGCCCAAGGCATAGTTCGCTCTTGCCAGCATTGTGCAGGGGCACTGGGGGGGGGCCTCGTGGGGGGTCAACCCACGAGGGACAGAAGCTAACCAGGTGTGGCAAATGGATGTCACGCATGTTCCGCAGTTTGGCAGATGGCAGTACATGCATGTTTGCATTGATACTTTTTCACAATTCGTTTGGGCAACGGCGCAGAAAGGGCAGACAGCTTCCCACGTGGAGCAGCACCTCCTTTCCTGCTTTGCGGCAATGGGCAAACCGCGGCACGTGAAAACCGATAACGCACTGTCCTACAGCTCTAGGCAGTTGGCTAACTTCATGGCCACCTGGGACATTAAGCATACTTTTGGCGTTCCTTACAATCTGCAGGGGCAAGCGATTGTGGAACGAGTCAATCGGACACTCAAGTCCTACATTGACAAACAAACAGAAAGGGGGGAGCCACCAGCCCTCCCCAAGTCACAGGGTCAGGCACAGCATTGTCTGAATAAGGTATTGTTCACATACAATCACCTTAATGTTTTTTCGGATTGCACGCCGCAGGAGAAACACTTCCGCCATTCGGAAGCTCTCCCGCGACCGATGGTCCGATACCGGGTGCCACCGGACCCTTCCTGGAGGGGCCCGGCGCCACTCGTAACCTGGGGAAGAGGATATGCTGCAGTTATGTCTCCTACAGGTGTCATCTGGATTCCAGCTCGGTGTGTCAAGCCTCATTTGGAACCACATGGCGTGGACCCAGGCCGATCCGAGTCCGATCCCGGAGATGGAGGACCTCACCCTGACCGAGGGGACCCGGCGGGAGAAGCGGCGACTGCGGACGACAGCGCCGAGGATCACCTGGGGGATGGTCAAGACCCTTTGCAGTGAGGCCAAGGACGCCCTCCAACGCGAGGAGAGGGAGCCGACACCGGAGAATTTCGTAGCTGCAGTCTTTGCCCAGATTAATGCCAACTCCATGGCAGTCACCATCATCCTGGCCCTCTCCCTACTTGTGGGGGGAGGCGTTCAGGCTGCCTCACTAAAGGCCAACGATTTGATGCCAGGCGGAGACCTCTCTGACCGGATGCATTACAACATTTGGGAAAGGTTGGCGGGTCTCGTCAACCAGTCCGATTTTTGCCTGAAGCAGGACATTGGTTCTGCCTCAATCTTGAGCACCTGTCTCATCCCAGTGTGCCACACTCCAGGCGCGCACCCAGGGATGGCGACCGGCTAGTGAAACGGATTTTCAGCCCGTACCACCCAGCAAGTTCCTCGGAATATGCCCGCTGGGAAATGCGGCTGACTATGACTTTGCCGGCTGACGCAGCCACTCTCCACACTCCTCGAGTGGCGGTCAGTCCGAACTCTACTTGTGCTTGAATGACCGGCTGCTCCGCAGTCGGCCGAACCCGACGTCGTTGCCTCGAAGTTGGCAGCGGCAACTGGACTTGTGACAAACCACAGACACTTGGTTCAATGTATGCTCATGTTACCCTGCCTTCAGGTTGGTTCTTTACATGCAATCAGTACACTTGGAATTACATTCCCGCAAATGTGTCCAATTCCATATGCTGTATCAGTCGCTTGACATTGTTACTCCCCACTAGGGATATGATTGTTCCAAGCACAAATGTTTCAGATGTTTCCTCACCCATACGACACACTCGTGCCACCCAGTTAGACAGCTCATGTGATAGCAACATTAGGGTTCTTAGTCCAGCTGAATACGTCTCGTTGGCAGTCAGCATACTTGGCGTGCCAGGCTTAGCCGTCGGCAACACTCGGAGAATTGGTCAGTTGGCTTGCGGATTAGCAAAAGCCATTAACCATACCTCCTCAGCGATAGCGCTTCTCAGTCAGGAGCAGGCAGAGCTTCGCCATGCCATCCTTGACAATCGAGCAGCTATAGACTATCTTCTGTTATTACATCATTTGGGTTGCGAATCTGTCCACGGCATGTGTTGCTTCAATCTCACAGACAACACACGCAATGTCCAGAGCCAGCTCACGGACCTCCACACCTTGGTCAAGAACATCAAGCAGGGCTCCGCATGGGATTGGTGGAGTTCCTTGTGGTCATGGCTTCCGTGGGGGTGGCTCCAGACGACGCTTCAAGTGATTGTGGGGGTGATAATACTAGGTATAGCAGGATGCTGTTTCATGCAATGTATTCCCTCACTGTTATCGAGATGTCCCCCATGGGGGGAGCCCCGAAGTGTCGTTCCCGTACACCAGCTGATGCCCCTCTTGCGCAGGGTCGCCTGTCAGGTCCCTAAATAATAGAAAAAGGGGAGATGCGGATTCCGCATGCCCAATTGGCATAGAACCTTGGCAGAGGTTAAACCAGTCGAGCAAACTCCTGGCCACTGGCCCTTGCCAGTATGGAAATCGGGGGTGGTGGTGGATTAATAATCAGAGGGTTAATTCACCCACATCTGACCTGACCAGCGATCCTGCTGAGAGAAGCAGATCACTAACCTCCGTTACCTATTAGGCAATTACTGACTCACAGATCAGCCCGAGCTCTAGTGTAAATAGAGGCCATATTTACCCTAGTGTAAGCCTTGAACAATGGTTTTCCCCTGTCAGTGTTTGCCCGAGTTAATTAACTTCCCCAAGAGAGATTCCCCATTAACCCGAGTAAATGGGTGATGTGATTTTCTGTCAGATGACGATTCTTTCCTGCATTGCCTTCTGATCTATATATGATGATGCTTTTCCCTCAATAAACCACTGATCTGATCTCGCTCCATACTGCCTCGTATCGTTACTTGATCAGTCTCCTCCGGGACCCAACGGCCGTCCTAGCGGCCCCGATTCCTACAGGTAACTTTGTCAATCTCTGATAGAAGGGATTTTCTGTGGCTTTTGCAGGGAAATGATCTCAAAATAGCTCTGGGTACAGTCATTCTAACTGGGGAATACTGAGAAATGTAATTCAAAAAAGGAACTTTCCGAAATTTTGAGTACTGCTGCTTACAACTTTCTCCGTAAGCGTACAAGGAATGGGAGGACAATGACACAGGGGTGGGCGAGAGGCGTTAAATGGAGAACCTTCAAGTGGCAAATAAGGATTCTTCCTACACTATTTCTTTGTCCATTGCCAGCAATGCCACTTGGAAAAGCCTAACAGTGGCTCTAAAGGACAGGTATTGATGTTCAGAGAAGTCAAAAGCAAGAACAAATAGTGTAAATGGAAAAGCTACCAAAAAAAAAAAATCCCCCACAAGTGGTGCTGGTTGATGAAAACATACCATTCACATACCAAATTATAGGTTATATAGGTTGTGCTGCCTGTATCTGGGAGAATATATTTTGCAACCTAGAGTGGATACCTGAAACTCAGGATAACAGCAAAACACACACACACACACACACACACACACACACACACACACACACACACACACACACACACACACACACACACACACACACACACAGATACCACTTCAGTGGGGAGATAAGAGTGTTTCAGTGTCCAGGCAAGCCTGCTGTTACCTTCCCACTGAAGTGGTACCTATATTTTCCTGCAAATTTGTGTCATTTTTGGTCCTTCAGTCCCTCTTTTTTGGGGTGTGGGGTGTATGTACCATTCATTCATAATGCCATCACAACCACCTAGCTCCAGGTTTAAATCAATGCTGCATAAGTAAAACAAATGATAATCAATGCATGGTCTGCTCAAAATTAACAGTGTTTTGGCTGCAAAGTTCTGTTTTTATCAAAGGGGGAAATGGGATAAGAATGCCATTGGTAGAGCACAACCCGACTGCAGATGGATAAAAGTGAAATACAACGAATCTGAAAAGTGAAAATGCAGCTCTAGTTGTTTATAGTGATTTTTTTTAATGAGCTTAAAAGAGTTGGGACATAATTGACCAATAGGAATAATGAGGCGAAGTATCAATGCACCAAAGCTAATAATACAGTAAAACCTCTACATACAATTTTCCTCCATTCCACGAGGTTATTTGTATGTCAAAAAATTTGTATGTCGAAAAACACATTTCATTACCAGAAGAGACGACTAGATGTCAATGTATCTTTTTTTGTATGTCAATTTTTTCCTACTAAAAATTTGTATGTTAAAAAATTTTTTTAGCCAGGATTTCTATTTGTCTGTCAATTTTTTTTGTATAAGTTGAACCGTTTGTATGTCGGGGTTCCACTGTAATAATAAAAGGGGCTGTGGTGGCTGAGTGGTTAAGAAGCTCGCCTTGTTAGCTGGAAGGCTGGCAAGTCGGCAGTTCAAGACCTGGGTACTGCGTGATGGATTGAGTGCCTGTGTGTGTCCCAGCTCTTGGGGGACATGAAAAGAACCTCATGTGGGCATCCCTGAACAAAGTTTCTTCCACAGAAATCCTTTCAACCCTGAATAATTTCTGACATGAAATGATTATTACTACTAAAGCTAAGAGTGTGTACCATAGATAATGTATGCATCCTTTTGCATATCTTTAAAAACAAAACAAAACATTTTCCCCTAAAATTGCCCCAACTAGTGTTATAAACCAATCAAAAGAGGAAGGGTGAGAGAGTGTTGTAAATTCACGGAGCGAATAGGGGCTGAACAGATCCAGATTTATTGCCTTGAGTCCAGCACAGATGATGCTTTTGTGCTTCTTACCTCCTAGTTCACAGTGGTGTGTTTCAACATCAGGAGTTGGGGCTGGGGATGGGAGCCAGGGACTGGGGGGGGGGGGGGAGGGAGAGGATCCTTTGTCTCTGCAGAGACCCGGTACCAGCCATGCTCCATGGGCAAAGGGCAATGGAGAAAGGAAAGCCCCAGAGAGAATGGGGCCCTTCAGCACCCAGCATCTATTGATCTATCCTTCAGCACAAACAATGAGCGACCCAGCAGTTGGGCACTGGCAGATGCTACCAGGAAGTGGCGACATTCATCTGATCTGGCAGATGTGCTTATCTGGGACTGCATGAAGGAGCTGCAAGGAGTAAATCAAAATACAGATCAGCCGTATTCAAGATGCTGCATACGTTATAAGGAGAACAACCTCTTCCACAAAACACCAGGAGCACAGTTGTCCAAAAAGAGCAGGCTCGTGTTGAGTTTATTTATTTATTTATTTATTTATTCGACTTGTATGCCACCCCACTCGCAGTGCGACTCTGGCCGGCTGACAAAGAAGGAAAGCATTACAAATCACAGTTGCGAAGTCAAAAAGCAATACAAATTCAAAGCAATACACAATACTCATTTCAAAATCAAAAGCGGTGCACATTTCAAAGCAATACAAAATATGCATTTCAAAGCAAACCACACAAAAAATACACAATAAATACATTATGGAAACTCAGACTTATCCACTTCCCTCCAGGATAAACAGGGATTGTTCAGACAGATATCAATACCTTTTTGGGAGTGGACTGCTCTGCTTTATTTAATAATAATAATAATAATAATAATAATAATAATAATAATAATAATAATAATAATAATAATAATAATAATAATAATAATAATAATAATAATAATAATAATAATAATAATAATAATTCACTGTTGATCACTGTTGTTAACACAATCCTGCTGGTTAGATTAATTCTTTCTCCGGACTCAACACCTCCTTCAACTGTCTGAGGGAGTGTGACTCACACACACCCCCAACTTAAAAACCCCTGTCTTAGTGGTTAAGAGGCTGAGCTTGACGACAAGAAGGTCGGCAGGTCAGCAGTTTGAGGCCTGAGTGCTGCACTATGCAGTGTGCTCCCGTTGTCTGTCCCAGCTCCTGCCAACCCAGCAGTTCAAACACAAGCAATTGCAAGTCGATAAATAGGTACTGCTTTGATGGGAAAGATAACAGCGTTCCATGCACTCCAACATCTAGTCATGCCTGCCACAGGCAATTTCTCAATCAGCAATACACACAAACAGATGAAGGGAAAAAATATTTAAGCAAAGTTATGCTTTGAATCAGGGTTGCAGTGGCTTAGTAGTTAAGACACTGAACTTGACAACTAGAAGGCTGGCTGGTCAGCAGTTCGAGAACTGAGCACTGCGCGATGGAGTGAGTTCCAGTTGTCTGTCCCAGCTCCTGCCCAATGGCAGGACAAGACTGGCTTTTAAGCAAGGGAGACCATTACCGTTACCCATGAATTGTATCAGTAATGACCTTGAAGGATTTTTTTTAAAAAAAATTATACACTTTTCCTTGGCCTTTTGCAAACTATCAGGGGAAGTTTTCAATCAGACTGAAAGGGCCAGCCTCACTTTGGATGGAAGGGGGGCACTGAAAGTCACATTACTCTCCCTCCTCCCCCAAATAGGATCCAATGCTGTTCCAGCCAATCTAGGTGCACCTAAATGGGCAGTCTGGACAAGCCCAAACTTTCCCCCTTTTGTTTATGCAGTACAATTAATTATTTAGCTATTTTCACTGGGACAGTATCATAGCTTATGGAGGAAAATGCAATTGCTGGGGAAAATAATCACCCTAGAGGCTGGAAATATTAAGGGGGGGGGGAGAGAGAGAGAGAGAATAAACCATTGTTCATTATATGTAGTCTGGGGTGAGGAATCAATAGACTTATTTACAGACAGACACCTGTAAACCCAGCATCCAGGCACAAAGGTCTAATCTGGTAATTGCTGTAATGCACGGATTCTAACCTGCGGCCAGATGCAGCACATGGCACCATTTCATGTGCCCCCCCCCATTCCCTCCACCAGACCCAGAAGTGCCATATGGTGGAGGAAAAGCAAAATGGCCGTCGGGTCCCCGAAGCTGTCTGAGGAAGCATGGCCCGGCCCCTGGCTTAAAAAGTGTTGTGTATGCAAGGACACTGTTGCTTTAAGTAAATGAATGTAACCAGCCCCATATCACAATGTATCACAGCTGCTAAAGGAACGCGAGCGAGCCGCCCATCAAGGGCGGGTGCGAGCGTTCATACTCACATGGTTCAATCCCCAAATCACGGACAGCCGCGGGAAACTTCTCCGCATGAAGAACTACAGAAGAGGGGGGCGTGCCTCAAGACGACGCCCCCAACGGTGGCAGCCAATGAGCCACCGTGCAACCAGATTCGAATGTGTTTCATTGTTTCATTACTGTATATAATGTGATGTATCTCCGCCATTACCACATGTTCGTTCTGATCATCAACCAATAAACCTGTGTTAGTCCTCATTGCGACTCCTTCTTTGTCTTCCGTGCAAGACACTAAATTGGCGACGAAGGTGGGATTATGGCGAATCCCAGAGTCAAGACGTACCATTTCGACGTCAGCGAGCCTGACCAGTGGGAGCTCTACGAGTGCCAGTTTCGGCACGCGATGGAAGCAGCCGGCGTCGACGACGACGCGCTGATACGCTCCCATTTCCTGGCCCAGGTGGGACCGGCCACGCTGCGCATTCTCATGAACTTGGTGGCGCCAAAGAAGGTTGAAGCCGTGCCGATCGACCAACTCCTGGAGCTGCTGAGGACACACTTCCAGCCCCCAGTCTCGATTTTTCCGGCACGGGTCGCGTTCCACCGGCGAGACCAGCGTCCAGGCGAGTCCGTGTCCGACTACGCAGCGGCCCTCCGACTGGCGGCCGTGCACTGCAAGTGGGACGATCTGAACCAGGCTCTGCGAGACCGTCTGCTGTGCGGCCTGCGGGACGAAGAGCTACAAAGGAAGCTCATGACCCGCGACGAGCACCTCTCGTTCAATGAGGTGTTGCGAGAGGCGCAAGCGGCCGAGGCGGCCAGGAGCGGGGTCAAGGTGTTCAAGGCCCGCAGCACAGCGTCCGAGCGGGCCAAGTCCCCCGTTCAAGCGGCACGGCGGACTCCAGCAAAAGCAGCCTGGCGGGCACCTAGGTCGCCCGCCGGCACTCCAGAGACCTCCGACGACTCGTCCGTAACGGCGGACTCCTACACCAGCGAGGACGACGGCGTCCAGAGAGTAAGGAAGCGCGGGGAGCGGCGGCAAGACCGAGAGCGGCAGGACCGCCGCTGCGACGGCTGTGGCGCGGCCCACGACCGCACGAGGTGTCCTTTCCGCAAGGCCGAGTGCCACAATTGCGGTCGAAAGGGGCACATCGCCCGAGTTTGCAGGCGCGGGCGACCCGAGAGCAAAGGCAGTTCCAGCCATCCCCAGCACCACCAGCGGAAGGCGGCCGGTGCCAGGAAGGTGTCCACCATTCGCGGCGAGGACGGCGTGCACCGCGTGGCCCTGGAGCACCGGCGATTCTACGTGGAGGTACAGTTGCAGGGGCGCCCCGTGAAAATGGAGATAGACTCAGGGTCGTCATACTCCATACTGTCCCAGAGGGAGTACTTGCGCATCCCCCCAGAGGCGCGGCCCAAGTTGCGGGCCATGCGGTCCCATCTGCGGGACGTACAGGGGAACGGGATCCCAGTGTTGGGGGTGGGGAAATTCAAGGTGAAGTTCAAGAATTTCTCCGAAAGGCTGCCCCTAGTGGTCCTCAAGGGGGGGAAGTGTTGCCTCCTAGGGACGCAGTGGTTTGCTCCCCTGGGAATAGAACTGTCCGGCATCCATGCCATAGAGACTGACCCAATGCAGGACGTTTGCAATGCGCACCCGGACGTTTTTAAAAAGGGGCTCGGGACTTACAGGGGGCCCCCAGTTTCATTCGAGTTGGACCCAGAAATCCGGCCCATCCGCCTTAAGCCGAGGAGGGTGCCCTTCGCACTCAAGGACAAGATCGAGGCGGAACTGGACAAATTGGTGGGGCAGGGGATTTTGGTTCCAGTTGATTCGGCAGAGTGGGAGACGCCGATTGTTACGGCCCTTAAATCAAACGGGGAGGTCAGGATTTGTGCGGACTATAAATGTACGATCAACAAGGCCATTCGGCCAAATGCATACCCAGTGCCCGTGGTCAGCCACCTGCTGGCCACACTCCATGGGGGGAGGTGTTTCGCCAAGTTAGACCTAGCCCAGGCCTATCAGCAACTTTCAGTGACCCCAGCCGCTGCCGCTGCGCAGACCATAGTAACGCATAAGGGGGCATTTAAGGTAACGCGCCTTCAGTTCGGCGTGAACTCGGCCCCCGGGATCTTCCAATCCCTCGTGGAACGCCTGTTAAAGGGGCTTCCAGGAGTTCTACCATACTTCGACGATGTGCTGATAACAGCGGGGAGCGAGGTAGAACTAGCTAAAAGACTAGATGGGGTCCTCTCAGTTTTCGAGAAAGCGGGGCTTCGATTAAGGAAGGACAAGTGTGTGTTTTTTGCGAGGGAGGTTGAGTTCCTAGGTTTTAAAGTAACCCCAGAGGGGATCAGGCCCTCAGAGTCCAAGGTTGCAGCCGTACAGAATGCCCCTCGCCCCACCGCAAAACCGGAGCTGCAGTCGTTTCTGGGGCTCCTTAACTTCTATCATTCGTTCCTGCCTAGGAAGGCATCGGTTGCGGAGCCACTGCACGCCTTGTTAAAAAAGGACGCGGTTTGGCGGTGGGGGGACAAACAAGAGAGAGCCTTCCGAGAACTAAAATCACTCCTCTCCTCAGATGCGGTCCTGACACATTTTGACCCTAGGAAGCCAGTGGTTCTGGTGTGTGATGCGTCCCCGGTGGGGGTGGGGGCGGTCCTGTGCCACGTGTTAGAGAGCGGGCGGGAGGCCCCGGTGGCTTACTACTCCAGGTCCCTTTCGAAGGCTGAGCGCAATTACGCGCAGACAGACAGGGAGGCACTGGCCATAATCGCAGGGACCAAAAAGTTTCATGACTTTCTATACGGCCGCGAGTTTACGGTAGTGACTGATCACAAGCCGCTCCTGGGGATCTTCACTACCGGCAAACCTACCCCCCAAATTCTCTCCCCCAGGATGTTGCGTTGGGCCATATTCCTCAACGCCTACCAATACGAGTTAGTCTACCGCCCAGGGAAGGAGATCTCCCATGCAGACGCCCTGTCCCGATCTCCCCTCCCTAACCTGGGGGATTCCGCATGCGAGGTAGAGCAGGACCACCAGGTCATGTTAATCGAGTCCCTCGACTCACCCCCCATTGTCCCGGCCGACCTCGCCAAAGCCACGGCGGCCGACAAGATCCTAGCCCAGGTTAGCTCATGGGTGAAAAAGGGGTGGCCCACTACTCCCCCAGAGGAACCGTTCAAACCGTTCTGTAGGCGCAGGGTGGAACTTTCCCTGGAAAGGGGCTGTCTACTCTGGGGCCAGCGGGTGATTATCCCAGAGAAATTAAGGGCAAGGGTACTGAAGTTACTACACACCAGTCACCCGGGGATCGTGCGGTCCAAAGCCCTAGCCAGAAGTTTCTTTTGGTGGCCACAGATAGACGCTGACATAGAGCGTCTAGTGGGCACGTGCGAGAGCTGCCAGAGCTCCCGGCCCGAGGAGTCCCGATTACCCCATAGAGAGTGGGACACAGCCCGCGGGCCGTGGTCTCGTATCCATGTCGACTTCGCGGGGCCCTTCCGCGGGGCCACGTTCCTACTGGTTGTCGACTCCTACTCCAAGTGGTTGGAGGTAATCCCCGTGAGCAGCACCTCCTCCGCGACAACCATAAAGCAGTTGCGCAAACTCTTTGCTTGCTTCGGCCTGCCAGACGTCCTCGTGAGCGACAACGCAAGTTGCTTCACGTCGACCGAGTTCCAAACCTTCATGGAGAGGAACGCAGTCAGACACATTACTGCTGCCCCATTCCACCCCGCCACGAACGGTCAGGTAGAGCGCCAAGTGCGCACTACGAAAGACGCACTGCGGCGCATGGGTCCCGGCGACCTGAACCTACACCTGTGCCAGTTCCTAATCACCTACAGGACCACCCCCTAGCTTCAGGGTTCTCCCCGGCCGAGCTGCTTATGAAGAGGCGCCCGGCAACGCTGTTTGACCGGATGGATCCATCCAGGGTGGAGGATGAGGGGAGAAATATAAATTTAGGGGGGGGGAGCTCGGGGAGAAATATAAATTTAGGGGGGGGAGCTCCAAGAACTTTTCCACAGGGGACCCGGTTCATTGCAGGAACTACGCGGCCTCGGGGCCAGCGTGGGTGCCGGGGACAATCATCGAGCAAACGGGGCCAGTCTCCTACAGGGTCGAGACGAACTCAGGGCTAACATGGAGACGGCACGCCGATCAGCTCCGAAGGCGAGTCACTAGTGAGGGGGAATCAGCGTTAGGGTCCTCCCCCACCCGCATTACCCAAGGGGGAGACACGGAGGCGTCCGAGAACACTTTGAAAGAGAGGAATGAGTTTGTCCCCGCATATGAAGATGATTATAATTTCCCGTACCAGGGGGAGTTAGCGGAGTGGTCCCCCACCCGTCCTAGCGAGAAGAGGGGTTTCAGTTCAGCCCCTGGTACATCACGTCCCCAAAGCTCGGGCATGCTGGAGTACACCATAGCCCCGGCCCACAAAAGGCAAACGCCACATAGACAGGCAGCCAGCGGAATCTCGCCAGCCGCAAATCCCCAGACCCCCGAACAGGCAGCGGGAGACAGCGGGGCCACAAGGGTCTCATCGTCAGTCCCGAGGTTCGTACTAGGGGGGTCCCCGGGTCCTACAGGCGGTAGGCAAGGGTTCACTTCCCAACTGTTCATTCCGTTCCCGTCCCCACAGGCAAGGTCACCGCAGCCTCATCACAGAACCTCTAACGAGTCCCCACCTTACATTGCAGGACAAGACCGCGCGGGACCAGGAGCCACGGGCTCCCCTGTGTTAGGGCAAGCTGACACGCGCCCCAGACGCACGTGCGGGAAGCCACAATGGTTAAGGGACTTCGTCCCATCCTAGGGGGGAGGGATGTTGTGTATGCAAGGACACTGTTGCTTTAAGTAAATGAATGTAACCAGCCCCATATCACAATGTATCACAGCTGCTAAAGGAACGCGAGCGAGCCGCCCATCAAGGGCGGGTGCGAGCGTTCATACTCACATGGTTCAATCCCCAAATCACGGACAGCCGCGGGAAACTTCTCCGCATGAAGAACTACAGAAGAGGGGGGCGTGCCTCAAGACGACGCCCCCAACGGTGGCAGCCAATGAGCCACCGTGCAACCAGATTCGAATGTGTTTCATTGTTTCATTACTGTATATAATGTGATGTATCTCCGCCATTACCACATGTTCGTTCTGATCATCAACCAATAAACCTGTGTTAGTCCTCATTGCGACTCCTTCTTTGTCTTCCGTGCAAGACACTAAAAAAAGGTTGAGAACTCCTGCTGTAATGAGAAGTGAGAAAAAGCAAGAAGTAGCTTCCAAGAAATGAGGAGGAAGGAAGAATTAGAGCAGTAGCAATCTGATGGTTTTACACTGATAGAGAAGCTTGGAGTTGATCCTTTTGAGATGGGGAGCAAAAGGGATAAAACTGGATTTTTGGTGTGAACTGGTCATTCTGGTTATAACTTCCATGAATTGACCCAAACACACTATGATCATGGAGCCATCTTCTGAGGCACATATGAAGTGAGACATGCAGGATTCGACACCAGGACTGCAATGGACTGCCGCAGCCTTGAGGATATTATCAAGGTGTGCCTTCACAGCTAGTCCATCTGGCATGGTCCCTTCCACTTCCATGACGGTTGGGAATCAGAGTTCCTCCTCCACTCATTTTGCCGTTGGGCCGAATATGATGGTTTCCAGTGGCATTTCCCCCATTGAGGGGGACCATCACCCCACATAAAGGGGCTCCCACCTATCTGCCCTTAGCCATTGGCCCCTTTAGGGAGCCAGGTTATTTACCGCCATCCAACACTCGGTGTTGAGTCGCTGGCTGTACGGTCTATTCCATTATCATAGTGGGATGTTTGGCCAGACAATCGCCTGCAATATGTGCAGATTTGGAATATTATTTTTTAAATATACTTAAATATGAGAAGGATTGTTGAGAGGACCACGACTTGGGTGGTGAGCCACTGACCCCAGCTCCTGGGTTCTGGGGATTTTCCAAATGTAGTTCTCCCATAGTGAAGGGAAAGGAAAAGAAGAAGATAGGAGAGGATAGGAAAGCTTGCACAAGATTTTTTTTAAAGTGATCCAATAAAGGTATCACCTCCTCCTGCGTTTTTTTCTTCATTCTTTACAATTTGAATATGGATCACACAGCTAATCTTCCTTGTTTGACTTTATAGACAGGAAATCCAATTTATTTAGGCTAAATAGCCCTCTAAACTCAAGGCAAAAAAACAACAACATCCCCTCCTTTGTCCCAATTCCCAAATTGAAAAGAAGTGCAATCATTTGTAATAGCTATTCATTTATTGAAAAGAGAAGTCAATACCGTACATGAAACCTGTAGAAAATACCCCCCCTCCAAGCAGCAAGACTAATATTTATACAATTGAGATGGGACACATGGTAGTTTACATTAAAGTACCAGGATGTTTCAGCCATGTTCAAACAGATTGGGTCTATCCTGGAGACGGGTGCAAACAAGATGGTTTCCAGCCTTTCAGAGGGGTGCTGGCCTGGGGATAGAGTTGACTCTAACCTGATTTAGCTTCCTAGCATGGAAACTGAGCTTTGTCTTCTGAGCTTTTTCATCAAAGGATTAGTGAAACAATGGCTTGTCAGTGGGTGCAAAGACTGAGCCCAACTGGAGCACAAATGGGCTGCCATGTGGGTCCAGGGGATTTCCACTTGCAAGAATTAGAGGGAGAAGAGAAAGATGCGATGGTAGGTATTGGCAAAGCTGATACCTTCTGTTATGTATGTACAATGCTGCTTAAGAGATGTATGAATGTAACCTTGTACAATGCTACTTTAAGAAATGTATGAATGTAACCTGACCACAATTACAATGTAACACAGCTGTAAAGGAACGCGAGTAAGCTGCCCAGAGAGGGCAGCTGCGAGTGTTCAACTCACATGGTTCCCATTCCTCAAATCACCTGCAGCCGCGGGAACTCCCCGCAATAGCAAACTACTACTGACCCACTGCTGAAGATGGGCGTGACCAGGACGACGTCACGCTGGTAGCAGCCAATGAGCTACCGTGCAGCAAGATTCAAATGTATTGTACCACTGTATATAATGTGAGGTATCTCCGCCATTACCACATGTTCATGCTGACCATAAATGAATAAACCTGTGTTAGTCCTTCCTGCAACTCCTTCTTTGTCTTCCGTGCAAGACACCAAATTGGCGACGAGGATGGGATCGATGGCGAATCCCAAGGTCAAGCCGTACCAGTTCGATGTCAGCGAGCCCGAACAATGGGAGCTCTACGAGTGCCAGTTTCAGCACGCAATGGAAGCTGCAGGCGTCGACGACGCGAAGATGCGCTCCCACTTCCTGGCTCAGGTGGGGCCGGCCACGCTGCGGATCCTGATGACCCTGGTGGCCCCCCGGAAGGTGGACGAGGTGCCCATCGACCGTATCCTGGAGAGGCTGCGTGAGCATTTCCAGCTGCCCGTCTCGATCTTCCCAGCCCGGGTCACGTTCCACAGGCGAGACCAGCGACCGGGCGAATCCGTGTCCGCCTACGCGGCGGCCCTCAGGCTTGCAGCGGTGCATTGCCAGTGGGACGACCTGGACCAGGCCCTCCGTGACCGCATGCTGTGCGGTTTGAGGGACGAGGAGCTTCAGAGGAGGCTCATGACCCGCGACCATCGCCTCACGTTCAACGAGGTACTGCGGGAGGCCCAAGCAGCCGAGGAGGCCAGGAGTGGAGTCCGGCTGTTCAAGTCCCGAGGGGCCACATCCGAGAGGGCCAAGTCACCAGTGCAGGCAGCCCGGCGGACACCAGCGAAGACGGCCTGGCGGGCCCCCAAGCCGCCCGCCGCCGCACCAACGTCGTCCGAGGAGTCATCCACGACAGCGGACCCCTACTCCAGTGAGGACGACGACGTCCAGAGGATCAAGAATCGAGGTGAGAAGCGGCAGACCCGTGAACGGCAGGACCGCCACTGCGACGGTTGTGGGGCGGCCCACGACCGCACGAGGTGCCCGTTCCGAAAGGCCGAGTGCCGCAACTGCGGCCGAAAAGGACACATCGCCCGAGTATGCAGGCGCGGGCGAGTCGAGGACAAGGGCAGTTCCAGCCATTCCCAGACGCACCAACGAAAGGCGGCCAGCACCAGGAAGGTCTCAGCCAGCTACAGCGAGAAAGGCGTGAACCGCGTGGGCCTGGAGCACCGGCGTTTTTTCATAGAGGTACTGTTGCAAGGGGTCCCAGTGAGGATGGAGATAGACTCGGGGTCATCTTACTCCATCCTGTCCCAAAAAGAATTTATGCGCATTCCCCCAGAGAAGCAGTCCAAACTGCGGGCCATGAGATCCAATCTACAGGACGTGCAGGGAAATGGGATCCCGGTGTTGGGGGTGGGGAACTTCAAGGTGAAGTTCAAGAATTACTCCGAGAAACTGCCCCTAGTGGTCCTCAAAGGGGGGAGGTGCTGCCTTTTGGGAACGCAGTGGTTTGCTCCCCTGGGGATCGAACTGTCCGGCATTAACGCCATCGAGACTGACCCAATGCGGGACGTGTGTGACGCACACCCGGACGTTTTCAAGAAGGGGCTCGGGAAATACAAGGGGCCCCCGGTTTCCTTTGAGCTGGACCCAGAAATCCGGCCCATCCGCCTCAAGCCAAGGAGAGTGCCCTTCGCCCTCAAGGACAAGATCGAGGCGGAACTGGACAAATTGGTGGGGCAGGGGATTTTGGTTCCAGTTGACTCGGCAGAGTGGGAAATGCCGATTGTTACAGCCCTCAAATCAAATGGGGAGGTCAGGATTTGTGCGGACTATAAATGTACGATAAATAAGGCCATTCGGCCAAATGCATACCCGGTGCCCGTGGTCAGCCATTTGCTGGCCACGTTACATGGGGGGAGGTGTTTCGCCAAACTAGATCTGGCCCAGGCGTACCAGCAGCTCTCTGTAACCCCGGCTGCTGCTGCCGCACAAACGATCGTAACGCACAAGGGGGCGTTTAAGGTAACGCGCCTTCAGTTTGGCGTGAATTCGGCCCCCGGAATTTTCCAGTCCCTCGTGGAACGCCTTTTAAAGGGGCTTCCAGGCGTCCTCCCATACGTCGACGACGTGTTGATAACAGCGGGGAGCGAACTAGAGTTAGCAAAGAGGCTAGATGGGGTTCTCTCAGTGTTCGAGAGGGCAGGACTGCGATTGAGGAGGGACAAGTGCGTATTCTTCGCGAGGGAGGTTGAGTTTCTAGGGTTTAAGGTAACCCCGGACGGAATCAAACCCTCCGAGTCCAAGGTTGCGGCCGTGAGAGACGCCCCTCGCCCCACCACGAAACCGGAGCTACAGTCATTTCTAGGGCTCCTAAATTTCTATCACTCCTTCCTGCCTCGGAAGGCATCGGTTGCGGAGCCACTGCACGCGTTACTTAAGAAGGATGAGGTTTGGCGGTGGGGGACAAGCAGGAGAGAGCATTCAAAGAGCTCAAGTCACTCCTATCTTCGGATGCTGTCCTGACCCACTTCGATCCGAAAAAGCCAGTGGTACTAGTCTGCGATGCGTCCCCGGTGGGGGTGGGGGCGGTCCTGTGCCACGTATTGGAGAGCGAGAGGGAAGCCCCGGTGGCGTACTACTCAAGGTCCCTCTCGAAGGCAGAGCGCAATTACGCGCAAACCGATAGGGAGGCCCTAGCCATAATTGCGGGAACAAAGAAGTTCCACGATTTCCTATACGGCCGTGAGTTTACGGTGGTGACGGATCACAAGCCGCTTTTGGGGATCTTCACTACCGGCAAACCCACCCCGCAAATTTTATCCCCCAGGATGCTGCGTTGGGCCATTTTCCTCAACGCCTACCAGTATGAGCTGGTCTACCGCCCAGGGAAGGAGATCCCCCATGCGGACACCTTGTCCCGATCCCCTCTCCCTAGTTTAGGGGACCCTACATGCGAGGTGGAGCAGGAACACCAAGTCCTGCTGATTGAGTCTCTCGACTCACTCCCAATTGTCCCGGCCGACCTCGCCAAGGCCACGGTGGCCGACAAGATACTGGCCCAAGTTAGTTCCTGGGTTAGGAAGGGGTGGCCCATTTCTCCCCCCGAGGAACATTTCAAGCCGTTTTTCAGGCGCAGAGTAGAGCTTTCTCTGGAAAGGGGCTGCTTACTCTGGGGCCAGCGGGTGGTTATCCCAGAGAAGCTGAGGGCCAAGGTGCTGAGGCTACTGCATACCAGCCACCCCGGGATCGTGCGCTCCAAGGCTCTGGCCAGGAGTTTCTTTTGGTGGCCCCAGATAGATGGGGACATAAAACGCTTAGTGGGCACGTGCGAGAGCTGCCAGAGCTCTCGGCCCGAGGAGTCCCGGTTGCCCCATAGGGAATGGGATACGGCCCACGGGCCATGGTCCCGGATCCATGTCGACTTCGCTGGCCCTTTCCGCGGGTCCATGTTTCTACTGGTAGTCGATTCCTACTCCAAGTGGTTGGAGGTAATCCCCATGAACAGCACTTCCTCTGCCGCAACCATTAAACAGTTGCGCAAGCTTTTTGCCTGCTTCTGCCTGCCAAGCTTTTTGCCTGCTTCTGCCTGCCAGACTACTAACGCTAGTACCTTCACGTCGGCAGAGTTCAAGACGTTTATGGAGAGGAACGCCGTCAGGCACATAACCGCTGCCCCGTTTCACCCCGCCACAAACGGTCAGGTAGAGCGCCAAGTGCGCACTACAAAAGATGCACTGCGGCGCATGGGTCCCGGTGAGTTGAACCTGCATCTGTGCCAGTTCCTCATCTGCTACAGGACAACCCCCCTAGCTTCAGGTTTTTCCCCAGCCGAACTCCTCATGAGGAGGCGTCCGGTAACACTTTTTGACCGGATGGATCCGTCCTGGGTGGAGGATGAAGGGAGAAATATAAGCATAGGGGGAGAGAGCTCCAAAAGTTTTTCGGTAGGGGACCCGGTTCACTGCAGAAACTACACGGCCTCAGGGCCGGCGTGGGTACCAGGGACAATTGTTGAGCAAACGGGGCCGGTATCCTACAGGGCCGAGACTAGTTCAGGTCTACTCTGGAGAAGGCACGCCGATCAACTCAGAAGGCAAGTTACCAGTGAGGGGGAATCAGCGTTAGGGTCCTCCCCCACCCGCATTACCCAAGGGGGAGACATGGAGGATACTTTGAAAGAGAGGGATCAGTTTGATGATGATTATGAGTTGCAGTACCAGGGGGATGTAGCGGAGTGGTCCCCCACCCGTCCTAGCGAGAAGAGGGGTTTCAGTTCAGCCCCTGGTACTTCCAGTCCCCCCAGCCCTTTTGTTTTAGAATATACCATAGGTCCAGCTCCCCGGAGACCGACACCCCCAGGACAGGCAACAGGAGCGAGTCCGCCCACCACAGTCTCTAGAACTCCCGGGCAGGTAACGGGGGGTGGCGAGGCCACGAGGGCCTCTTCGTCGGTCCCGAGATTCGTTCTGGGGGGGTCCCCAAGCTCCTCGAACGGTAGGCAGGGATTCACTTCCCAACTGTTCATTCCATTCCCGTCCCCCAATGCAAGGTTACCGCAGACCCCACACCGAGCCACTAATGAGTCCTCCCTTTCCATTGCAGGGCAGGGCTCCGCGGAACCAGGAGCCTCCGGCTCCCCTGTGTTAAGTCAAGTGGCCGCACGACCCAGGCGAACGTGAGGCAAGCCACCATGGTTGAGGGACTTCGTCCCATCCTAGGGGGGAGGGATGTTATGTATGTACAATGCTGCTTAAGAGATGTATGAATGTAACCTTGTACAATGCTACTTTAAGAAATGTATGAATGTAACCTGACCACAATTACAATGTAACACAGCTGTAAAGGAACGTGAGTAAGCTGCCCAGAGAGGGCAGCTGCGAGTGTTCAACTCACATGGTTCCCATTCCTCAAATCACCTGCAGCCGCGGGAACTCCCCGCAATAGCAAACTACTACTGACCCACCGCTGAAGATGGGCGTGACCAGGACGACGTCACGCCGGTAGCAGCCAATGAGCTACCGTGCAGCAAGATTCAAATGTATTGTACCACTGTATATAATGTGAGGTATCTCCGCCATTACCACATGTTCATGCTGACCATAAATGAATAAACCTGTGTTAGTCCTTACTGCGACTCCTTCTTTGTCTTCCGTGCAAGACACCAAACCTTCTGTGATGACCAGCCCAGCCAGGAGTAATGAAACAGGACTCTGACTGGCATTCCCATTCCATCAGGCTTTGTATTCCTGAAAAGTCAGTGCAGCTGATAGGGAGTGGTTTAAAAGCCCCCAAACTTTCCTACTGGGGAGAAAGAGAGCAAAGAGACATCTCCGTCATCAAAGATCAAGAGAAGAGATGTAGACCCCAAAAGAGGAGCAAAATCGCCAGCATTGAAGAGGTTTTGCAGCGATGCATGGGAGACCTAGAAATTTGCAGCTGAGTCTGAATTCCTGGCAAGGTCCTAAGACTTCTCAGAATGAGAAGTAAGAACTGGGGGGAAACAATTAATTGTCCTTGTCACATAATGAGGAGGGGGTAAAGGACTGAAGTGGTGGAAGAGCAATGAAGCAACTAACTCTCAGCCTTTTTAATGTAAATAGTGGAAACGTTTTTTAGAAGAGTTCATTTTTTCCCAATAAGCACAAATGTCTGGATTTTTCTAACAAAGGGGACTCACTCATGCTTAGGCACCAGTCCTGCTCCTTCCGTCTGGCCAGATTACCCTGCTGTGTTAATAGAGTAGACCATACTTACTGTCAGCAACTCAACACTGATTGTCAGACGGTGGTTAACTAACCTGACAATCCCGAGGACTAACGGCCTTGGGTGCCAAAGTCCACAGGGATGGGTGATGGTCCCCAAGTGGATTAAATCCCATTTAAATACATCTTGATGAAGGGCAGCAGCTTCATCAATGCTGGCCTGGGGCTGAGGAGGACTTTGTGTGCCAAAAGGGCTCGGGATCAGAAAGTGACTTGTGGAACTGGACCAGTGGCACGGGTGTCATTCTGTGGTGTGGAAGGTAGATGAAAGGCCACTGCATTATATTATCAGGACAGTCTTTATGGCATGGGTTGAGTGTCCTCAAAGATTATGCTTTTTTTAACCACAATCGGGCATACCCTGGTAACAGTAACCTTGTGTTGCCAGCTAATCTTTCTCATACTGGGACAGGCCAAAGGAACTGCAGAACGAACTCACCAAAGGTGGCTTCATCTTGGCAGTTTCACGTCTGGCCTAGACACAGAAGAAGAAGAATCCTGTTCCTCCTTGCAGAGAGTAACAGGTCCATGGGCCTGTTCCTGCTCATGGAAAACACCCCAGTACTTTAAACAAAGTATTCTGTGTCACAAAAGTGAACTTTTAATCCAGTAGAAGTGGAGCAGTGAGCAAAAAGGGAAGTTTGAATACCGCGCATCCATCACATATCCTCATTACATCTGCTGAATGCTGGAGTCCCTTTGGTTGAAGGTGGTCATGGAGAACTGTTCTGCAATAAGTCTTTGGCAACATGATGCCCCCTTTAGCAATTACACTTATATACCAACCCATAGTGCTTAGTGCACTCTCTGGGTGGTTCACAAGGAAATGAGTATTTTTGCTCCCGACATGGGGCAAGGTCATTTTACTGACCTTGGAAGGATGAAAGGCTGAGTCAACTTTGAGTCCCATCAGGATCAAACTTACAATGTCAGCAGTTTTGGCTTCAATACAGCTATTTAACCACTATGCCAGCAGCGCTCTTCTTTTGGGCTTCTCACTTGTTAACAATGACAACAGGAATTCTGCACCTCTTTCCTCTTAATAAGAATGGCTTTCACCTGGGGTTTAAAAGTGACTTGTGACATTCCATGTTTCAGGAATGCCTGGGAAATATCATTTCTGTAGTGGTTAGTGTTAAATGGGCACGATTAATAGGGGCGCTGTAGACATTCTATGAATTTCTGATGACTGGCCAGAGGGAAGGTTTGTAACCATGGTTGAGGCCAGGGGTACATACAAACATCACCTCCCCCCGCATCTCCACAACACCTGGAAATAATATGTTCATTGTGCAGGTCTGAGGAGCAAATTAGGCTCACAACTTTTGTGGAACTCTGGTTTTTCCCTCCCCCCAGAGTTCTCAGGCACAGAAATATTGCAAGCTGAACACATTGACAATTATTTCTACAGACCTTTATGGTGAGCCTGCTCACCTCTTCCTTAATTCTGTGTAGGTGAAATAGTGAGGGCTGGGCTAATAGTGTGCACGTATGTGTACACTACACATTTAGCCCTCTATGCTTTTAGGTGGTAAAGCTCAAATGGGGCTCAAGTTATTGAAGAATGTAGAGCAGTGATGGCGAACCATGGCACTCGAGCTGTTCCATACCTGTCAAGTATCCCGGATTCCATACCTGTCAACCGCAGCTCCAGAAAATCCGGGACCTACGCAGAACGGTTCTACACAGGTCACTTTTTATGCATGCGTAAAAGACTTCTACGCATGCGTAAAAGCGACTTGCGCAGAACCGTTCTGCGCAGCTCGCTTCTATGCATGCGTAGAAGGCTTTTACACATGCGTAGAAGGCTTCTACGATCCCCTTCTGCACAGAAGCCTTCTACGCATGCGTAGAAGGGTTCTACACAAGCGTAGAAGGGTTCTACGCATGCGTAGAAGCGAGCTGCGCAGAAGGGATGCGCAGTAACGCCTTCCCCCCGCTGCCAAATTCCAGGGTTTTGGCAGCTCCGGGCGGGAAATGGCGAAAATCGGCGGCGAAAAATGGGAAATCCCGGCCAATCCGGGAAGGTTGACAGGTATGCCGGATTGGCCGGGAAATCCCATATTTCACCCCTCTTCAAAGATCGTTCCCACAGCCATCCCATATTTTGGCTGGCCAGGAAAGGGGTTACTGCGCATGTGTGCATGCGCAAAGCAGCTCTGTGCATGCGCAAAGGGGTTCTGAGCATGTGCAAAGGAGTTTTTGCTGTGCATGCACACCCGGGCCGGAGCAGTTCCCGTATTTTCCAGAGCCGCGCTTGACGGGTATGGCTATTCTTGGATTTCAATTCCCAGAAGCCCAGGTCTCTGTGAATCCACATGAATGGGTTTACTGTGTAAACACGCAGTAAACCTGTTCATGTAGATTCACAGGGACCTGGGCTTCTGGGAATTGAAGTCCAAGAACAGCTGGAGTGCCAAGGTTTGCCATCACGGATGTAAAGGAAGGGCCCTGTATTACTTAGGCAGGCTCAGAAACCTTATTTTCAGCTTTAAAAGCAGTGCATTTGAGGATAAATGATAAAAAGTAAAATGACAATAACATTTTACTCATTGTTTTTGAGAAGAATTACTCTCTGCATATCAGAACTAATGCTTTGGGGATTGTCTACCTAGCATTATTAGCTGTTGCTACCTGGCTTGGTGGTTAAGATGCTGAGCTTGATGACCGGCAGGTCAGCATGTCAGCAGTTCAAGACCCGAGTGCTCCATGACGGAGTGAGCACATGTCTCTCTCACAGCTCTCGCCAACCCAGCAGTTTGAAAGCAAGAAATTGCAAGTACTGTAGATTACTGCTTTGGCAGGAATGGTAACTGTGTTCAGTGCGCTCCGGTGTCTAGTCATGCCTGCCACATGACCATGGAAATGTCTGCAGACGCAGACAGTGACAGCTCTTTGGCTGTCAACAGAAATGAGTTCCACTCTCTAGAGCTGAACATGACTGGCTTTCAAGTAAGGGAGACCTTTACATGGAAAAGTAATAACAATTTTGTGTCAGAAATTATTCTGGGTTGAAAGGAATGAATACCAGTAACAATGTCGCTTTTTTAGCATATTATTTCTAGGCTTTGCATGTGCATTGCTTTATGCATGTGAATTCTAGCTGAACTTGGCTCCTGATACATGATTTTTAATGTTTCAGATCGACACTGCTTTGGAAGGGAGGAGGAAAATGTCTTCATTATATATTTTGGGTAGGAGAACATTGAAAAAGGCCAGCCAAAAAAATAAAAATTGCAAAAATGATCAAAACTCAGCTCCATGTGTAGGCAGTGACCTTTTGCATAATCGGGGAATTGTTCTGCACAGTCCAAGTGCTGGGTGGCTGCTTTGCTTTGCTGGTAGCTTTTCCTGTGCAGACTTACATTCCCAACGTGATTGATTAGTTGCACGCTTTTACTGTTGTAAGATGTATAGGCAGTGAGTGTGGGCCAGAGGCCCTGGGAGGGGAGAGGTTCAAGCTGCAAAGGGGCTACTGGTGGTGACAGTGGCTTATGGAGTATGACTCCAAAGGGAACGGGAGAAAGGGGATGCCGTAGGCAAGGCAAAGTGAGAGAGTAGTAAGCATACCTGTCAAGCGCAGGAAGAGAAAGATAGTAGACCACTGCTACTTTTGACTATAAGGTAAAGGTAAAGGTTTCCCTTGCTCGAAAGCCAGTCGTATCTGACTCTAGGGTGCAGTGCTCATCTCTGTTTCTAAGCCGAAGAGCCAGCGCTGTCCGTGGTCATGTGGCAGGCATGACTAGACACCGGAGCGCACGGAACACTGCTACCTTCCCACCGAAGTGGTCCCTATTTATCTACTTGCAATTTCTTTCTTTCGAACTGCTAGGTTGGCAGGAGCTGGGATGAAGACGGGAGCTCATTTCCGTCCTGCAGTACTCGGGAATCGAACTGCTGACCTTCTGCTTCCCAGTCAGCGTCTTAGTGACTATAGCATTTATTTAACATCTCTCATACCTTGGAAGCCCTGCTAGGGCCATCAGATTAGGATAGTGACTTGCTGCATGTAGCAACTTCTAGGTAGGATAGTTACCAAAAAAATACGTCAATAACAAAAAAGGAAGAAAAAGCAGGACCTCGTTTTCCACAGAATGTTGAATTTCCATTTAACATTAGGTAAAGGTCACCCTTGCTCAAAAGCCAGTCATATCCAACTCTAGGGTTCAGTGCTCATCTCTGTTTCATAGCCGAAGAGCCAGCGCCTCCTGCTTCTGCAGACGTTTCCATGGTCATGTGGCAGGCATGACTAGACACCAGAGCGCACAGAATGCTGTTTACCTTACCACCAAAATGGTCCCTATCCATCTACTTGCAATTTCTTGCTTCCGAACTGCTAGGTTGGCAGGAGCTGGGACAAAGACGGGAGCTCATTCCGTCCTGCAGTATTCAGGTATCGAGCTGCTGACCTGCCACCTTCCAGGCAGGATAGGTAGTGCTAAATGAGAAATTATTTTCAAAATTTAAAGAGAGTTACAATGCATCACACTTGAAGGGAGGAGAAAGGATTAGGTTGAAACCCCACTAACCAGATAATATGGAAACGGAAAGCCAGGGGAAGAAATCCAATCGATTTAAGTAGCGAGGCAGAAGGTAAGATCCAATGATTGCCATTGTTCTGCTGGGGGCTTACATCTCTTTCCTACAACTCACATGAAATGTTGGGAGTACTTCTGGGCCCCATACTCCTGTTTGTGTATGGCTACATCAGAGCTATTTCCTAGAGCCTGGTCTGCAGTAGTCAGGGCTTCTATAACAAGAAGTCTCACGAATCAAGATGCTGGCTTACTACATCCTGCCTTACTCAAGTACCCATTAATTCTGTTTTCAGGCCCCCTCTACTAATCTCTGGGTTTTGTTTTTCCATTGAACCACATTTGCATGGAGACAACTCTGTGTTGAATGGGTGAGCCTGGAACAATCCCAGGTAGCTCCAGGTAAGATTGGTAATAGGTGGATTTGGGTGCTCAGGCTTTTAACCCATTTCACAAACAAAAATCAAACTTTGTCCTTCCCTGAGAGCCTCCTTGAAGATTGTGGTATTTTTGAACCATAATTGGGCTGTGAGGGACGCTGTTACTTACAAGTAGGACTTTGGCCCACAAGTGATTGGGATTCCTGCTTCTGAGCTGCTGCTTTCCTAGCTAAGTAACTCAGGATTTTAACTTGCTGTAAACAAGGTAGCACATAATAGCACATAACCAAGTAAACACTCCAGTCATCTTCTTGTATTTTAAAAGTATATTGTAATCAAAGCAAGTTACAAGCTTGGAAATCTCCATCTTGGAACAAGGCTGAGTTCAGGGTACAATCAATACCCTGACACAGGCATACCCTGGTAGCGGCAACCTCGTGTTGCCAGCTAATCTTTCTCACACTAGGTCAGGCAAAAGGAGCTGCAGAATAAACTCACCTAAATGTCTCTTCATATACAAGCCAATGGGACCCCCGCCTGCTAGCTTGTATAACACCCTCTCTCTTTTTACAGATAGGGTGAAAGTGATTTTAATTGGGGATGTTTTTAAAATGATTTTATCATGGATGCTTTTATTGTTTTTTATGCTTTTATTGTGAGCCGCCTGGAGTCGCTCCGGCGAGGGGGCAGCAATACAAATGCAAAAATTAAATTAAAATTAAATTTGGCAGTATATAGTGTGCCTCTGTACTTGATGTGTATAAAATGATGCCATGAGTTCTCTCTCTTATGTCTGATGAAGTGGACTTGATCCACAAAAGTTTACATTTAAATAGGGGTTATTTTTTAAAGTGCCACAACTTTTTTCTTTTTTGTTGTTTTGTTTACTCCCCTGCTAGGTGAGAGCCTTGTTGTGGCGCGGGGGCTTGACTGGTCTAAAAGGCAGTGTTGCCCATCTCTTGACAATGATGTTAGGCCAGGATTAAAACTCACTAAAGTGTCCTCTGTCAGATCCCTTGGGCAAGATGAAAGCTAAGAGCAAACGCCATTGGGAAACGTGATATCCAAATGGCTAAAAAAGCATGCAAATGGACTTGATTTCTCAGGTCTATTTTCATGTGCAGAATGTCATCACGAAAACATCTACCAGTGTGCGGACTCCTCACTGAATAACTACTCCAAGTTATCCAAGGCACTCTCTGATATTCATTTTGGCAATTTTATGTCTGGCCTAGACATGGAAAAATAATTTTCTAGCAAATCCTCAACCAGAGCCCTTGAGATATGACTGGTGTTTATTGATTTATTTTTACATTATGTTTCTGCTTTTCCAGTCATATCATTTCTACTCTTCCTAGGCCCATGATGGTGAACCTTGGCACTCCAGATGTTCTTGGACTTCAATTCCCAGAAGCCCAAGCACCCTGTGAATCCACATGAATGGGTTTACTGCGATTCATCCGGCCCGCACTGCCCTTGTCGTTCCTGAAAGCGGAAGTAAAACATGCCAGTACGGAGGAAGGGTTAACCCGGAAGAGTCTTAACCGCACGGGTGCGTTTTACTTCTGCTTCCCGGAGCGATGAGGGCAGTGCGGGCCGGATGAATCGCAGTAAACCCATTCGTGTGGATTCACAGGGTGCTTGGGCTTCTGGGAATTGAAGTCTAAGAACATCTGGAGTGCCAAGGTTCACCATCACGGGCCTAGGCCCATCTGCCTGCTTTGCCTTTCTCATAGACTGAGCGCCAATGGCAGTGTGTGACCTGCCTGCTGGCTTCACTTCTTTGGCCAGGTGAGTCAGTCACCGCCAAAAACTTCACCACCAGCATGGTGAGAGCAGGAGCAAATCCCTTACTGTGTTACACCACAGATTTAGCACACAAACAGTTGTCAGATTGTGTTCTTCCAGGAGAGGTGGGACACCCGTTTTTCAAAGCTGACTCACGTTGCCAGAATTTGGCCATGTTCCTGCAAACCGCTGCCTCCAGGCTAATGGCAAAAGTGGGTTGGAGGAGGACAGGGAAGGAGTGAGCGAGGAGCTTTGCCAAAGCTATTTGTAAAAGCCTGCGTGGAAGAAAAACCCGTTCAACAAAAGACCTCCTTCACCACTTTAGGAAGTCAGCATGAGTAATCCCCAAGCGCAGACCACGAGGTATTTAAAGTTCTTGCCGATAATTGACTGCAGCTGTGAGAACGCTCCTAAATGATGGTCATGGCGGAGCTGCCGAGAAAAGTATTTGTTGCTTCAGTTAGAAGGAGGAATTTCGGCAACCGTTGGAAAGAAGGGTTGCTGTGCCTCTTGGCAGGAGGCTGTGTAGGGAGAGTGGGTTGACCCACAGCATATTATAAAGACACAGGGAAAGATTGATACTTTCTATTTCCAATCTGTCCAACAAGCACAACACGTAGGAAGTCCCCTGCGCCCCTTTCCATAAAATAGATCCAATGTTCACTGACAGAACTTCAAGAAGAGACAGCACTGGGAGAATGAAAGAGAACTTTTTGCCTTAAAGGGCCCTTTTCTATGGCTTGATGAAGGACTCCTTCATCCCTTTGGAAAAACTCTTTCAACGGTAGAGTAGATCCAAAACTCAGGTTCAGTACCATGTGCAGTGTAGGCAAACCTATGGCACTTCAGGTTCAGTACCATGTGCAGTTCTTGGACTTCAATTACCAGAAGCCCAAGTCAGCACTCCTGCTGATCAGGACTTTTGGGAATTGAAGTTCAATAACACCTGGAGTGTCAAGGTTCACCACCACTGATGTAAGGTATCTCCAGGTAAGGCTGAGAAAAACCTAACCCCCAGCTCAAATTCTAGGAAGGAGTTGCCCATGAGATGTAGATATGCTGCCGTAGACCTGAGAGACTTCACATTTCCTATGTTTGTTAGTCCTCAACTTTTCAGCCTTCAGATATTTTTAAGTTCAGCTCTAAAAAGCTATCATGACCCAATACCAGGGACTCTGGGTATTTGAGTCCAAAATATCTAATGGGCCAATCATTTTGCTGTAGAGTCCACACATGTTGCTGTAGCACACAGGTTCGGAGAGTAAACCTTGTTTGTTGTGTTTTGCCTTTACCCGACATCTGATGACAGCTGTCAGGTAACTGGTGGATCCCTGCTTGATTTTGGCAGCTTGCTAGGATACTTTTAAAGAACTCAAAACTTGGTGGATTTCTTCTATGACATGCAACTAAACTGTTGAGAGATTCTGCATATACCTCCCTTCTTTGCAAATTGAAAGCACAGGCATTCTAATAAAAGTAAAAATAGTTCATACAATAATAAATTCAGCACATCCCTGCTCTACCTTAGACTTTGTGCTGAACCTGAGCATTAAACATAAGAACAGCCTTGCTGGAACAGACCACAGCCCATCCAGTCCAGCGTTCTGTCTCACACAGTGGCTCACCATTTGCTTCAGGGTATTATTCCCAAGCAGATGCCTTCACCTGTTTAGGATTCCCTGGAAATGGCATTGAGAGATATCCTGCCTATCACTCCAACTCGGAGGTTGTCCTTAGGTATCCATAATTATAGCCATTGATACCCTTGTCCTCCATGAGCTTGTCTAATCCTTTCTTAAAGCTGTCAAGACTGACAGCTGTCACCACTTCTTCTGGCAGGGAGTTCCATAGACCAGTAATCCTCTGGGTGAAAAAGTACTTTCTCTTATTTGTTTGAGAACTAGTACCCAAAAGTTTCATGGACTGCCCCTTAGTTCTAGTGTTGTACGATAGGGAAAAACAGTTTTTTCCATATCTACTTTGACAAGGAACTGCTGCAAAGATGGATTCTAGTAAGGCTCAAAATGCACACTTAACAACTCTAGGAGTGCTTCTGTGACTTGGGTTAAAACTGAAGCCAAAGAAGAGCTTAAGCTAAATTTCTTTTGGGATAGCTGGTAGCCAAGGATGGACCTGTTGGTAGGTCTGTGGATAAATTGTAGTAAATGGCAAGAACACCTGGTTGTTTAACTGTGGCTGCAACAAAATGGCTTTTAGAGTTCCCACTGCCACTTCACCACTCATGTAAAAATAAGATAGTCAAATAAAAGGAACTCAATGGGGCAAATGGAGTGGATTCAGAACTTGAAAATATTTTCTGGTCAACAGATTCCAGAATGCCAATGACTATGGTACCTGGAATATTCTGGGTCTTGGGAACCCATTTAAGTGGATTCTTCTGTGCAGAAAAGCTATGAGCTCAGTTCTTTCTGTAAAGACGAATTCCTGGATTGTGCTGAATTATGTTGAAAGACTTTCTGTAAGCATATATGTCTCCCAGCTGCTAATTTATTCCTGGTTCTGGTTCAAGGATCTCACCATGATAAACCCCTGATCCAATGTTTATCTCACAATTCTGAAGTTTATTAATTCCTGCCCTGGATTATAATACTGTAGTTAAAACTCCATTTCCTTTTCTTTGTATGGTTTCTGATGGCCCAATGGAACCATACAGTTAGCAGGTCACTAGAAGCAGAGTTCCCTTGACATCTCAAAAACTGGATGTATATTCTAACAGAAGCTTGCCTTCAACTCCACTTTGCAGCATGAGAATGAGAGATAAGCACAGACTTCATTCATCTGCATGTCTGATTTTTCAAGCATTGAAGGATTTTCATGTCTAGATAGAAACCAGCGGCTTAAATCCAAGTGTGAATCTCAGCCATTGAATCAATTGCTGAACTGTTTGGCTGGGTCTACTTCTAGCTCCAGTTGGTTTCAGGCCCTTGTAAAAACAAGAAGGAGGCCTTTGCAGTAACATATGGTCTGACCCTGATTCCCTTTGATTAATAATGATGATGATAATAATAATAATAATAATGAGAATGAGCATCATAATATTGTAATATGTTCCCTGCAATTGACCATCTGGCATGTCTCCTCTTTTGGTGTGTTGCTAATGTTTTGTGGTGGTGTATTTGCACCCCTCCCTCCTTCTCCATCTTCTGAAACACAGAAACTGTAGTTTAAAAATGAAGATGCTTTTATTCTGGCTCACTCTTCTTGCTTCCATAGCTTGGTAGCACATAAGTCAATGTCAAAACAAGAGACAAATGTTCTTCAAAAACAGCTGAACCACATTAACCCAGTGCTGAATGACTGTGCTCTTAAGGTTATCTCCAAACTGAATCATGCAAATAACCAGAAGCATGCAGGGCCAAATGTATTCAATTCCTTTTTCTAGCCAAATTAGCTCTGTTAAAAAAGGATGCCATTGTCAAGTGCTTTGGAGTCTTATGCTGTCACCTGGGCTTTAGCAACATGAGTTTCCAAACCAGGAGGTATACTTTCAGGCCACTATGAAATAATCATAATTCTGCAGTCAGTACATTAGACTGAGTTTTCTAACTATCTATTTTTATTATAAACGTACTCTCTAGTACTTTACATCAGTCTGGCCAGGTTCTTCTTTCATGTCTGGGCCAGATGTGAAACTGCCAAAATGAAGGCACCTTTTGGTGAGTTCATTCTGCAGTTCCTTTCACTGGACCTAGTGTGAGAAAGATTAGCTGGCAACACAAGGTTGCTGTTACCAGGGTATGCCTGATTGTGGTTCAAAAATACCACAATCTTTGAGGAGGCTCTTTCTGGCCAGGTTATCCTGCTATGTAACTGAGTAGACCATATTTTGTTATTCATTATTATTGGGTTTATTTCTGATGTGATATTTTGTGTTGTAATTAGAATTTGTTAAAATGCTTTTGAATTGTACTGAATTTAGTTTTTTGCTTCTTTACTACAGTATTATTGTTTTGTATGGTATATATTAGTTGTAATGGCCGCCTTGTTTTTACCCACTGTGAACCGCCCGGAGTCGGCTTTGGCTGAGTGGGCGGTATAGAAATTTAACAATAAATAAATAAATAGAGTCAGCTTCAGCTGAGAAAGTGCGGGATATAAATTAAAATTTATTATTCTTATTCTTATTATATTGGCAGCAACATGATGTCGATCGTCAGGCAGCGGTTAACTCAATGAAGCAGCAATGATGGTATATTCACAAGCAATGTAAGAATTAAGAGTGAAGTAAAAGAATTGAAAACAGACATTCATTCTGGTAAATGTGGACAACTTGAGGTACAGTATCTATATTCCTCTGATATTAACAAATCTGTATGCATAATAGGAATGGGTGAATTTACCAATTTTGATTTTGCCATATTGCTTATTTTCTTGACTGCAACTTTGTTTTAGTCCACATTTGCATCAGTTTGTGAAGGCAGCAAAATTCCTTCCCTGCCCTGACAGCCCTTTTTTGGGGAGCCTATCTTCCCACTTTTGTGTGCCCTTTTCCTGTGATCACACTTTCAACAAACAGCTGCCTCTTACATCATGATTTTTTGTGACCAGTCCCCGTTTATACATCAATTTTTGTCAATGTAATTCTTTAAAAATGCTAAAGCAAGACTCTAGGCTGGAGATAGTTGCAGACGTGCCTCCTAACCTTCATTAGTGCATGCCAGAGAATGAAGTCAGTTTCATTTAAAGTGGGGAGATGCAGAATGCAGAACCCAGGATATCTGAATTTGGAATAAAATGTGCAGAATCGTTCAGCAAAAGGAAGGGTGCAAGCTGCTTTTTATTTCTCACATGTTTTACCAAGAGGTGTTTGCTTCCACTGACAGTGAGTTATGGCAGCACTTTCTTAGTAGCAGCCTAGCCTAATAAAGAAGATAAATCTGTAATAATTCAGCTCCTGCTTTTTAATAAAATCTCATCCTTCTCCCTGAAAGCAGATAGAGGAAAAAACCCTGGGTGTTTTAAGATTAGCTGTTTTCCGCCATTTCCTCATTACTGCTAGAAAATGATAGGGGCCTGTCTGCACCAGGGAAATACTGGGTGAGATATAACGTGGGCAGCAAGTGGAGACTTGATGGAGGAAAGGATGCAAAGAGATGAGGAAAGGCAGAGAGAAAAGTGCAGGGCAAATAAAAGCAGAAGTAAAAGAGGTATGTCTGCCAGAATTTTGGACAGGAAATGGCTGGATTGTGTGAATAGGATGTGGTCAAGAACCATGCATCATGAAAACAAGTGATCAAGTTAATCATACATTGCAGCAAGAAGCAGGAAGTGAATTTCCCAAGTCTAGCTGAATAGTAATGATATCCTGTGTGGTACTGTATAGTGGATAGAGTGATGGACTAAGACTCAAGAGAATTGGATTTGAATCCACACTCAGCCATGGAAATTCACTGGGGGATTGACCTGGTAAAGCCACTCTTTAGATATCTCATTAACCATGGCAGCCCTATTAGTGTTACTATAAATCAGTTCCAACTTGATAGCACATAACAACAGCATCTGAGTAATTCTTCTTCTTGTACTGTATACAATTCCGAATATTGGCTATCCTCAAGGCAATCAGCCATGAAGATTGTCCTGGGAACAATATAATGCAGTGGCCTTCCATTTGCCTTTTGCATTGCAACATGACACCTGTACCACTGACTCAGTTCCGCAAGTCACTTTCTGGTCTTGAGCCCTTTTGGCTCTCTTCCAGCAACACAAGAGGCGACTTTACACATGGACATCACCAGATGGCCAACACCGAAACCAAATTGACTACATACTCTGCAGCCAAAGATGGAGAACCTCCATACAATCAGCAAAAACAAGACCTGGAGCAGACTGTGGCTCAGATCACAACCTACTGATCGCAAAATTCAGGTTAAGACTAAAGAAAATAGGGAAAACAAGAAGACCAGACAGATATCACCTAGACAGCATCCCTAAAGAATACACGGTGGAGGTGATGAACAGATATAATGGCCTGGACGCAATAGACAGAGTGCCAGAAGAATTATGGACAGAGATAAAGGACATCATGCAGGAAGCAGCAAAGAAAACCATACCAAAGGAAAAGAAGCGTAAGAAAGCAAAATGGTTGTCTGATGAGGCTCTTAAAATAGCAGAGGAAAGAAGGAAGGCAAAAGTCAAAAGAGAAAGGAAAAAATACAACCTTCTGAACACAGAATTTCAAAGAAAAGCAAGGAGAGATAAGGAAAACTACCTAAAAGAACAGTGCAAAGAAATGGAGGAAAACAACAAAAGAGGCAGGACTAGAGATCTCTTCAGAAAAATCGGGGAAATAAAGGGAACATTTAAAGCAAAAATGACCATGATAAGGGACAAAGACGGAAAAGAGCTAGCTGATGCAGAAGAGATAAAGAAAAGATGGAAAGAGTACACAGAGGAACTCTACAAAAAGGACCTCAACACTCCTGATAACCACAATGATGAAAAAACTGAACTCGAGCCAGACATCCTGGAGAGCGAAGTTATAAAGGCCCTAAAGAGCACTGCAAACAACAAAGCTAGTGGATATGATGGTATCCCAGTCGAATTTTTCAAAGCGCTAAAAGATGATGGCGTCAAATTACTGCACTCAATATGCCAGCAAATCTGGAAAACAAAACAGTGGCCACAGGATTGGAAAAGATCAGTATACGTCCCAATCCCAAAAAAGGGCAACGCCAAAGAATGCTCAAATTACCGAACAATTGCACTCATCCCACACGCCAGCAAGGTGATGCTCAAGATAATACAGGACAGACTTCAGCAACATGTGGAGAGAGAACTACCAGAGGTGCAGGCCGGTTTCAGAAGAGGCAGGGGGACTAGAGACCACATTGCCAACATACGTTGGATCATGGAGAAAACAAAGGAATACCAGAAACAAGTTTACTTTTGTTTCATTGATTACACTAAGGCATTTGACTGTGTGGACCACAACAAGATGTGGCAAGTAATTAAAGAGATGGGAATACCAGAGCACATCATATGCCTCCTGAGAAATCTGTACATGAACCAAGAAGCAACAGTTAGGACAGAACATGGAATGACAGAGTGGTTTGGAATAGGAAAAGGAGTAAGACAAGGCTGCATTTTATCACCCTGCTTATTCAATCTATACACAGAGCACATAATGCGAAATGCAGGGATGGAGGAATCACAATATGGGATTAAAATTGCTGGGAGAAACATAAACAATCTGAGATATGCAGACGATACCACCCTAATGGCAGAAAGTGAGGAAGACCTAAAGAACCTCTTGATTGGGCTGAAGGAGGAGAGTGCAAAAGCTGGTTTGAGACTCAATATCAAGAAAACCAAGGTAATGGCAACAGGCCCAATCAGTTCCTGGAAAATAGATGGGGAAGAAGTAGAAGCAGTGACAGATTTTACTTTCCTGGGATCAAAGATCACTGCAGATGGGGATTGCAGCCATGAAATAAAAAGGCGACTGATTCTTGGGAGACAAGCCATGAGAAACCTGGGGAACATAGTGAAAAGCAGAGACATCACATTGCAAACAAAAATTAGAATAGTCAAAGCAATGGTTTTCCCAGTAGTAATGTACGGATGTGAGAGCTGGACAATTAGGAAAGCTGAACGCAGAAGAATAGATGCCTTTGAAATGTGGTGTTGGAGGAGAGTTTTGAGAGTACCCTGGACAGCGAGGAGAACAAATAGGTCAATCTTAGAAGAAATTAACCCTGACTGCTCATTGGAAGGGCTAATAGTAAAGACGAAGCTAAAGTATTTTGGACATCAAATGAGAAGGGAGGATTCACTTGAGAAGGCCCTGATGTTGGGAAAGGTGGAGGGCAAAAGAAGAAGGGGGAGGCCAAAGATGAGATGGCTAGATGGTATTGTAGACACAATGGGCACAGAACTGGGAGTGCTGAGGGGGATGGTGGAGGACAGAGGTGCCTGGAGAACAATGGTCCATAGGGTCGCAAAGGGTCGGAACCGACTGTGCGACTGAACAACAACAACAACAACACTTCATCAGCCCCAGGCCAGGATTGATGAAGCTGCTGTCCTCCATCAAGATGGATTCAAGCACAGAGCAAATAAAAACAGAAGTAGCTCAAGGAAACAGCATGTCTTGGGGACCACCACCTTTCTCTGTTGATTTTGCCACCCAAGGTTGTTAGTCCTCACAGCTGTCAGGTTAGTTAACCGCTGCCTGATGGTGGTGTTGAGTCGCTGGCAGTAGGGTCTATTACAATAACAGGATAACCTGGCTACTCTGGGTTAACTGAGTAATAACTAGCCAAAACCCAGATTTTAGGATTTTAGTAAATATGGTATACCTGACAACCTTAGACCCTCAGTTCTGAAAAGGCAGGAAAAATGAGGACCAGACTATCTGCTTCTCTGTCAGGTAGGCTTGCAGATGTTATCTAAATAGAAAAGGTTGAAATGCTAGAGGGACTTATGAAAGCTGCAAAAATAAAACAGCATATAAATTGTTTCAAGAGGAAACATGGATTTTTAAACATTTTTATTTTAAATTGCTCATAAAAAGAATGGAGGGGGAGATTGTGTTAAAAATAAAACTCTCTGAAGAACAAAGTAACCAGTAGTTAAGACAATTTTAGGCTTAGAAGACAGAATGGAGTGGAAGTGGCTGAGGCCAAAGACTTAAAACTGTCATCTCAGGTTCTTGACAGATTAAAACCCAGAGAAAATCCCTGTTTCCTCCTTTGCATGCCTTGTTGGAAGCGAAGTGTACAACCATGCTTGACGAAAAAAGAGGTAGTTGGATTCCCTTGGGATTCCCCCCTCTTTGTTTTGTTCTCTGTTCTATTGGATTGTCACTGACAGGCTGATTCTCTCAAGTTTGACTTCACTTCTTCCCAAACACTTCTCCCAAAGCCTTTCACATGGTGCGATACTCACACAAAGATATTCTAGCTGTCAAGGATTTAGAGGAGGCAAAAGTCACTTCTGCCTGCAGAGAGCTTCTTATCTTGTTGGTACGTAGAACCTGCTTCCGTTAGATGCTCTCAAAAGGCATCAGGATGCTGGCAGATATCTATTGGCACAATTGTTCTGACAGCACAAGCCCCAACCCCACCCCAAAGTGACAAAGCAACGGAGAGACCAATTTATATCAGACACAAGCTATGTCCAGTTCATGATCATAGACACTATGCCAGCATAAAGTTAGATCCTCCACCATCCCTTGGGTAAGAGAAGTATGAATTTAGCATAGCCTCAGTTGGCTTAGCATCAGTTCACCTGGCTCTTAGTCCTCTTGGCTAGTTAAGATTGTGCCTCAAATTTCTGGCTCATGCTTTGGCAATCAACTAACTTGTTAACTACCTTTTATCCTCTCTGGCCCAGAGATTGGTTCTGTTTTGTTTGTTTTTATTCTCATGCTTAAACATGCCTTGTGCAACCAAAAGAAGAGAAGTTCCAAAATAAGATTTGCATGTTTCAAAATTCAAGTACCGGTAATGGAGTCAGAAAATTGTAGAGACAGAAGGGATCTTGGAGGCTGTTAAGTCCAACTCTTAATGAAGCAAGAAATTCTCCAGCCTGAATTGCTCAGGGAAGGGAAATTTTGGCCCTTCATATATTTTGGACTTCAAACCCCCCCCCCCCCCTTGCCACTGGCTGGAGCCTCTGGGAACAGAAATCCAAAGCATCTGGAGGAGTGGATGTATGTTTCCTACCCCTAGTCCCTAATTCTCTCCATTCTTACTAACCTATGTGCCTGGTATTCCTTCCCAGATTTTATGTGTCGTACAATCTTTTTTCTCTCACCTTCAACTTGAAATATTTTTTCCCAATAACTCCCAGAATTTCACTGGTTGTGCTAAGTATGGAATACTGGAATTTCCATCAATGGGATATTTTCCGAGTGCTAGTTTTAATTTTTAAAACAATGCCTTCTTTTTTAAATGAATAATTCTTTCTCTATTATTTACAATGTACCCTTATGTCCCACTCATTTTGCCACTGGGCCCGATATGATGGTTTCCAGTGGCATTTCCTCCACTGAGTGGGAACATCACCCCACTAAAGGGGCTCATCCGCCCATAACCCTTGGCCCCTTTAGGGAGTCAGGTTATTTGCCGCTACCCAACACTCGGCACTGAGTCACTGGCTATACGGTCTACTCCATTATCGTAGTGGGATGTCAGGCAAGACAAAATGAGCAAAAGAGGAACCACTTCACCATTCTGATTCCCAACAGTCATGGAGGAAGAAGAGGCCATGCCAGATGGACTGGCTGTGAAGGCGCACCTTGTCAATATCCTCAAGGCTGTGGCAGTCCTGGTGTCAAATCCTGCACGTTTCATTTCATATGAGCCGCAGGAAATGACTCCATCCATGATCATAGTGTGTTGGGTCACTTCATGGCAAGCTGGGATCCACCTTAAACAAATTCATGCCAGTGGCATTTTCCCTGATGATTTTCAGGGGGGAAAATGTATACTCGGGCATGGGTAGCAGCTACTGCCACCGCCATCCTATGTTACAATGATAGCACTCTTCAAATACCCAAAAGATAATCATAAAGAGGAAGGGCAGAATGCGTAATAATGAGCTCAAACTAATGGAAGCCAGCTATAGGATGAATATCAGGAAACATTTCTTGAGGGTTAGAGCAGTTTGACAGTGGAACTAACTGCCTTGAGAGGTGGTGAGCATTCCAACCCTGGAAGCATTCAAGAGCAGGAACCCAACATTGATTTTGCCTTCCTGCATTGAGCAGAGGGTTGGACTGGATGGCCTCAAAGGCCCCTTCCAACACAATGATTCTAGGATTCCCTATGCATATTGATTCCAGCTCAAGATGTTTTTGCTACCTGAGCCATGAAGACTGTCCTGAGAATATAATCACAGCATGACCCCCGTACCACTGATCCAGCTCTCTGCGTCACTTTCTGGTCCTGAGCCCTTTTGGCATGCAAAGTCCTCATCAGCCTCAGGCCAGGATTGATGTAGCTGCTGCCCTCCAGCAAGATGGATTCTAGTGGGATTTAATCTACCTCGGGACCATTACCCTTCCTTGTGGATTTCGGCACCCAAGGCCATTAATTCTCAGGGTTGTCAGGCTAGTTAACTACCGCCTGACGATCGGTGTTGAGGCGCTGGCAGTAGGGTCTACTCTACTCTATTACATGCTAATATACAGTACCTGTACTACACTTAGGTGCAGAAAAATGTGGAAACTGCCACATCAGAGTTTCAAATATGATATCCCCAAATGTTTGAGCAGCTGAAGAATTGCACCACCTATACACCAGTAATTCCCAAGCCCACTCCAAAACACGGTAGAAAAATGTCAGTTCTGCAATGCATGTGCATTAAAGTTTGGGGTCATCCATGTATAGAGGGTTCAGGGGACTGGTCACTATGGCCCGGGGCCCAGATCCGGCCCCAATGCCAATTCATCCGGCCCACAAAGCCCTCGTCACTCCTGGAAGCGGAAAACGCGTTTTACTTCTGCTTCTGGGAGCGACAAGGGCTTTGTGGACCGGATTAATTGGTGTTGGAGGCCAGATCCGGCCCCTGGGCTATAGTTTGGGCACCCCTGGTGTATAGGTTTTCAAATGCATTTCCCTGAGGCAGATGAAACAGTTTTCATGGCTCCTTATTCCACGTTATTAAAGTGGAACTTGCTTAACTACTTGCTGTCCTAGGGCAAGTCCTGAGGGAAGTGATTAAGAACGTGACTTTCCCGAAGTCATGAGTAAAAACAACGAGTTCCTTTTTAAAATGTAACGCTGCACGTTCCAATTTTGATTGGAACCGAGGAACGAATGCTCTTAAGAGACTGCCTCCCTTTGGGAGGAGTTAGCTCAAGTGGCTAAGACCCTGACTGGGAGGCGGAAGGTCAGCAGTTCGATTCCCGAGTACTGCAGGACGGAATGAGCTCCCGTCTTTGTCCCAGCTCCTGCCAACCTAGCAGTTCGAAAGCAAGACATTGCAAGTAGATAAATAGGGACCACTTCGGTGGGAAGGTAACAGCGTTCCGTGCACTCCGGTGTCTAGTCATGCCTGCCACATGACCATGGAAATGTTTGCAGAAGCAGACAGCGCTGGCTCTTCGGCTTTGAAACAGAGATGAGCACTGAACCCTAGAGTCGGATATGACTGGCTTTCGAGGAAGGGAAACATTTATCTTTACCTGCCTTTGCACACTGTGGAACCAAGGTATGGGTGTGAGGCGTCGCTCGAGACAGCCTTCCGAAACTAACAGGTCTCTTAGGCTTCTCAAATGGTGGTGGTGGTGGGGAATCCATCAGTGTGTGTTTCCGTTTTTACAGGCGGCGGCCCCTTTAAGATCCTGCCTCTGTTCTTCGCTTTACTCTATGTTTACATAACAGACCGGACGATACCATCGCAGGCTCTGCCGCAAAGCGAGGGGGGAATCTATTGGGAACAGGGAGGGGTGAAAGCCGCCGAAGGGGGAAAGAGAGACAAGGGGAGGAGTCTCGCACGCCTCATTTCTCTCTTTCTCTCCCTCCCCTCCTTTTTGCGGGGCAGCGCGAGTTGGTCTCTCCCCCCCCATTCCCCCCCCCTGGTCATTTGGGGGTTGCCTGGCTGTTCCTGTTCACGTTGTCGTCGGTCGGGCGCTCGCGCGGCAGCCGTTGAGTCGAAAAGGAGCGGCGCAAGCGGCTGGGAAAAGGGGGGGGGGGGGGAGAGCGAAAAGTCCGCGCGGGCGGGCGCGCGAAGCAAAAACTCCCCGCCGCTTTTCGCCCGACCGAACCACCGCCGGAGCGATTTTTTTTTAACCACAGCCGGGAAACGTCTGGGAAAGTGGACTCGGGCGGGCGCTTTTCGCCCCACCTTCCATTTTTAGAAAAAAACAAAATTCCGATTAAATATATATATATATTTAAAAAAATCGCTTTTTTTCCTCGAACCGGGGCCCCCGCATGGGATTATTATAGCAGCGACAACAACAACCACCGTGGCGGCGGCATCAGCGGCGGCGGCGGCCCCATGTTTTCTCCGGGCCAGGAGGAGCATTGCGCGCCCAACAAGGAGCCCGTCAAATATGGGGAGCTCGTGGTCCTCGGGTAAGCCAGTCAGTCCGTGTGAGTCCTCCTCAGCGGGGGAAAAAAAGAGCGGGGCGGACGCGTGCACGCTCCCGAGCTCGTGTGAACGCGTGTGGCGGGCTCTGTGAGGGAACGCGGGTAACTTGGGGGGGGGGGGGCTGGCCGTCTTGTCGAGGGGCGCCTCAGGTTCCCCTCTTTTAGGGGGTGGTGAAATGGCGGCTTTGAGGGGGCCTTTTTGTTCTCTGAGGGTTTCCCTGGACTTATGGGGGGATTTATATGAAGCGTTTTAGCCCTATTTTTTTTGGGGGGGGGAGTCCTTTTTCTATAGGTTTTTTCTTGGTGAGGTGAACTTTGGGGGGGGAGCACTTCTTTTGACGCGAGATAAGGAACCCCTTTTCATTTTTGCAAGGGGTGGGTAGGTTTTTTTTTTTACACACACAAACATCCCTTGGAATAGAGTTATTTTTAAAAAAATGATGTTTATTAATTTTTATAAAATAACAAAAATATAGTAAACAATACAAAGTAGAGAAAAAAAGAAAAGCAGTGGCTCAAAGTGGCTAAGACGCTGACTGGGAGGCGGAAGGTCAGCAGTTCGATTCCCGAGTACTGCAGGACGGAATGAGCTCCCGTCTTTGTCCCAGCTCCTGCCAACCTATCAGTTCGAAAGCAAGACATTGCAAGTAGATAACTAGGGACCACTTCGGTGGGAAGGTAACAGCGTTATGTGCACTCCGGTGTCTAGTCATGTCTGCCACATGACCATGGAAATGTTTGCAGAAGCTGACAACGCTGGCTCTTCGGCTTTGAAACAGAGATGAGCACTGCACCCTAGAGTCAGATACGACTGGCTTTCGAGCAAGGGAAACCTTTACCTTTACCTACAACAAAAACAAATTAATACATTAAATTACTTATACCCTATTATAATGGCATTGTGAACAATACCAATTTTCTTGAACCTCATTTTATATGACACCTTCTTGCAACATATGCCCCACAATTTATGTCTTTTCATGAATATACTATGTATCACTTGTCAACAGTTATGCTCCCATTATTTCATTGTTTTTAATTATGTATTTTAACATTCCAAAAATTTATAAGGTTCAATCTAACATATTACAAAATAATATTTATAACACCCAGTGATATATACAAGCCAAGAGGATCAGATTCCTAATTTAATCTTTCCAGAAACTCTCATAACTGAGGTACTGGTTTATCTCCTTTATCCCATATTAAAACATGCTCCACAAATGGCCTCCATATTTCCCAGAACTTGTTCTCTTTCAAAATACCTTTCTTCACACTCAATTCACATGTCAATTTATCATTCAAGGCAATTTCCCACATTTCCTTATACCATTCATCCATTTTCAACACTAAATCACTTTTCCATTTTCTTGCTATACATAATCTTGCAGCTGTTGGAACTGAGTTATGAGGTAATTTTGTGTGCGTTTGTTTGTATATTTTTGTAGTGGGGGAAGGGAGGGGGGCTTGCAAGCATCAGTTGGGGGGTGGGGTGGGGGTGGGGTGGGTTTTTCCCTCAAACCAGGCCCTTGGAGTGGGGGGGGGGGGGGAGAAGCTGAAAAGGTGAGGAAATGGGGTTCGGTTTTAAACCCCTGGTTGTTGGTGGGGAAGAACAGATGGAGTGTGTGTGTGTGTGTGTGTGTGTGTGTGTGTGTGTGTGTGTGTGTGTGTGTGTGTGTGTGTGTGTGTGTGTGTGTGTTGAAGGGCTGGCTAGCCAGATGGGTGGGTGGGTATGGAGAGGGGCTCAGCGGAATAAAAGAGTTGGGTTTTCTGGGGCTGGACAGTATTTTATTTATTTAAATTTATATGCCACCCAATCAGAAGAACCCGACTCAGAAGAACCCAGAACCCGATATGTTCCCCCAATATGGAGCGGGAATTGAGGGGTTTGATTGGGGGGGGGGGGAATATGTGGTGCTGTCAGTGGATAGCCTAAGAGAGGATAAAAGGACTTGGCCTTGGGATATCTGGGATTAAAACACAACAGCAAAAAACGAGACATGGTATACCTTGAAAACCCACTCTTATGTATGATGACGTGGCCTTGAGCCACAAAAGTTAACATTAAAATACAGGACTTAGTTCTGTGATGGCGAACCATGGCACTCCAGACGTTCTTGGACTTCAATTCCCAGAAGCCCCTGTGAATCCGCACTAATGGGATTACTGCGATTCCTGCGGCCCGTGTTGCCCTCGTCACTCCCAGAAGCGGAAGTAAAATGCCTGGATGGGCGCGTTTTACTTCCGCTTCCAGGAGCAGCGCGGGCCGGAGGAATCGCAGTAAACCCATTTGTGCAGATTCACGGGGGTTTGGACTTCTGGGAATTGAAGTCCAAGAACATCTGGAGTGCCAAGGTTCACCATCACAGACTTAGTCTTTAAGGTGCCAAAACATTTTTTTTGTCTTTGTTTTGTTTACTCTCTGATATGCTCTCACAGACTAACACGGCTACCACTCCAAAAAAAAAAAAATTGTGACACTTTAAAGACTAATTCCTGTATTTAAATGTGAGCTTTCGTGGACCAAGTCCCCTGACAAACACGACTACTACTTCAAACATTAGCTTTGGGAGTTTGCTGCTTCTTTCATGTCCGGATCAAACCCTGGACTGATAAAATGAAGCCTCTTCTTTGGCTTTGTCATGGGCCAAACTTAAGTCCTCATCGGTGCATGTTTCTGGCAGTAATCTGCAGACCAGTAAAGGAGCCGTATTCTGTATCTCACCACATTTACACAGCCTGTTGTAATCTGCCAGCACTTCCCACTTGAGCATGTTGTTCTTACATTTAGGGACTCTGACAGCCTATTCTGGGTCCTCTAAGAGTCCAAGAGACATAAGGGGAGATAGTGTTACTCAGCTATATCCTTTAATGTTGTTCCTTGTCCAATGAGCTCCTTCCTCCATCTTCTAATTTGGTTTTGCTCTTGCCTACCCCCAAGAATGTTTGTTCTTCTCATAAAGTTCTTCCTGGGCCTGAGCCGGGCCGGCAGACTTGAGAATCTTATCGGTTCAGAGGATGTCGAGGGTCATTCTCTTGCTTCGTTCTAGGATTAGAACTGAAATCCTTTCCCAAAGGGAGTTTGCTAAAGGATTTCATCAGTTTGAGGGGGTGAAGTGTATTTGGAGGGTCTTTGTAGTGTTTGGAGTGTGTGTGCATTGAAAGGACTCAGCCATGTAAGGAACAGAGACACAGATGTAAGAGACAGAGTGGGATGGTTTTTTTGGGGGGGTGGGGGTGGGAATTATAACTATCCAAAGTATTGGGGGGAGAGGAGCCAGAATGATTTTATTGTAGTGTCAGTAGAGACGTCCAAAGTGGGACAGCTCTTGTGGTTGGTTAGAGGCTACTGAAAAGATGGAGGCTTATACTGTGTCTGTATGGCTGGGGATGGGTGGGCAAGAGAAGAACACTTTATTTTTCTGTATTATTTCTCAAGGGGAGCCCCTAATGTGGGAATGCTCAGGGCTGGGGCAGGTTTGAGACTGTCTAAGTGGAATTGACTTTGTATGGGAGCAGCATGGGTGCCTTCCATTGGGAACTTAAATGAGTTTTCTAAAAGATTCATCCTCCCTCCATTTTTTTGGAAGTAGGAAATATTCTGGGGTTAAGAAGGTGGCCTGATAATATGCTTTTGCTTAGTGGAAAGTCTTGAGGGTCAACAAGGCAGAAGGGAGGATAAGGAATGTTTTGGGTGGGGGAAGATACTCAAGGCAAAGGCAGAGTAGGTGTGTGTGAATGGAAGCAAAAATAAAGGTGGGGGAGAAGTAGGAGGATTAATCAGCATGCTTGAGGGAAGGGAGTCTATTTTTCTATGTATGGGAGACATGAAAAGGAGTAAGGGGAGGCGAGGAGGGGCAGGCAGGTGCTAACACGTCGAGGCTCCATATGTTTTGTGCTGGAAGTTAACTGGTGGAATCAGTCTGTAAAGTTAACCCACTCCTCTTTGAGTTTAGAAGAGTAGTCCGCCTATATTCAGAGGAAATTAGTAGATCTTCTGTCTGCCTGCTAACTTTTCGTTCTCTCTTTTCCCATTAATGGAACTTTTAGAGAGGGGGCAAGTAAGACCTAGCTATCATGCCCATGAGCTTGATAAGCTATAAATGAGTAGTTCAGATGTTGTATTTTTGGGTTCTTGGATCAGTGAAAGGCAATGGGCCCAGCATTTTCTGCAGCCCTACTTGGTGCAGCTCTTATACTTCCGTGTCTAGGCCAGATGTGAAACTGCCAAAATGAAGTCACCTTTTGGTAAATTCATTCTGCAGTTCTTTCGCCCAACCTAGTGAGAGAAAGATTAGCTGCCACATGGTGGTCTTTGCCTGAAGAATATGTATGCACATTAATCTCTGCCCCAGATATTTTAATTTTTTCTTGGCTCTTGTGTTTATCTCTCACCTAGTATATGTCTGAAACCTTCATTTATTCTTTAATTTTGGCTGAGGTTTCAGGAATGGCAGGTACAGTATAATAGTTTGGGCTTGTTACATGGCAGCCATCTAGAGAGCAGAAAGCTACATACAGGGTTATCTTTGGTATACTGTTTATTAGGGTTGGGTAAGAAGGGAAGTCAGTTGCTATCAAATGTTATAGAAGCCAGCTTCTGCTCTGATAGTTTATCAACATGGAAACTTGCTATTTTCTGCAACATTCAGTATGACAGCAGTAGAGATGTATGTACACAGAAGTTTTAAGTGTACAAAAGGAGATTGTCAAAATCCCCTTTTTGATATTTTGATTGTCAAAATCCCCTTTGTGATAATCAAAAGAGGATTGATTATTCCTTCCTACACAGATCTCCAGCTGAAGATGGCTATTACTCGCCTGTGCATTTTTGTAATTAAAGGTTTTGTGCTAGCCATTTCCTGACTTTTCACATTGTATTAATTAAAGTGATAGACATTATTTTGCTTCGCTGGTGATGAACTCAGGGTGGTGGAGAGAGAGTGAGCTATATAAGACACGCCTACCTCAATGTGACTTCACAGGGAGGGGATTATTTGTGGTAATCGGCTTGGTGTTATGCTCCAGCCCTGCTGTTCTAGCTTGAAGCTTCCCTCCTGAGTGCTGTGGAAGCTGATGCTGAACATAAGACATCTAAGCCCTTGTTCATTGAGCCCCAGTGGGCCCTGCAAGTGCACTTAATCTTGATAGCTGAAAAGTGCATAAATTGTGCAGTAGGCAAGTTAACCTGGCTTGATCAAACAAACAAATCATAAAAATTGGCTGTGAAACCAAGTACACCACACAGAAAACTCAGTCCTACATGAAGCTGTTGAATGCTTTCCAGTAAGCCTTAGCTGGTTTTGGATATACACTGGTATCTCGGATAAAGTCCGATTTAGATAAAGTCTGATTTGGATAAAGTCGCAGTTTTTATGCACATGTGATGCAATGCATAAAGTCCAAAACCGCTAAAAAATGGACATTTTTGGACGTTATCCGATGCATTGCCCATTTGATTCGGATAAAGTCCAAAATTGGATAAAGACCAAACTTGTGGAACGGAGTTTGGACTTTATCCAAGGTTCTACTGTACTGTATCAGGAGGGATGCAGGATCAGTGGACCTGAAACAAAAATCATTAGCACAGAAACTTATTCTTATTTCAGCCTGCTGTTCTAAGCAAGCCTTTGTAGCACATGGTGTGGGCTTCTTAACATAATGTAATGAATCATAAATGGAGCCTTTGCTTTAGTGAGTTAAAGTAGTCTCCTATTCACTGAGCAAGAGGTGAAGAAAGTCTGGGAAATGGCCTTCAATTAGCCAGGTGTTGATTAATTTACTTCTGAAGATAGGCAAAGCAGGCTGAAACTGTGAGAATGGAATTAGGAATGATGGACATTGTATGCTGTGATATTATTGGTTAAAATCCAGGAAGAGGTGGGATGAAAGATGAAACATGTGTTTTGTTATACAGTATTGGAATATGAGGGAGAAGCACCATGGTTATTGCTATGTGTCACATGTGCTTATCAGGAGGAGAAAGGAGTGTGCTTATACTTGCTTGTGAGTAAATAGTAGAAGGTAAAGGTCACCCTTGCTCGAAAAAGCCAGTTGTATCTGACTCTAGGGTTCAGTGCTCATCTCTGTTTACAACCAAAGAGCCAGTGCTGTCTGCGTCTACAGTTGCTTCCTGTGGACACATGGCAGGCATGCCTCGACACTGGAGTGCAAAATGTGTTGGCTGGCTAGGCCAGGAAATATAGATAGATATGCCTTTCTTGTTTTATTCAGGGAAAGGGGAAAAGTAAAAAGATTCCTTTTTATTTTTGTACCTGCTTTTTAGTCATTCTGAACTTGGAAGCTATTTTTCTTTTAAATTGAATATCTTGATATAGAAAATATCATTTTTTTTTATACAGAGCTGGGCTGGTAGGAATATTCCAGTTTCTTTATTGGCAACGCTACCTATTGCTAACTAAGATTCATATGGTAATTCCTACCTGATCTGGCTGGTTTGTAAATAGTCAGTGATTTAAGCCTATCATAGATTTCTCCAGCCTGGTGCAGGACCACAGGTGTCAAGTATGTCGGGTTTTTTAGTCCCCAAAGTGAGGTCCAAAAATGGGACTAGACTTATACTTGGGTCAATGTAAACACTCAAAAACATACCCACACAAATGTCTAAATTACCGGTAATCAATTTTACCATATTTTCATGTATTTTAATTATTGAAACTCACTAGCAGCTGCTGCATTTTCCACTCCCGACTTATACTCGGGTCAATCTATTTTCCTAGTTTTAGAGGTCCAAATTGGGTACCTCAACTTATATTTGGGAGGTCTTATAGTCAAGTATATTTGGTACTCTGAAGCACCACAAAAGTTTTATGGGTGCTTCCTGAATGGGTGAAGCGGGTAGAACAAGTCCTATGGTAGTGGGATAATGTGGGTGTGTTGTCCCTTTCACATAGCACTGTATTTTTCAGCACAAGGGACCTTTCAAAATCTGTTTACTATGGAATGGCGTATTTTATTTTAGTAGTTGCTGTGCAAATGTAACATGATCTCATATATTTGAATAGCCTGAGTTGTGAGAAAGCTGTTTATCTCAGCAGTTTCAGGTGGAAAGATCCATGTTAAGTTGCTAATAACAGTAAAGACTAGTTTACGTAGAGTAGTGGTGTGCCAAAAAAGGCAGGAGCCCTCTGCTATGCTTTTCCTTTTGTGTCATTTATGGAACTATTTGATTCGAAATAATTATTTTAACTATGTGGGACAGATTTATTTTCTGTGGCAGCTGCTTACTTGTGTATAGCTAGAAAGGGTAGAAAGAAAGAGCCTTAGTGATTTCTAATCTAGTTGAAAATAGGTAAGTGTAGGACGCTTGTGTGCAATTTTGAAATTTAGTTCTGAGACTTCCTGTGTCTGCTTTTAAATAAAATTTTGTAGAAACACTTGAGATTACTCTTGAGTGTAATACTAACTTTTAAATGGAAGTATAGACCACCAGATTGGTAAAGTTGACAATAAAGGTGCATTGTATAGTAGAATAGAGTAGTTCTTCATTTGTAATTAATCTTCTCTTGACTAAATTGTACTGAATGATATTTTAGAAAGCAGAAAATGTCAGCATTAGAATATACTGAGTGGACTAAGCAATGAGAGTTTGGGTTTGAGTCAAAGCCGATTTACAGTAGACAGTTTACTGTACCTTTCTTACAATTTCTTCTCTGAATCCTCATCAAATCATTTAATGGTGCCACAAATAGCTTAATGCTAATTCCCTCCTCAGAATTGGATCATTAGTAGGAAATATTCAAAGAACAGCTTGGACATCTGTTTGTCATGCTAAAAAAATGAATAATCTTTATGTAATCTTAAACTGTTATTCATGCCTGAAAAGGAAGATCTCCAGGTAACAAGGTTTAGAATGAGATAATCATATATTTGGCGGATTAGAAAGATCTTCAGTGGTTTGTGGGTTGTTACCATTGCATCTTGTTTAAGTGTTGCTGAATAACAGGTATGATGAAGTGACCTGTTCAGTCAGACTTTGAATTTGTTAATTCACCTTAAGCAAACAGTAGTCATGCTGCATGCAACTTTGAAGTATAAAAGCTGTAACTCTCTAAATTAGTTTCTACTGATATTGGGGGAAATATTTGTGGACCTTCTGTTTGAGCTGAAGTGCCTGACTCCTTTTCTGACTACTTCAGATAATTTCCTGTGTCCATATAAGGGTAATTTTATATGTGAATTTAAACTGGGAAGACAATTATTGAGCTGGGGGAAATGTGCAAAAGACCATCTTATTGCAGCCATTATTGCTTTGCCTGTTGATGTGCTTATAAAGCAGCATCTGAAGAATCATAATTTTGTTGCTGCTGGAAGTGCATTTTAACAGCTTTAATGAATTCTTCGTAAGAGTAGTGATGTGCTCAATCATGCTTGTGTGTGGTTTTCTTGTAAAGTTTTTATGTGGTTGATGCTATGATGACTTAAATGCATGTTGCTTTAAATTAAGGCAAGCAAGGCAGAATGAGTAGCTCAGATCAGAAGGAACGTTCCTAGGTACAGTATTTTCTAATGGAAATACTTTCTGTGTGTGCATGTTTGTGTGAGAATGACTGATCCAAACTGATTGGCTAACATTCTTTCACTTTTTATGTGTAATTCCTGAAGTGGGCTATTTAGTTTCTTAATTAGTGAACTTTATATTGTAGTTGAAATAAAGTGATCCATGTTTCAAGGAATAATTAACTAATTTTTCCATAAAAAATATTTTTGTTGTGGCTGGTTTTTTAACGCAAAGAATGGATGTGCAGTCTTATAGATACAATGAAAGGATCATTATGAGGGCTCCACAGAATCAAAACTTTTTTATTTTATTTTTTGCATTTATACTTTGCTTAAGGGACATTATGTCACTATGCAACATAATTTTAAGAAGGGAATGAAATTATGTGATCATATTTAACATGAAACACTGGTTGAAAGTCAGTAGTCCCCCCCCCCCTCAGAAGCTACTAATTTGTCCTTTATGTTTAAAATATGCCAGTGTTCCTTTTGCTGTATTAAAAAAAAGAAAAAAAATGAGGACTAATTTTGGCCTACTGCTCTAGAAGTCGTCCTCTGGCACTACTTAATTATTTAAGTGAGCACTGTTTGCACACTGGTCTAGCACTTGACAACCTTTTACAGTGGCTTGCCCTCTACAAATGAGTTTTTATAGAAGGTGCAGTACATTGATACAGTACTGTACTTTAATTGAAAAACTATCTTTCAGATTCATTTTGTTCCTCAGGTATAATATTTTGTTCTGAAGCCTGTGTGCTTAAAGGATTAAGAATCTGCCTTTCCAGATTCTGTAGGAATCTTAACTGTTCTGTTTTCAATATTGTAAACTAACTTATATTTTTTGGTGAACGAACAAACAAACAGTTTTTAATGCAAGAACTGTAACTTGACATCAGAATAGCTGCACATTCGTAGACAATCTGGCACATATAATATATCCAGGCAGCTTCTCTAGGACCAAAAAAGATTAAGATGCTACGGTGCTGCAGCTGTATTGCTGTTAATACCTAATCTGTCTTCTTTCACCCCCTTTTCTGGATGATAGTTACTGAACATTGTCTTGAATTGGAAGATAAAGCCTTTATTGGGGCACTAAAATATTATAAGGCTGTGATGGCGAGCCTTGGCACTCCAGATGTTCTTGGACTTCAATTCCCAGAAGCCCAAGCTCCTGTAAATCCACACGAGTGGGTTTACTGTGATTCATCCGGCCTGCGCCGCTCTCATCACTCCCGGAAGCAGAAAATGCTTCCGTACAGGCAGGTTTTACTTCCGCTTCTGGGAGCGACGAGGGCAGCGTTGGGGTGGATGAATCGCAGTAAGCCCATTCGTGTTGATTCACGGGGGCTTAGGCTTCTGGGAATTTAAGTCCAAGAACATCTGGAGTGCCAAGGTTCACCATCACGGTTATAAGGGGCACCCTGTAGATAGAGTGATGGACTAAGACTGTGGAGATGAGGACTTAAATCCCCATTTGGCCAAGGAAACTCACTAGGAGAATGAACCTGGTAAAACAATACCTTACATATTTCACTTATCTTGAATGCTCTATTTTCAAAGCAAGTCTGAGACGTAAGTAACTGCCTGAGCCCTATAGTCTAGGGGTTCCCAAACTATAGCTCATGGCGCCTAATAATCTGGCCCTTGCTGCTCTCAGAAGCGGAAGTAAAACGTGCCTGTGCAGGTTTACGACAGCCACGGGTGCATTTACGGCAGTGTTTTGTGAATGCGCGGGTGTGTTTTACTTCTGCTTCTGGTGGGAGGAACCACGTGACTGGTCCACTCAACCACATGATCGGCCTGTGGCCCAAAAACTTTGGCCACCCTTGCTATAGACTTTTATATACCTCTAGGGCACTGCAGTGGCTCAAGTGGCTAAGACGCTGACTGGAAGGCAGCAGGTCAGCAATTTGATTCCCGAGTACTGCAGGATGGAATGAGTTCCCGTCTTTGTCCCAGCTCCTGCCAACCTAGCAGTTTGAAAGCGAGAAATTGCAAGTAGATAAATAGGGACCACTTCGGTGGTAAGGTAAACAGTGCTCCGTGCACTCTGGTGTCTAGTCATGCCTGCTACATGACCACGGAAACGTATGCAGAAGCAGACAGCGCTGGCTCTTTGGCTTTCAAACAGAGATGAGTACTGACCCTAGAGTCGGATACGACTGGCTTTCGAGCAAGGGAAACCTTTAGGAGAAGTTAGAAATCTATGTTCATCACAGCTGGCATGTATCTCATTTAGGGTTAATTCCAGAATTAAGTCTTATAACTACTGTATTCCCATTCATTTCAGAATTCATATGGGTATCAAGGTATGAGTTGCTTCATTATTGCAATTATTCCAACTAATATCAGCTTGTCTAATTCTATGAGCTTTATTCACCTACCGTACATTGTTTTTGTATTCCATAAGCATAAGAATATATCAGAGACATCAAAAAATCTTACAACATTGAAAAAAAACTAAACACAAATACTTAAACAGAAATCCCATTCCTGCAACTTTTGAAAAATGGTAGATGTGATTGTCATCCAGTATAAGAAGTTGCAAACAAATGTACAATCCAAAATTGTAGGAACACACACTCCAAAAATGCAGAGAATAAATCTCTTAAATATCATTGCTCTTAAAAATGAGAATATATGAGAAATATGCACCACTATATGTCTGTTGCTCTCTGATTTATAGTGCCCAGTGTTTGTGGGATTGTTATCTGTTGTATGTTGGACATCAAATGAGTAGAGAGGAATCATTTGAGAAAGCCTTTATGCTGGGCAAGGTGGAGGATAAAAGAAGAAGGGGGCATCCAAAAATGAGATGGCTAGATGGTATTGTAGGCACAATGGGCAGAGAGCTGGGAGGGTTGAGGAGGATGGTGGAGAACAGAGGTTCCTGGTGGGCAATAGTCTATGGCGTTGCAAAGGGTTGGAATCAACTGTGCGACTGAACAACAACAAAAATGTGATATGGCATGATGCATTTGTGTATGTTTCCTCTTTATATTTATATTCATATTTATCTCAGGTGTTTCCATTTCCCTTTAACTGTAAACAATTGAATTTTGCTGATGATGTAAATTACTGATCACTATACACAGTCACATTTTTAAAAATGAAAATCTATGGGTTTACCGGGATGGCAAAATACAGCATCCACAAACCATGAGGCTAGCGAGTTACTACTGTGACAGATAATAGCCTTTATTTCAACTATATATACCTTACTATGTAAGGAAATGGTAGGTTGTTTGGGTACTATTTTACTAGGTAGACAAAATGCTGTGGATTTAAAGTTCTTGGATTAATTTGGTCAGGTACCAATTTACTCTGTCTTTACTTCAGGACACTAGGACAGGCATTCGCAAACCCTGGCCCATGGGCCTAATCTGGTCCACGCATCTCATTAATCTGGCCTGCCGTGGCTACCCGGGCACCTCTAGACCCACCACCACTTTCAGCTGCTTGAATGCAGCGATGGGCAAATTCCAGTGCTGGACAGAGCTTGCATCAGTGGCTTGGTTCCCAGTGTGAAACCAGGAAGTTGTCTAGCGGCATATTCAAGCAGATGAAACAAAGCCGGGAAGTGTCGGAAAATTATCCAAATGGACTGACCATGCTCCGAAAAGGCTCCTGCTGCCATTGGGAGCAGTGGAGGCTGTGCAAGAAGCTGGAATAATGGCTTGTTTGCCACCGCTGCCAATGACAACGAAAACGTAAGTCCAGGGAGCAGCCTGGCCCCTGGCAGGGGGTGCAGAGGGTGGGTCCGGCCCATGGTGGGAAAATGTTGCAAAACCCTGCTCTAGGAGGTTATTTTACAGTTGGTTTGCATTTCCTTATCATTTGCATACATGTTCATCTGTCAGCCATGAAAGATATTCTTTTGCAAGGCAATATCATATGTTGATCTTGCTTCCAGACATGGTTAGAAAGCTGACCTATTGCTTTGTAGTGATTTTTTTTATAGTAAACTACTATTCAGACCTCATTTTAAAACACAATTACATTTAAAGCTCTACTTTTTCTATACCTCTAATTATTTTAGCACTATATATAGATTCAAAATTTAACATCTTGGTACTATTAGGGTTGGATATAAATTGGCTTCAACTTGTTGATGCATAACTACTTATAATTTCATAAGCATGTGTGTTTTCAAGTCTTGTAGAACTCGTTCCCAGGCTGTGTATTTCAGAGCTGAGGGGCAGGGAGAAACAGGATTATTTTAGCTAGATAATTCTAAAAATCTATGATTAAAGTTCTAATTTTGAGGTGTGTTGGTAGTTATATTTCATCTTATGGGATGTAGAGTCAGTTCTCTTTTACCATATTTGTAGGCAAAGGTTTGCCAGTCACCCACATGTGCATGATCAACAGACGTTTTTGCCATAATTTTGTATGTTAATGGTTGAAGAATATTTAAGTAAGTGAAAGCCACAAATTTAGCTACTACTATATTGATCATCATTTCAATATTTGTACAGAATTATTTAACGTGTGACCAAATATCATTCTTTATATGCCAGGAATATATTTAATTGCCAGTGGCAGTTAGGAGATGGAAGCTGGTAGCTGGAACACCTGGGCTCCCTCACTGAGTATGTTTTCTGGTCCTTCTCCTGCAGGTGTTTATTTGAAATTCCTTACCAGAGGTGGTGCCTTGGTGTGCCCCATGGAATTGTGCAAAGTGCAGTGTCACATTTGAAGTTGCATGTGAAGTTGCACACTATAAAGATAGGGTACCAAATATCAGTGCTGAACCTAATGCAAATGTAGCACCCTTCCTTACGTTGCCCCTGTCCTTAAGCTTATTTTGTGCCATTTTAATATTGTTGCTAGTTGCTGACTGTTCTCTTGTGTGCTTTTTAAACTTAAGGTCACAGGGTAGTGTAGGACTCCCTCAGCTTTGTTTTGCTGGAGGACTTCAGAATCCATGCAGAGACAACTTGATTAGGATTAGCTCAGGACTTCATGTCTTCCATGATGACAATGGGTCTAATTTAAATGCTAGTTCCTTTGTTAAAACAAAGTCACTGGTTGCCAGTCCATTTCCAGGCACAAACAAAGTTCAGGTTTTTATTTACAAAGCCCTAAAGGACGTAGGTCCAAGCTATCAGAAAACATGTCCAAGCTATCAGAAAACAGAATCAAGGAATGTTTTTTTCAGATTCTCCCAAATTATGATCTTCTCTTTTCTGTCCTTCGATGGGCAGGCAAAATCTTCAGGCAGGTTTTCTTCCCAGTAGCTAGCTGCCTAAGAAGACAACTGGTGTTTTGTTTGTGTGTGTGTGCACACTTTGTTCCCTTTTTAGTTTTTATATTGTTTGTTTTAATATTGTATGTTACCACAAGTTCTCTTGAGTACTCTTGAGGGGATAATATTTTAAATAAATAGTAATAAGGCCACAGCTTGAGCATGCTGGTAGTCTTTCCTGAACCGGCTTTTTGTGCTCGTGATCAGAATAACCCAGGACGTCATGTTCTTACCTGTGAAAGTTAGATCAAAACCTTTGTGCTTTAAACCATTCTCAAAATACCCGTTTGATGTTTGTGTCCTTTCAGAGCAAAACTATTAGGCATAACATAAAACATAGAAGTCACTTTAGGTTAGAGCTAAAATGTGTGACAAAAAATCTTTGAAATGTAAATAGAGGATAGTACAGGTTGAAGCACACTACAGTCTACATACAAGTTTAATTCATTCCTCGAGCTTGGTTGTATCTCAAAAAATTCTTATCTTGAATTTCCCATAGGAATGCATTGAATTTTTTATCTCAAAAAAAATTCTATTATCTTGAACCTGATTTTTTCTGAGATTTTTGGATGTATTTCGAGTTTTTCTTAAGTTGAGCCGTTTTTAATCTCATGGTTTGACTGTAATATCGATTTAAGGAAGGGGTTTGCAAACTTTTTGTGCTGCAGGCCAGTCTTGTGTTTGAGCGGGCTGGTCATGTGGTTCCTCCCACTGGGCACAGAAGTAAAACGTGCCCAAACTGCCCACGCATGCACAAAATGCTGCCATAAATGCACCTGCATCTGTTGTAAACACGTTTATGACAGCCGTGGGTGCATTTATGGTAGCATTTATGCATGCTTGGGTGTGTTTTACTTCTGCTTCCGGGGGAGTGATGAGGGTGGTGTGGGCTGGATCTGGCCAATGGGCCGTAGTTTGGCCACCCCTGATTTAAGATATAGTTCAGTAGAACTTCAGGAATCCTCCATCTCCTGCTACTTTCTGCACATCTGTCCACATCTGGACTGATGCAGAACAATGAATATGCAATGAAACCACAGGTTTCTTTGGATGAATGTATAACAATAAAAATACAGTGGTATCTCGCTTAAAGAGCATAATGCATTCCACGGGATTGCTCTTTAACCGAGTTTGCTTTTTAAGCGAAACACCATTGTAAGTGACAGATTGTGACCTGGTGGGGGAGATTGCGAACCCCGATTTAGTTGTTAAGCGAGTTTTTGGTTGGTTTTAGTTGTTAAGCGAGGCAACAATTCAGAGAGAATTCTGCTCTTTAAGCGAGTTAGTCTCTAAGCGAGGTGCTCTTTTTGCGAGGTTTTACCGTAAAATATGGCGGTATCTTTAAAAAGTAACAAATATTTTATTGTGAACATTGATGGATTATTATTATTCTGGACATGTCTACTTAATAAATACAGAGGGACTACTATTGGAATTGCAGCCTGAATCTTTCATTAGCTTTGGCTTGTTTTGTTTCACTTACATTGAAATAAAATGGCTAGTTTGTTACCCAGATCTCTGTGAGAAAGAATTATTATTTTTTGCATGAAATGGGAGCTTTAATCTTATTAACAGTTCATTCTCTTTGAACTGTGATTTAGAAGAGAACTGGAAGTGGATTAGAACCTCTTTTTCTGCCGCTGGGCAGAAAATGGCAGTTTTGTGTTTGCACACTCCTGGCTTGAGCAATCTTACATGAACTTTGTAGCCCTCAGGCTGGATTTCAGACAGAAGGAGTCCAGAAGCTCTTCTGGAATTTGCAGCTGGCCCAGACTCTCTGAAAACATCAGTGTTGGGCTGTGACAACTAAATTAAATCAAATAATGGCTTTTATAAATATTATTTATTTATTTATTTATTTATTCAATTTATATCCCGCCCACTCAACACAAGGCCGACTCTGGGCGGCTAACAACATAAAAAGTAACCCCAGGGCAACCCAAGGAGTTTACAGACAATATTCACAAATACAATAATAATCCTAAAAACAGTTAAAACAGTAAAAAAAAAAGTTAAGACTACCCACCCCCTAAAAAGCAAGGGCTGCAGGATCGAAAAGGCACCATGGGGAAGAGTTCCTCTACACCAACCACCCCATGGTGGTTACCCTTCCACCCGCACCCCACACTTGACCTGCCAGCCAGGTTTTAAGATCCCTTCTGAAAGGCAGCAACTCCGTCCGAAGACGTAATTCTGTTGGCAGGAGGTTCCAGAGGGCCGGTGCAGACACGGAGAAGGCTCTCCTCCTTGTGCCAGAGAGGCGAGCCCCTCTGGCTGATGGAACAATTAGAGAGCCCCTCCGGTCCGCTCTGGTTGGACGGACAGACGTCCTCAGGGCGATGCGGTCTCTTAGGTAACCTGGCCCACTACCATATAGGGCTTTAAAGGTCAAAACCAGCACCTTGAATTGCACCCGGAGACATACTGGCAACCAGTGCAGCTCCCGGAGCAGTGGCGAAGCATGAGCATAACGGCCACACCCCATCACCACCCGGGCAGCCGCATTTTGGAAAGCCGGTGGAGGCCACTAGAAATGCCAGAGCAAGAACCTTGTATCTCCCTCGATGTTAAAAATTGAACCTGAAAATGAGGGTTGATTGTGTGTGGCAATACAGGTGAAAGTCAGAAAATTAGAATATCGTGCAAATGTTCATTCAGTTCAGTAATGTAACTTAAAAGGTGAAACAAATATATGAGATAGACTCATTGCATGCAAAGTGAGATAGTTCAAGCCTTACTTTGTTATAATTACCTTTAAAGCCCTATATGGTAGTGGGCCAGGATACCCTAAGAGACCGCATCACCCCCAAGAGTTTCTGCCCGTCCAATGAGAGCGGACCAGAGGGGCTCTCTAATTGTGCCATCCACTAGAGGGGCTTGCCTCTCTAGCACAAGGAGGATGGCCTTCTCCGTGTCCACCCCAGCCCTTTGGAACCTCCTGCCAATAGAACTATGGCTGCAGACAGATTTGCTGCCCTTCAGAAAAGGGCTCAAGACCTGGCTGGCAGGACAAGTGTGGGGGGCTGATGGGGGACTAGCCCCTGCCTGTTGGCTTCTTTAGACACTTCATCCCTATTACTGAGGGGTGGGTGACAGGATTTCGGGAAGGATTTTTTAAAAATGGGTATTAAAGTGGTTTTTAAGATTGCTGTGAGCCGCCCGGAGTCGCCCTTGGGCAAGGGGGCGGCATACAAGTTTAAATTATAAATAAATAAATAAATATTTATCAAAACCCCAACCCCCCAAATCTCATGAACCCCATAATCAACACATGATCTCATGTACGCTGTACACCATGATCATCACAGTTATAATGAATTAAGGCATGACATATCTCGCTTTGCATGTAGTGAGTCTATCTCATATTTGTTTCACCTTTTAAGTGAAATGAATGGGCATTTGCACGATATTCTAATTTTCTGAGTTTCACCTGTAAGTGATGAATGAATGGGTTCTCTCATTTAGCTTTCTTTTTGATCAGAGATTCTCAACCTGCAGCCCATGGCACCACTTCATGTGGCCCGCCACTTCATGTGACATGCCACCATCACACCATGGGGTGAAGGAAGGGCAAAAGGGCAGTCCAGCCCCTGAAGCTGTCTGAGGGAACGTGACCTGGCCCTTGTCTTAAAAAGATTGAGAATACCTGTTTTGATGATCTTGTATTATAAAACTGAGTTTTTCTAATTAATCCCTTAAAAGGGAAAACATATTTAAAAGTTCTTTGCACACACTCCAAAAAATTAAAACAGGTTATACGGTGGAACCTTGGTTAACAAATGTTGCAGTTAACATAAAAATTGCATAACAAATGGAAATCCATAAAAAATAGTGGCTCGGTTTACAGATTTCTGCCCCGGAACGGATTAATTGGTTTTCATTGCATTCCTATGGGAAACTGCATTTTGGTTAAAATATTTTGGTTTTCAATGTATTCCTGTGGGAAATTGCATTCAATGAATTCTTATGGGAAATTTGATTAAAGTAATTTTCGCTGTAAGAAAATCCCGGAGAACGCATTAATTATGTTCTGAGGTTCCACTGTACTTCTTTTGTTATATTGTGTGCTTTCAAATCAGAACCAGCCTACTACAGCAGTAAGTGAGACATTTAAAGTAAGTGAAATATTTAAGGAGTGGTTTTATGAGTTCAACACCTCCATTGAGCTTCCATGGTTGAGCAGAGATTCGTACCCAGACTATTACTAGTTTGTTACCTGGCTGCTACACCATGTTGGATATCACTGGATATTATTGGATTTTTTTAGACCACTAAAAAATCACAAACAAATGCTAGTTTTTGGCTTTTATGAATCCTCAACAGATAGCAAAAACCATTTGAAATAGTGACTGTTTTATCTCAAAAATGATATGGAATAAAGTGTATCCGACTCGGTAAAAAGTTGATGTAGTTTATTCTTCTTCACAAACATTGTTCATAATTCTTGATAACAAAAATAATATCATTTTTATAATTCTTGATAACGAAAATGATTCCTCTATGGGTAAGAATAAATGATACACTGATACAGCTATGATTTTCTCTTGATAACAAAAATGATTCCTCTATGGGTAAGCATGAATGATTCACTGATACAGCTATAATTTTCAAAGTCGATACCAGTTATTTCGACTTTTCGAATAACTTTTTCTTCTTCAGGAAATCTGCACACAAAAATAATTGTACATAAACATAATAATTAGCATGACAAAGTAATAGAGAGAACTGTTACACATGAATACATGTTAAATATATCTCTCTGCTATGCATCTAATATGTAGCTACAATACTATATGAAGAAAGGCAAAAGCTTACCAATGTGTGAAAAGGTCTCTTAACGTCGTGTCCTTGCCTCCGCTCATTCTCTTAGCTGCATATGGATGTTGATAATGAATGTGAAGCAGCTGCCTTTATGCTAGTGAAAAGTAGCTCACGTGTAACCAATTGTTGTAAACTCCCGAAACCACCTACTGTAGCCGCAAAAACTTACGACCTAGAGTGTTACCTATAGAAACGCTGCAAGATCGTGCTCCTGATTTAGTCCTTTTCGATACATGGTATCAAAGAGGAGAATAAAAAATGCTTCACGCTGTCTTAATCTTTTGTTGATATCACACCTCTCGAATAGCCTTGGTCTGACCATTTCTAACGCTACAAAATGGAAATCCCTGTCTGAGTGTCGTTTTTCCATATAGTGAGATACTAATGTTGCATCTGTCACCTGGTATCTGATTTTGGACCTGTGTTCCGAAATCCGCTGCCTCAGTGGCCGACTGGTAAGTCCCACATAACGCATTTGGCAGGGGCATTCCCACATATAAATCACGCATCTGCTGGCACAACTGGTGAGGGATCTCAAAGTGAAAGTTAATTGCTTCTTTGGAATATAAATATCTTTGGTTTCCCAGCAAAACTGACACACTATACATGAATGACACTTGTAGTGTCCTGTTGGAAACATTTTATCATTAATAATGGCCCTGGCAGTATGGTCTGAATGTACAAGAATATTACTAATAGATTTGGACCTTCTGAAGCCAATCATCGGTTTCTCGTTACACCCGGGGAGATCACTGACCAAATACCAGTGTTTATAAATGATGTTCTTTATTTGATTGGCTGCTGGTGAAAACTCAAAGGAGCACCTGATAAAGTTACCCCCTCCCCGTTGTTTCCTATCTAGCAACTGCTTTCTGGGTGTGTCCCTTACTCTCTGGAGAGCTGTGTTAACCACGTGCGTGGGATTTCGGAATGCAGGTCCAAAATCAGACACCAGGTCACAGATGCACCATTAGTATCTCACTATATGGAAAAACGCCACTCAGACAGGGATTTCCGTTTTGTAGCATTAGAAATGGTCAGACCAAGGCTATACGAGAGGTGCGATATCAACAAAAGATTAAGACAGTGCGAAGCATTTTTTATTCACCTCTTTGATACCATGTATCCAAAAGGACTAAATCAGGAGCACGATCTTGCAGCGTTTCTATAGGCAACAAAAGCAAAATTGTTTCGACACAAATCATTTGGGAATCTCAGCTCTAGATGTGGCCTTCCAGATGTTGTTGTGTAACTCTCATCATTGGATATGTTGGCTTGAATTGAGAGGAATCATAGTCCAATGGCATCTGCAAAGCCACATGTTCTTTGACCTTAACCTAGAGGATTATTGTTAAGTTTAAGATGCAAGTCATGTGATGGAAATTTTTTGAACCTAATAACTTTGGATTTTTAAAAACTTCTCTGAGTTCAAAGGAGAAACTTCTTGAAAGTCCTCTAATCAGAATTTATCTCTACTTCTTAATCTACAGGAGAATGCATGATGCAATATCCCTTGAACCAAGGAATGCTTGTATGTTAGTCAGTTAAAGCTTCAGTAATTCAGAGGTCTTTGCAGGAATGAGTGCAGTATTACTGAGAGGGCACTTTTGAAACATCATTAGTGTAGCTGAAATGTTTGTCTTCTTGGCAGATTTTTTTTTGTGTGTTCAGAGACCAAAAATGCAGCGGTTAATGTTTTTCCTATTATGAAACTATAGTATGGGTGAAGTTTCACCTACTGGATTTTTTACCTGTTAAAAAGCCATATCAATCAATCAATCAGTCAGTTTAATTTGTATCCCACCTTCCTTAGCCGAGGCCGACTCAAGGCGGCTAACAACATAATCAAACAAAATAACAAGATAATAATACAGAGATACAGTAAATTCAAAATAGAGAACAATCCAGATAAGCATAATATCAGAATACAAAAACTACACCATATAATTACATCATAAAAATACAATAAATATACAATAAATATAAGTATACTACAGCGAACCTAACGTAGCAAGACCCCCATGTCTGCTGGAGAAAGTTGTAGGAGCTACCACTCACCCCGACAACTTGGGGAAAGGAGCTCTACATCTCAGCCGCGACAGCAAAGGCAGCCATGGCAGTCAAAGGGGGTTAGTCCCAGGAGCAACAGCGGTTAGCCGCCGGTCGAAAGCCCCACCGGGCTCGGTGGAGGGTGGAGCGGCTTTGATGGCGATGGCGAGCACTTAGGTGCCGGTCATTCTCCCCGGCCGACCGCCGGTCGAAAGCCTCGCCAGGCTCAGTGGTCGAAAGCCCTGCCGGGCTTGGTAGAGGGTGAAACAGCTTTTGAGGGCAATGGTGAGCCCCCAGGTGCCGCTCATTCTCCCCAACCAACCGCCGGTCGAAAGCCCCCGAAAGCACCAGTCGAAATCATATGAAGTTGATTGAAAATTTATTTATTTACTTTATGTGCCCCCTTTCTCTAAGAACTGGAATTCAAAGTGTGTTACAATGTAGTTAAAAGGTGTTTTATTCAAATATAGAAGATCACAGATGTTAATGACATACATTATAATGTTAAAATACAATTAAAATACAATGTTAAAATACAATTTTAAAAAATAAATATTTCAAAACTTGTGAATTAAAATATTAATAATAATTGACCTTAGGAGTGTATGAATCTGGGACAGTAAGCTAGCACCTTCCCGTCACTTACTATCACTTGTCAAAGAGGGCTGCGGTGGCTCAGTGGTTAAGAAGCTCACCTTGTTAGCTGGAAGGCTGGCAAGTCAGCAGTTCAAGACCTGGGTACTGCATGATAGATTGAGAGCCAGTCTCTGTCTCAGCTCTTGGGGACTTGAAAGGAGCCTCATTTGGGCATTCCCTGAGTGGAGTTTCTTCCACAAAAATCCTTTCAAAACAGAATAATTTCTGACACAAAATTATTATTACTTGTCAATGGCATACTGAAATAAATGTTGCCTGTCAGTAAAAAATAGTGAGCTATCTGAGCCCGGGGTGAGGCCACAAAGAAGGTCCTCTCCTGTGTCTTCATCAGATGAGCCTCTAATGGTCGTAGGACTGGGCAGGGCTTCTTCAAATTCCAAAGCCTAGCCAACCTTGTATAAGAAAACACATTACAGTAAACCCCCGGTTAACGACACGTTTGGACAACGTCGTTTTCAGTTGACAACGCATTTTCCCCTGAAGAGTCATCTCCTGGACAACGACGTTAAGTCGTTATCCGGGAGATAGTGTTTGGTCTCCTACCTGTTCAAACACCATTTTTGGGTCCCTGTGTCCAGCTCTCCTCTTACCCAGGAGTGTCTGGGAGGCTAGGAGGACCTATTCCGTGCTGTTTCCGCTTTCCTAGCACCTCCCTGGCCCACCAAACAGCTGAGAAAAGTTGCGGCCGCCATCTTATTTTTGAAAAATAAAAAAATTAGATGGCGGCCGCAATTTTTCTCAGCTGTTGGGCAGGCCAGAAAGGTGCTAGGAAGGCGGAAACAGCGTGGGATAGGTCCTCCTAGCCTCCCAGACACTCCTGGGTAGGTGGAGAGCTGGACAAAGGGAGGGACCTGAAGATGGCATTTTTTTCATCTCCAACCAGCGTCAACAGTCGTCCTTTTTCTGGGGGTGGGCAGAGGTAGCCTGGGTGTCTCTGTTAGGCTCCAGGGAGGCGATCCTGGCTGGTTTTGACCTCCCCTGATTTTCCCTGGGCGATGGTGCAAAGAAAAACACCGAGGAAAATACAATCGTCATCTGGAGGTTTTTCTTTGCAGCATCGCCCGGGGGTCGCAGGGGGTCGGAAACAACACAGATTGCCTCCCTGGTGCCTAACAGAGGCACCCGGGCTGGCAGAGGCACCCAGGCTGGCAGAGATGCCAAAATGGGTGAAAAAAATTCTGTCACCATGGATCGGGTTTTCCTCTTTCATATCAGGGTGTGTGTGGATTTGATCCCCTTTCCCTGGTCCCCTGGGTTTGGGAGGGTTGGGGGACAAAAGGCGTCTGTCACCCCAACCCTTCCAGACCCAGGGGACCTGGTGGAGATGGATTCGATCCCCTCTCTGGGGTCCCCTGGATTTGGGAGGGTTGGGGGGGTGACAAAAGGGGTGTCCCCCAAACCCTTCCAGACCCAGGGGACCTGGCAACCTCTCACCCCCTGATAATAAAGGGGAAAACCCGATTAGGTTTTCCTCTTTTCATATCAGGGTGTGTGTGGATTTGATCCCCTTTCCCGGGTCCTCTGGGTTTGTGAGGCTTGGGGGGACAATAGGGATTTGTCACCCCAACCCTTCCAGACCCAGGGGACCTGGTGGAGAGGGGGATCGCAACCCCCTACCCCCTGATATAAAGGAAAAAACCTGATCGGACCCAGGGGACCCTTGCGAAGGGAAGCAGGAAGTGCCTCCCGGACAATGACGTTTCCTGGTTAATGATGCGATGTTGGGAACCAAGAAATGTCGTTAACCAGGGGTTTACTGTATTCAAAATAACTTGGACGCAAACTATATAGGGCTTTGTAATCACCAGAATTTTTGTTTGTGTCTGAAACAGATCGGCAACCAATGAAATCATTGTAAGAAAAGTTACATGCTCCCTGTAAACAGCCTTGGACCACAGTCTAGCTGCAGTGCTTAGGACCCACTGGAATTTCTAAACATTTTTCAGTGCAGGTTTGGGTAGATTGTGTTCACAGTAATCCAGTTGGGGTATAACTAAGATGTAAAGCAAAGCAATCACATTTACATATAGCGCTTGGTGTACTCTCTGGGCGGTTCACGAGTTAATTAGTAATTAGCCCCCAGCATGCTGGGTACTCATTTTACCAACCTCAGAAGGATGGAAGGCTGAGTCAACCTTGAGTTCTGGTCAACTTTGAGCCCGGGTCAGGATCGAAATCACAACTTATTGGTTGCAGTACAGTAGTTTAACCACACTGTTGCCAAGCCTGATGTCTCAAGGAATAGGTTCGAGACCCGGGTACTGCATGATGGTTTGAGCGCCCGTCTTTGTCCCAGCTCCTGCCAGCCTAGCTGTTTGAAAGCAAGAAATTGAAATAGATAAATAGGGACCACTTTGGTTGGAAAAGATCTTGGGGGACATAAAAGGAGCTTCATTCGGACGTCCTCTGAGCAGAGTTTCTCAGCAAAAATCTTTTCAACCCAGAATAATTTCTGACACGAAATTATTAATATTAGCTGGCACATTAGCATGAACAGTAAAAGGCTGAGAACCCAGGAGTTCACCCAAGCAGTGACTTGTGTTTTTTCCAGGGAGAATGTAACCTCCTTCAGCATATGTTATATTTATTCTGAATAAATATAAGGCTTAATATTTGCTGCTATTACTGACACTAAACATCATTTTAGGATTCAACTATTCAAAACCTTCTGGTTTATGATGGCATATACTGCTACTGTATTTCACAGTTTAAAAAGGCAGGAAATTGCCCAGTTTTGTCTTGTAAAATCGCACCCACGTTGTGAGGAGGGAAAAGGTTGCTAGATTTTACATAACAAACACTGGTACAGTGTCATCAGTTAAGATAGAATGTAGGAGTCCCTCTTGTGCTCACAATCTTTTGCAGAAGACACTATGCTAGGGAAAATTCCAGAATATGACTCATTTTCCATCTATTAATTAGTACATCTCATCGAAACACAAAGCAATTGTCATTTTTGGACAGATTCTTTAGGTGTTTGTTACTTAGGGCACAAAGCAATTCAAATGTCTAGAATCAATGAGGTTTTCAATTGAGTTTGGGCTCAATTGAGAGAATGATCCTCAACATTCTCTGAATCATTCCTGCTACCTGGTTCAGATCAGTGATTGTATTGATCCCTAAACCTGGAAAAAATCTGGGGAAAATTGAGTCTTGTAGACCGATAGCTTTAATAAATCAAGATGCTAAAATATTTTCCTCCATATTAGCAAAAAGGTTAAATATGTTTATGGGAAATTACATTAATACGGATCAAGTTGGTTTTATTAAAAATAGGCATCTAACGGACTTAACAAGGAGAGTATTGAACTTATTAGATATTGCTGTATGAAATAAAGAGAAGATAGAGCAAGTGTCACTGGCCATTTTCAAAGCATTTGATTCAATTCAATGGGTAACAATTAAAGAAATAATACCTTTTTATGGATTTGGTTTCAAGTTTAAAAAAATTATAGAGCAATTGTATAAGCAAGGCACAGCAAAAGTTAAAGTTAATAATGCTTTTACAGAAGATACTGTATATTATTGGAAGCAGAAACTAGGCAGGGATGCCCATTATCCCCAGTTCTATTTATAATGTCAATGGAACTACTCACAATGGCTATTAGACATGACAACATAGACTGATTGATGGGAAATAAAATAAGTTTATATGCTGATGATACCTTGGTGATTATGAAACATCCAATGAAGTCTATGGAAAAAATTCATGAGCATTTAACAAATTTTGAGGAAGTGACGGGGCTAAAAATAAATTGGGAGAAATCTGAAATGGTAACCTGTAATATTGAAGAGGAAGAGCAGTTGAGGATATTGGAAAAATTTAAAATACAAATTAAAGATAGTTTAATGTATTTGGGTGTTAACATTACTAATAAATTGGAAAATCTTAAAAAAATAAACTATGATATACAGGAAAAGTTGATTAAAGATCAAATTTGTCGCTATAAGAAATTAAAATTGTCTTGGTTTGGCAGGGTAGCACTGTGCAAGATGATGTTGTTACCACAAATGAATTTTCTATTTGATGCCCTGCCAATACAACTTAAAGACAAAGAAATTAAGAAGTACCAAAATAGATTAAACAATTTTTGTAATGGTGGAAGTAAACTGAGAATCCCAAAAAGCCTGTGGTATTTGCCGCAAAAGGAAGGCGGATTGGGAATGCCCAATCTTAAAAATTATTATAGATCATTTCAGATTAAAAATATAATTGAGATCTTGATGAAAGAAAAGGTAATTTGGGAGGAGTTAGAGATTGAAGATTTCCGACATATAGGCAATGCAGCCTTTTTAGATGAGAATATCGGGAAAATTACCATCAAGAATAAGATATTGAAAACACTGTGGGACATTTGGAAAAAAAGAAGAGATTAGCCCCAGACATATCCCCAATAATCGAAGTAGAGGATATTCGAAGCTTTCCACTCAAAATTGATAAGAGGTTAAGATCTATGTTGATAAGTAAGGATGCGTACCTGTTGAAAGATTGGATACAAATCTGTAAGAACAAAGAAAAAAAACTAGGTTTGTATGCAGAATTGAAGTTGAATTGGTTACAGAAAATAAGATTAAATAAATGGTATAATAAGTATATATCGGAGCAAAGTTTGGAAAGAAATAGGACAGAATTTGAAAAATTGCTGTGGAACATAAGATAAGGAGATGTAGGGTTAAAGGGTTTGATGAGTAAAATATATAAGATTTTAAATAAATACAGAGGGTAATCCACAGGAGACATTGAGGAAAATTTGGGAACAAGACCTTAATATAAAAATTACGGAAATAAAATGGAGATCTATTTGGAAAAGGAGGATTATGAGTACATTATCAGTAAGAGTTAAGGAACACAATTATAAATTGGTGTGGAGGTGGTACCTGACCCTGGTCCGACTGAATCAAATTGACAAAACTAAAATTAATATTTGTTGGAGATGTAGAAAAACAACGGGAACATATATACACATGTGGTGGAATTGTATTGTAAAGAAGTTTTGGGAGGAGGTTGAAAAAGAGATTATGGGAATATTAGGAGTGAGTAATAAAGATCGGTTCAGGCACTGCTATGTTTACAGATTTTGAGGATAAAAATTGAATAAGGATAAAATAGGATTGGTTTCAATTTTGATGACAACTGGGAGGCACTGTATAGCAAGGAAGTGGAAAGGAATTGACAAAATTAGTACTGAAGAATGGTATAAGGAAACTTGGCAATTGGCTTTAAATGACAAAGTAACTTGGGATTTGAAGGGGAAAAAAGGATTAATTACAAAGAACAGATTTGGTCAATTTGGAAACCCTTTGTGGATTTTGCATTAAAGAAAGGAGCAGGAAGTAGGCCAGTACCAGATCAATTAGACTTTTGGAAATATTGAAAGAATGATGATATGAGCCGCGTCCCCCCATAGTCATTGTATTTATCACATGGTGAATTGTTTGTTTCTTGGTTTTCTTTTCTCCCTTCCTTTTTTCTTTTTCTCTCTTTTCTTCATTTTTTCTCTCCCCCCCCCTATTTTTCTATATATATTTTCCTTTTTTATTACTTTTGTGTAGGAGAAATAAAATAAGAAGGTTGATGTGTTCTAAGCCTTTTATCATGTAGTTCAAGAAAAGGATAAATCAGATTAGAAGTTGGCATGTATCAACTACACAACATTAGGCAAATTTAGTTTCTGTTTAATTAATGGATTTTTTTTGCATGTTATTGTTTTTTTAATTAGTTTTACTATATAAGTTTTGATGTGTTTATATATGTATTTTGTGCAAAAACCCAATTTAAAAAAAAAACATTCTCTGAAGGGATATGAGCCTCAAGCCCACTGGCTCAGATCCAGGAAAGCTTTATGGTAAGAATAGACACTTTTGAGGGTACACAAGAGCAAAAACAAATTAGAAGATGGAGGAAGGAGCTCACTGGACAAGGAACAACATTAAAGAAGGATATAGCTGAGGAACCCAACTTCCCCTATGTCACTTGCAGGACCCTGAATAGGCTGAGGGTTGGAGTGCCTAAATGCAAGACCAACATGCTCAAGTGGGGGCTGCTGGCAGACAACAACGCTGTATGAATGTGGAGGTCATTTACTGGTCTGTTGATTACTGCCAGAAACATGTACCAATTAGGACTTACGTTTGCCCAACTACAAAGCCAAGGAAGTGGCTTCATTTTGGCAGTCTAGGGTTTGATCGGGACACGAAAGAAAAAGAATTGAACTTGTGTTCTCAAATATTAACTAAAAGGCATTGGGATTGTTGCCACCTGGCTTTAGTAACTTGAATGCCAGGTGCGTATACCAGTTCAATGCATCACATTCTTAGGTAAATGTAAGGATCACCGTTGCTTGAAAGCCAGTTGTATCTGACTCTAGGGTTCAATGCTCATCTTTGTTTCTGTGGTCATGTGGCAGGCATGTCTAGACCAGAGTGCCTGCCCCAGGACACTGTTTACCTTCCCACTGAAGTGGTACCTATTTATCTACTTGCAATTTCTTGCTTTTTAACTGCTAGGTTGGCAGGAGCTGGGACAGATATGGGAGCTCACACCATCGTGCAATACTCATGTCTCGAACTGCTGACCTACCAACCTTCCAGTCATCAAGTTCAGCGTCTTAATCACTTAACTTGAGCCACTGCAGTCCTATTCAGGAAGAAAATTACAATCAGGGTTTTCTCCAATAGTTTCTGTATATACTTGAATATAAGCCATGTTTTTAGCCCCAAAAAGTAGCCCCCAAAAGGGAACACAGCTTATACTTGGATCAATGACCATGAGAGTCCCAAGACTGTGCTGGATTGAGATACGCCAATAATTTAATTAATTTTACCATATTTTCATGTGTTTTGATTATTGAAACTCACTAGCAGCTGCTGCATTTCCCACCCTCGGCTTATACTTGAATCAATCTATTTTCCTGGGTTTCCAGCAATGCACACAATGCACTCAAATTTACAATGGAAGAAATTGTTTGCTTTTGTACATTGAAATGTTCCCACTGAATTCTGTAGGTATTCCTTCTGAGTAGACTAACATAAGTATACAGTGGTGATTACATGTTATCAACCCTACAACAGGATCTAAGTTTAGGACCGCCTCAGTTTTTGCCTCCAGAGATAGTTCTGGCTTGATGTGCTGTAGGGTCTACTTACAGTATTTGTCTTTCTGGCTGTCCAGGGTAACCTCAAAGCTGTCCCCCAGCACTATATTTCAAACGAATTAATTTTTTTGTCAGCTTTCTTTACTGTCCACCTTTTGAACCCATCCACTTTAGTTCACTCAAACCAAGCACTGCATTGTTTATGTTCAATTTTTTGCTTTACAGTTTCCAGTTTACCTTGATTCATATGTCTCATATTTTGTGTTCCAATTGTATGTGATGTGCAGAATCAGACTTTCATTTCTCCACAGATCAGCAACTAGATATACTTTTGGCTCTGATCTTGTTGCATCATTAGCGACATTGCTACTTGTACTTCTCTCTCACTCTTTCCTAGTAGCTGGTTGAGTGCTTTCCAACTCGGAAGTTTCCTTTTCTATCCCATAGAAACATTGAAACATATCAACATAGAGTTTTACTGCAAGGAAAACTCAGCAGTGGTTTACTATTGTCACCTTTTGTGCAGTACATAGACCAGTAATCCTCTGGGTGAAAAAGTACTTTCTCTTATTTGTTTGAGAACTAGTACCCAAAAGTTTCATGGAGTGTCCCTTAGTTCTAGTGTTATGCGATAGGGAAAACAGTTTTTCCTTATCTACTTTGTCCACACCGTGCATGATTTTATAAACTTCAATCAGGTCACCTCTTAGACGCCGTCGTTCAAGAGTGAAAAGGCCCAACCAGGAAGGTGTTCCAGTCCCCTAATCATTTTGGTTGCCCTCCTCTGCACTTTTTCCAACTCCATAATATCCTTCTGGAGATATGGCGACCAGAACTGTACACAGTATTCCAGATGGGGCCTCACCATAGATTTATAAAGAGGCAAAATGACACTTGCTGACTTATTTTCTATACCCTTCCTAATGATCCCTAGCATTGAGTTTGCTTTTTTCACTGTTGAGGCACACTGGGTTGACACCTTCATTGAGCTGTCCACCAGGACACCAAGATCCCTTTCCTGGTTTGTCGCAGAGAGTTCAGAACCCATCAGTTTATAAATGTAATTGGTTTTTTTTTTGCCCCAACATGCATCACTCTGCACTTACTAATGTTGAAGCTCATTTGCCACTGTTTTGCCCACTCCCCCAGTGCCAAGAGATCCCTCTGGAGCTCCTCACAATCTCTCACAGTTTTCACTACCCTGTATAATTTAGTGTCGTCAGCAAATTTGGCTACCTTGCTTTTTACTCCTACCTCTAGATCATTTATGAAGAGGTTGAAAAGCAGGGGTCCCAGTACTGAACCTTGGGGGACCCCACTCTTTACTTTCCTCCACTTGGAGAAGTGTCCATTTAGTGCTACCCTCTGTTTCCTGTCCCTTAGCCTGTTGCTGATCCAGGACAAGACCTGTCCCTTTATTCCATGACTGGTAAGTTTATTCAAGAGCCTTTGGTATGGGACCTTGTCAAAAGCCTTCTGAAAGTCCAGATAAACAATGTCAACTGGATCCCCCTTATCCACATGCATGTTGACACTCTCAAAAAATTCCAACAGATTAGTGAGGCATGATTTCTTCTTTCAGCCTGAGGGAAGATAAAAGCGACCAGCCTCTGGCCTGCCGAGAACATCAAGGCCACAGCTGATTCTGGGCTGCTTCTCTCAGCCTGAGGGAAGGTAAAAGCGACCAGCCTCTGGCCTGCCGAGAACACCAAGGCCACAGCTGATCCTGGGCTGCTGCTTTCAGCCTGAGGGAAGATAAAAGCGACCAGCCTCTGGCCTGCCGAGAACACCAAGGCCACAGCTGATCCTGGGCTGCTTCTTTCAGCCTGAGGGAAGGTAAAAGCGACCAGCCTCTGGCCTGCCGAGAACACCAAGGCCACAGCTGATCCTGGGCTGCTTCTTTCAGCCTGAGGGAAGATAAAAGCGACCAGCCTCTGGCCTGCCGAGAACATCAAGGCCACAGCTGATCCTGGGCTGCTTCTTCCAGCCTGGGGTCGCTTGTGGCCCCAAAGATGGCGCCCCCCGCCATCTATGCAGCCACGAGCCTTGCGCTGCTAGGACTGGGGTGGGGAGGAGAGCATTGATTGTACCTGGGGTCGCTTGCGGCCACAAAAGCAGCCCCCTCCACCATCCCAGCAGCCACGAGCCTTGCGCTGCCAGAACTGGGGCAGGGAGGAGAACATTGGCCTTACCTGGGGTTGCTTGCGGCCTCAAAAGTGGCACCTCTCGCCATCCCTGCAGCATCGCGCCTCGTGCTGCGTGGACCAGGGTGGGGAGGAGAACTATGGCCGCACCTGGGGTTTCCTGGCGGCCTTAGGGGCGGCGCCCCCCTCCCCATCACCCCGTGGCCTTACAGCACTTGGACCAGGGCCGGGAGGAGGAGACTCCCGTCATTGGAGTTCTGTTAGGGGGAGTGGAGGGAGTGAGAGGGTATGTTTTAAGTGGGTTAGGGAGGGAGGGAGGGGGAGATGGCCTTGCCAGCCAGGAAGAGAGGGCGACACTCCGTCTGGGTTAATGGTGGAGGTTCCAGGGGCTCATTTAGAGGTTGTGACGGGCATGGGGCGTTATAGCGGGAACCGTGGGGCGGGCCGCACTCGGGGAACGCGGGACCGATGCTTAGTATCTGTCCCACATTCTGGCCCCCCGGTTTCACCTCTAGGTCCTGAGCAGCTGATCCAGGGTGACCCCGCCCTTAGGCTGCTGCTGATGAATGCCAGGTCAATCTGTAATAAGGCTCCCCTAATACAAGACTCTATTTTGGGGGAGCGGGCCGACCTGGCATGCATCACTGAGACCTGGCTGAGACCTGAGGATGGGGTGCCTCTATCAGAGATGTGTCCGGCCAGGTTCGGTGTTTGGCACCAGCCTAGGGATGTGGGTAAGGGCGGTGGTGTTGCCATTATAGCCAGGGAGTCATTGGGAGTCGCCAGGGCCACCGCTCCACAAATTTCGGGTTGTGAGGCTCTGCTCCTGCGGTTGGGCCCTAACGGTCAGTTGGGGGTCCTACTCCTGTACCTGCCTCCTTGCAGGTAAGGGACTCCCTGCCTGGGCTCCTTGAAGCCATCTCGGCATTGGCTTTGGAGTTCCCTAGACTTATGGTTTTGGGGGACTTCAATTTGCCTTCGCTGGGGTCTGGTTCTGAGGTGGCACAGGAGTTCATAGCTTCCATGGCAGCTATGGACCTGGCTCAGGTAATTCAGGGCCCGACCAGGGGCAGTGGCCACACGCCAGATTTAGTCTTTTTGTCGGGGCGGTGGCAGAGTGATCTGAGTTTACAGAAGCTAGACATAACACCTGTGCCATGGTCATAAGAACATAAGAACAGCCTTGCTGGAACAGGCCACAGCCCATCCAGTCCAGCATTCTGTCTCACACAGTGGCTCACCATTTCCTTCAGGGTATTCCCAAGGAGATGCCTTCACCTGCTTAGGATTCCCTGGAAATGATATTGAGAGATATCCTGCCTATCTTTCCAACCCGGAGGTTGTCCTTAGGTATCCATAATTATAGCCATTGATATTCTTGTCCTCCATGAACTTGTCTAATCCTTTCTTAAAGCTGTCAAGACTGACAGCTGTCACCACTTCTTCTGGCAGGGAGTTCCATAGACCAGTAATCCTCTGGGTGAAAAAGTACTTTCTCTTATTTGTTTGAGAACTAGTACCCAAAAGTTTCATGGAGTGTCCCCTAGTTCTAGTGTTATGCGATAGGGAAAACAGTTTTTCCTTATCTACTTTGTCCACACCGTGCATGATTTTATCACTATCTGGTGGCTCTAGACTTTCTGGGGGCGACACTTCATCGTAAGGAGGCAGGGTCGATTAAAGTGGCCCGCCCCCGGCAACTGATGGATCCGGATGGATTCCAGAGGGAACTGGGGGAATTTCCTCTGGATCGGCGACACGATTCACCTGAGGCAATTGTTGACCTGTGGTATGGGTCGACGACATCTGCCTTGGATGTAATCGCTCCACTACGGCCTCTCAGAGCCCATGGAGCTAGGTCATCCCCGTGGTTCACTGAAGAACTACGGGAGCTCAAACGGGCAAAGATACGCCTTGAGCGCCGCTGGGTGAAGACCCAGAGCGATTCCGATTGGACACTAGCTAGAGCCCTATTAGGGCCTACCTAGAGGCAGTACTTCACCTCCCTTATTGCCTCCACTGATAATCGCCCAGCCACCCTGTTTCGGGTGACCAGGTCCCTCCTGGGTAGGGCGGGGCCTGTGCCTGGTTGGCAGGGATCGGCTGAGGACTTTGCTGACCATCTGGTGGAGAAAATAGATCGGATCTGCTCAGGGTTCAAACTTGGCGTGGATGGGAAGGGTCCGGGGGGAGCCAGTGCGCAGTCTTGCGGTGTTACCTGGGATCGGTTTGATCCTGTTGCCCCGGATGACGTGGACAGGCTCCTTGCAGCGGTCCGTGCCACTAATTGTCCAATGGATCCCTGTCCCGCCTGTCTGGTAAAAGCCTCTAAGACGGTGACAGGTGGCTGGGTCGGGGCTATAATTAACGCGTCTTTTCGAGAGGGGATATTTCCTGCACTGCTGAAACATGCTCTTGTGCGCCCCCTCCTGAAGAAGCCATCCCTCGATCTAGCAATCCTAACCAACTACAGACCTGTATCCAACCTTCCTTTTTTGGGGAAGGTTCTGTCTGGAGAAGGCAGTGGCACGTCAGCTGCAGGGGGTACTGGATGAAGTGGAATATCTGGACCCATTCCAGTCAGGATTCAGACCTGGATATGGTACTGACACTGCATTGGTCGCGCTGATGGATGATCTCTGGCGAGAGCGGGATGGCGGTCATCCGTCCGTCCTTGCTCTTGACCTCTCAGCGGCCTTCGATACCGTTGACCATGGTATCCTTCTGGAATGGCTCCGAGGATTGGGGATCCAGGGGGCGGTGTGGTCCTGGTTTTCCTCATTTCTGAGGGGCCGGACCCAGTCGGTGTGGTTGGAGAGTGAGAGGTCGAGTCCTAGGCCCATAAAATATGGGGTGCCTCAGGGCTCGGTACTCTCTCCTCTCCTATTTAACATCTACATGAAGCCGCTGGGTGAGATCATCCGTTCCCACGGGGTGCGGTACCACCAGTACGCGGATGACACACAGTTGTACATCTCAGCCCGTGGGGACCCAGTGATGCAGTCAAAGTCCTTTCCAGCTGTCTGGAGGCTGTTGGGGTCTGGATGGGGCAAATGGGCTACAGCTGAATCCTAGCAAGACTGAGTGGCTATGGATAGGGGGTCCTGTGTTATCCTGGGAGCTACCATCTTTGGTTTTGGATGGGGCTGTTTTGCCCCAGACCAACCCGGTGCGCAACTTGGGGGTCCTCCTGGATTCGCGGCTGCTGCTAGAAGAACAGGTGGCGGCTGTGGCCAGGAGGGCCTTCGCCCAACTTCGGGTGATTTGCCAGTTGCGCCCACTCCTGGACCGGGACTCTTTGCTCATGGTCACTCACGCTCTGGTGACCTCCAGACTAGACTACTGTAATGCGCTCTACATGGGGCTGCCCTTGATGACCATTCGGAGGCTGCAGCTGGTCCAGAATGCCGTGGCCCCGGGTGGTGATGGGGTGTGGACGTTATGCCCATGCCTCACCACTGCTTCGGGGGCTGCACTGGTTACCAGTTTGTCTCCGGGTGCAATTCAAGGTGCTGGTTTTGACCTTTAAAGCCCTACATGGTAGTGGGCCAGGGTATCTTAGAGACCGCATCGCCCTAAGGACATCTGTCCGTCCAACCAGAGCAGACCGGAGGGGCTCTCTAATTGTGCCATCAGCCAGGGGGGCTCGCCTCTCTGGCACAAGGAGGAGGGCCTTCTCCGTGTCCGCACCAGCCCTTTGGAACCTCCTGCCTGTGGAACTGCGTCTCCAGACGGAGTTGTTGCCCTTTAGGAAGGAACTAAAGACCTGGCTGGCGGGCCAAGTTTGGGGTGCGGGTGGGGATGGGGGTACCGTTGGGTGGTTGGTATAGAGAAGTGTGCCTTCCCCCTAGGTCCCTTCGGTTCTTGCGCACCTTTTAGGGGTGGTTTTTTTTTTAACTTTTAACTTTTTTATCATGTGTCTTTTATGTATTTACTGTCCGCTATGTAAACCGCCCTGAGTTGGGTTGTACCTGAGTGGGCGGTATATAAGCGTGAAAAATAAATAAATAAATAAATAAATAAATAAATGATTTGCCCTTGTAAAAGCCATGTTGGCTCTCCTTTAGCAGCGCCTTCTCTTCTATGTGCCTATTAATTCTATCTTTTAGGATAGTTTCCATCACTTTACCTGGGACACATGTCAAACTGACAGGTCGGTAATTTCCTGGATCACCCCTGGATCCTTTTTTGAAAATTGGTGTTACATTCACTAGCTTCCAGTCATCAGGCACAAAGCCTGATTTGAGGAAAATATTATATATTTTGGCTAGGAGATCAGCAATTTCATCTTTAAGTTCCCTGAGAACTCGTGGATGGATGCCATCTGGTCCTGGGGATTTGTTAGTGTTTAGCTTAACAAGACATGCAAGGACCTCCTCCCTGGTTATTTCTATCTTGCTTAATTCTTCGGTTTCCCTCCCTACGAAGATAGGCTCTGTTTTGGGCATGTGGCCTCTGTCTTCTTCAGTGAATACTGAAGCAAAGAATTCATTGAGTCTCTCTGCAATCTCTGTTTCCTCTTTAATAACCCCTGGCCTTCCATTGTCATCTAATGGTCCAATGGCCTTCCTAGTTGAGTTCTTACTTCTAATGTAAGTCTTTGTTATTTCTCTGAGTATTTTTAGCTATACGCTCCTCAAAGTCTTGCTTTGCTTTCCTGATTGTTGCCTTGCATTTGTTCTGCCAGAATTTATGTTTCTGCCTGCTGTCCTTATTCGGACAAGCCTTCCATCTTCTAAATGAGCTTTTCTTGCTTTTGATCACTTCCCGAACAGCTCCTGTAAGACACATCGGAGTCCTCTTGGACCTGGCAGTGCCCTTTTTCCTTTTGTGTATGCATTCCAATTGTCCCTCTGTTATTGTTTTTGTAAACAGCCTCCATGCCTCTTGGAGTGTTTGGACTCTCTCAATTTTCCCTTTCAGCTTCTTTTTTACTAGTTTCCTCATCTTTGGGATATTTCCTTTTTGAAAATTTAAGGTCTCTGTGTTAGATTTTATCAGTGACTTGCAGTCTATGATCAAGTTAAACATAATTGAGTTGTGGTCACTGTTCCCTATTGGATCAGTCACATTAACATCTTGCACCAGATCCTGAGTATTACTCAGGATCAAGTCAAGGATTCTTGTACCTCTAGTTGGGTCTTCACCCATCTGTCCCAGGGAACAATCATTTAGCATATCTAGGAACTTTATCTCTTTATCATGTGCTGAACAACAGTTCACCCAGTCTATGTGAGGGTAATTGAAGTCCCCCATTATAACCAGGCTTCCCTTCTTGGATGCCTCCTTTACAACATTCTCCAACTGCCAGTCTCCCTCAAGAGTTTGGGTTGGAGGCCGATAGTATATGCCTACTGTTAGACCATGCTTGTGGCCTGGTACTCTTACCCACAGAGCTTCTAATGGTGACTCCAAATCACCTAGATATTCCAATTCATACGATTTTATCACTTCTTTGACATACAAGGCTACACCACCTCCTGTTTGCCCCTTCCTATCCTTCCTGTACAGTTTGTAGCCTGGGATAACTGTATCCCATTGATTATCATCCGTCCACCAGGTTACAGAGATACCAATAATATCAGTACTAACATTAGTTAGCTAGAGTGAATCTGCTGTGCTGCCAGTAGTGTCACTTTTAGTTGTTGCTGATTCTCAGTAGGTGCCTTGAGCATGGATGCAGCTTAGTTGTGTCCTCAGTGGGGTTCCTTTGTTTTCTTTGGAGCAATCTGTCTCCTTCATGAGGCTTTGCTCTGCAAGGAGGTCTCCTCCTGGGCCTGCTCTTTGACAGTAGCAGCAGTGGCTGTTCCTTCTCCCCCAGCCGTGGTGGTGATAACTCTCCCTTGGGTGTTGGCCATGGAACTTGCAGCACTTGCAGAGCTGCTTGGTTTAGTTGACCCAGCCCTGGTGCTTGTCCAGCCTTTTAATTGAAGTAAATCCTTTGTACAGCAAAACCTTGTATAAAGAGTGCTTCACTTAGAGACTAATTCACTTAAAGAGCAGAATTTTCTCCAAATGGTCACCTCGTAGAACAACTAAAAACTCGCTTAACAACTAAATTGGTGTTCGCAATCCCCCCACCAGAAGTCACAATCGGTTACATGGTGACAGCAGCTCTTTTTCCAAGTGTTTTGCTTAAAGAGCAACTCGCTAAAAGAGCAATCCCATGGAACGCATTATGCTCGTTATGTGAAGTATAAATAAACTTCTGAGGTGGCCATAATGAGAACTTGAGGGAGTTGGAGGAGAATGCCAGCATCTGGGATGAGCTTGCTGGGTGACATAGAATTGTGGCTTGGTTTCAGTGTAGTGGCTACTGCTTCTGGGAAGTGTAAAGCAAAAGGTTTGTTGAGGCAAGAGGCAATTTTCAAAAGTGATGAGGACCTCTGAGTAGAGCCAAACCCCAAAGTGATTGGTGCTGGGATGGTAGACAGAAGCTAGGCCAGGGCTACATAGCTAAAGGAGAAGAACAATGAGGACATTGAGAAACCCTCAGAGGCCAACACACTAGAGGAAACTGGGCTGAAAGTTTTCCTGCTGGTGACGGCTACTCCTTACATGGATGCCATTATTGCCACTATTATAATGCCTTCGCCACTAAGTAACATGAATGATTTCAGTCAATGTGCACAAAACAGATACCATGTATACTCAAGTATAAGCCGACCCAAATATAAGCTGAGGTACCTAATTTTGACCTGAAAACCCTGGAAAATAGATGGACCTGAGTTAAGTCAAGGGTGGGAAATGCAGCAGCTGCTAGTGAGTTTCAGTAATCAAAATTTATTTTATTTATGTATTTTGTTTGATTTCTATACCGCCCACTCAGCCTGGGCCGACTCAGGGTGGTTCACGATCACAGATAAAAAACAACATAATTAAAACTAATTAAAAACTACCCACCCCCTAAAAAAGGGTGCAGGGACTGAAGGAACTGAAGTGGAAGGAGTAATCCACTACACCAACCACCCAACGCGGGTAACCCTTCCACCTGCACCCCATACTTGGCCCGTCAGCTAGGTTTTGAGTTCTTTTCTGAAGAAAGGCAGCAATTCCATCTGGGGACGTAACTCTGTTGACAGGAGGATCCAGAGGGCCGGTGCGGACACGGAGAAGGCCATCTTCCTTGTACTAGAGAGGCGTGCTCCTCTAGTTGATGGTACAATTAGAGAGCCCCTCCGTTCCACTCTGGTTGGACAGACAGACATCCTTAGGGCGATGCGGTCATGAAAATATGGTAAAATTAATTTAAATTGTCATATTTCAATCCAACGCAGCCTTATGACTCTCGTGGTCATTGACCTATGTATAAGCTGTGTTTCCTTTTGGGGGCTAATTTTTGGGGCTAAAAACTCGGCTTATACTCGAGTATATATGGTAAATGAAAAAGATACCTTGATTATAGCACCTTATAACTTAAGTCTTCCCTTGAATCTTTTCTGCGGGGTGTCTTAGAAATCTGGAATAGATTTGGATGACATGGGAGAAGGAACCTCAGGAGGGGAGTTTGAAGAAGGTGTTTTCTCCACAGAGTGTTGATTTTAGATCCTGCAAAAAGTTGAATTAGATTTTTTTCTGCACATATCTCAACTTGATCTTGTGTTTTGCATGAATTTTTTAAGTCTGTAGAATACTGCTCTGACATGTAAGTAAAACATAACATAGCAGATGGAAGCCACATTCCATCTGCATTAATTATCCTATAGACATGAGGGTTCCTGCTCTCTGAAGTGCAACATGTAACTTTTGTAGAGCCACAAGATAAAGTTAAATGAGCAGTTAGGCGTAATTAGTATATTTCTAAGCCACCTTGGGAAAACTGTTTTCATTAAAAGATACTTTATAAATTTATAAAATAAATTCAGTGGTTCAGTGGTTATGTAATATCACAATGATCTTTGAGATCAATACCTATGATGATGATGATGATGATGATGATGATGATGATGATGATGTTTATGTTTATGTACAGCTTTTCTTATACAAGATAACTCAAAGCAGTTACCAACATGAAAAATACAATAAGAAATAACACTATGTACAATAAAACATATCAAATACAATATCAATAGTATCAAAAAAATACAGAAGCAATAAAGGCCATAAGTACAGGAAAATATGCAAAATAATTACAGTATCATAAGGCAAATGAAACAAAGTACACTAGTCAAAAAAGAAATGGTTGGAGGCAAGCTCAACGACCAAAACCAGCCTTAAGGATAATACCCATATTACTAATTAGTAATACCCATATTACTAAGGAACATATATGAAACCATAAAAAACTAGGCTGTTTGCAGAGCCATGGAAGGCATTAATATGACAATAAATCATTTATCTTTCGCATTTTAAACTGTTTTGTGACAACTTTTGTATGTTTTGAGCCTGAATAGTTTGTGGTTTTTTCTTTTCTTTTCCAAATGGTGAAGCATCATATTGATCCAGGTCTAGCAGAAACAGTTAACATATTCCATAGGGATTATTGTTTTTATAGACTTCCTGTTTGCAACTATTTACCTTTTTTTCAGACCATAAGATGCACTTGACCATAAGACGCACCCAGTTTTTAAAGCAGGAAAACAAGAAAAATATTCTGAACCAAATAGTACTGTATTTGCAGCACCAACCAGTGGTGGTGCTGCAGGGGAAATGGGCGGGCAAGCCAATTGCACTGAGGCAGGAAGCGATGCTCTAGCTTAGCCTCTTGTTCTCCCTGCAACCAGGAAGCATGGCTTCCCCCTCCATTTTGACCACATGGAGCAGGGACAAAGGCAAGAAAGGTAAAAGAAACCTTTTCTTTTTATGCACAGGTTTGGTTTCCCACTGAAATGCATTGAGAACATACAAACAGAAAAGCTTTAGAATACTGTACAAGAAATTGATTTCCAAATCATTTAAATGGGAAATTGGGATTTGCGCCCTCTTGTGGCCACCTGTGATAATGGCCCGCTGAACATGTTTTTCTTCCCCTGGCCCTGGAACAGCTGTGGCAGCGGTGGTGGAGGTCTTCGGCCAGCCACAGAGGTTGTAAAATAACATTTTGCAACAGCCTTGCTGGACAGCATTCGGATTATAAAACGCACCTTCATCCCCCCATCTTTTTTTGGGGAAAAGTGCATCTTATGGTCCGGAAAATACAGTAAGTAGAAATTCTTTGCTTTTTTTTTTTATTATTAAACTTATATCCCGCCCACTTGCCCTAAGGCAACCCAGGGCGGCTCACAACACACAGACACTATACATACACCCCTAAAAATCCAATTAAAATAATAAAAATGCATTAAGAATTCTATAAAAACATCCCCAATTTAAAATACCCCTTCCTTCCCCACCCATCAGTAGAGGGACCAATCCACTAATAGAGCCAACGAGGAGGAGCAACCACCCCGTCGGTCCCCCATATTTGCCCTGCCAGCCAGGTTTTCAACCCTTTCCTAAAGGGCAACAATTCTGTCTGTAGCTGCAGATCTGCTGGCAAGAGGTTCCATAGGGTTGGGGCGGACACAGAGAAGGCCCTCCTCCTAGTGCTAGAGAGGCGAGCCCCTCTAGCTGATGGAACACTGAGGGAGCCCCTCTGGTCCACCCTTGTGGGTCGGGCAAACTCTTGGGGTGATGCGGTCTCTTAGGTAACCTGGCCCACTACCATGAAGGGCTTTAAAGGTCAAAACCAGCACCTTGAATTACACCCGGACACAAACTGGTAACCAGTGCAACTCCCAAAGATAAACCCGGAGACAAACTGGTAACCAGTGCAACTCCCGAAGCAGAGGTGAGGCACGGACATAATGCCCGCACCCCATCACTACCCGGGCCGCTGCATTCTGGACCATCTGCAGCCTCCGAATGGTCATCAAGGGCAGATTGTTCAAAAATATTGCATATTGTTCAAAAAATATGCACAAATATTTTCAAATTTGTGAAATAACTGCTGGAATTTGAGTTTGAAAGGCAAAATATCACATCAGTTATTGATTTTGATCTTGACAGCTGTTAAATGATCTATACAGTAAAAACCCCTACTTACGAAAAAAGTCTGTTCTGTAGGCTTTTGCTTAAATTGTTTTTTATGTAACTTGAAGGAAACCCATAGAGAGCAGAGAAAATATACAAAGACTCAACACATCCTGGAAATAACTTGCTGCAGCTTCTACCGTCGAAATGATGCTTTAGAGTATTACATACTAAAACAACCAGATACAAGGATAGTTTCTTTCCAAATTCCATTAATCTGTTGAATAATTAATTGTGTGATTTTATTGTATTGTTATTGTTTCTCTAGGGATATGTGAGATTGTTGTTAGTATTATGATTAGCACCTATTATTAAGTGTAGTAGACAATCTAGTAAATGTAATTTAATTTTTCATGTATATAGAGAGCATATGTACCAAAGACAAATTTCTGGTGTGTTAGCACTCCTGGCCAATAAAGGAGTCTATTCTATTCTAGGGAAAAATATTTTTTACATAACTTGAAGAAACCCATAGGAAAAATGAAATTTTTATGTAAATCGAAGCAAACCTAAAGGAAAACGAATCTGTATGTAACTCAAAGCAAACCCATAGGAAATCGTGTAAATCGGGACATGGTTTTAGCACAAAATCATTATGGAAGTCGAATTTTATGTAACTTGAGGCATATGTAAGTCAGGGTTTTATTGTAATTATGTCTATTACTGCTTTAGGAAATCTAAAGATTAGGCCAGTATATTTCTTTTTGCAAAGAAAAGTAAACCATGCAGTAATTTTGGGATTCTTGCAAGAATATTTCACTATGCACACTCATATTTTTTTCATTAATCTTTAAGGTGCCACAATTTTTTGTTTTCTTCATTTTTCTGTTGTTGTTGTTGTTGTTGTTGTTTTGTCTGATCTGGAGAATACGTGCATTTTGGAAACATATGGTTGGGACCAAGGCCATTGTTCTTTCTGCTTATTTAATCTCAACCAGCTGCTATTTTCTCTCTGAACCAATCAGCGTTTGAAGATGAAAAGATTGCTGATTTAAACCCATCCATGCGTTACTAGGAAGATGTAGGAACAATAGTTAGGGAAGCTACTTCCCCACTGTAAAAATAAAGTCTGACCCTAATGCTAAATGTAATTAGGCAAATATCTGGCTCTTCACAATGTTGGCTGAGATCAGTTAATTCCCTTGTGTTGTTCTGTGTTATTCTGTGCTGTAAAGTTGTCTCAATAACCTAACAAATGAGAGATCTCCAAGATGATATATTTTCAGCAGCCCTGCTCAAATCCTGCAGTTTATGGCCTCTGGTTTTCTTATGGAATCCATCCATCCATCCCACATTTGTCCTTCTTCTTTTCCTACAGCCTATCTCCTTTCCCAGCATTATTGTCTTACAAGGTATACAAAATCTTTAACTTTCAGTTTCTTTGTTGTCAATGTTAAAATTGTAAAATTCTTCTGTAGTCATGTTTTTTGTCATCTTAATGTTCCGTTGCAGTTCTGCTTTGGCAGTTTCTTCTTTCACTTTCATTTGAAGTCATTACTGTTTTCTGCCAGTAAGACGGTGTCAACTGTGTATTTTAATTATTGATATTTCTTTCACTGATTTTCACTTTTTCATCTGAATTTTGTCTAGATTTCTATTTGATATATTTTGCATACTGATTGAAGAGATGAGGAGATAAATGCACCTTTGTCTATAGGAAAACATTCTGTCTCTTACTCTTCTTTATCTACAGTATAGGTTGGTCATGCATCAGGACAATGGACTGTTGAGGTACACTCATTTCTTTTAGAACCATTCATAGTTTCTCATGATCCACACAGTCAAAGGCTTCACTTTAGTGTATAAAGTACAGGCTGATCTTCTTCTGAAATTCTTTAGGTATGTTCCAGTATCCATTGAATATTTGCAATAACTCAAGAGGCTCTTCATTTTTTGAAATCAGCAAAAGCCTTTGTTGCAGCACATTGAACATCACCTTGCTTGTGTGAGAAATTAAAGCAATGGTTTTTATAATTATTGCACTCCTTCACATTTCCTTTCTTCAGGACTGAAATATATATTGACTTTCCAGTCTGTGGGCCAGTATTTTATTGCTGTTGTTATCTATGGACAATTTCTTTTTGCTTTGCATCTCTTTTTTTGGTATTTGATATTTAAAAACAAATGCTGGCTTGACTGCTTTGTAAGCTAAAGCAGAATACAACATTAATAAATAAATGAGTTAAATGTTAATTAGGCCAAAGAGAATTGGCTGTGCTTCAGTAATTTTATTCAGCACATTGTTGTCTGCATCTTGCTTATTTTGTTTTATGAAGCTAGGGACATATTCAATTCTATAGGTTTTAATAAGCAACCATAGAAGTAATTCTGCAGTCATTTAGTTGTAAACATAGACCAATGCATAGGGATGTTTTGGTGTCTTTAAAGTATTGTCACTGAAGAGTTTCAGTGACAGTATCAGTAGCATCTTGTAACTTTTGAGAGGGAAAATCTCTTTGTGGTCTCTAATGAGATGCAGCTTTTGGCTGTTGGCTTAATAAAGACATGTTATTATCTTATAAGACCATAAGAACAGCCTTGCTGGAACAGGCCACAGCCCATCCCGTCCAGCATTCTGTCTCACACAGTGGCTCACCATTTGCTTCAGGGTATTCCCAAGCGGATGCCTTCACCTGCTTAGGATTCCCTGGAATTGGCATTGAGAGATATCCTGCCTATCTCTCCAACCCGGAGGTTGTCCTTAGGTATCAATAATTATAGCCATTGATACCCTTGTCCTCCATGAACTTGTCTAATCCTTTCTTGAAGCTGTCAAGACTGACAGCTGTCACCACTTCTTCTGGCAGGGAGTTCCATAGACCAGTAATCCTCTGGGTGAAAAAGTGCTTTCTCTTATTTGTTTGAGAACTAATACCCAAAAGTTTCATGAAGTGCCCCCTAGTTCTAGTGTTATGCGATAGGGAAAACAGTTTTTCCTTATCTACTTTGTCCACACCGTGTATGATTTTATAAACTTCAATCAGGTCACCTCTTAGATGCCGTCGTTCAAGAGTGAAGAGGCCCAACCGTTGCAGCCTCAGATGGTAAGGAAGGTGTTCAAGTCCCCGAATCATTCTGGTTGCCCTCCTCTGCACTTTTTCCAGCTCCATAATATCCTTCTGGAGGTATGGTGACCAGAACTGTATGCAGTAGTCCAGATGTGGCCTCACGACAACAAAGAAATCCCTGAGAAAGGGGTCTGGAAGAGCAGGTTCATGAAGTGGCACAATTTGCCCAGCACTAACACTAATTCTAGGGCAGGGGTGCCCAAACTTTTCAGGCTGTGGGCCATTCATGTGGTTCAGGGAGCCAGTCACTATAGCCCAGGGCCCAGTTCCGCCCCCCGATGCTAATTCATCTGGCCCATGAAGCCCTTGTGGAACACTTCCAGGAGCGATGAGGGCTCCGCAGGCTGGATGAATTGGAGTTGGTGGGGAGTAGATCTGGCCCCCGGGGCCATAGTTTGAGCACCCCTTTTCTAGGGGTTTGCGAGGAGGGAAAAGAGAAGGGAAATATCCCAGATATCAATGTAATAAATAAATTATTCCCCCAAAAGGATCTCTGCTCCCTTCCCCCCATCCAAGAAATCTATCTATCTCTCTTTCTCTCTCTCTCACACACACCCCTCTCCAAGTGCCTGAGGGAAGGGAACGAGTCGGGAGAGAAGAGGGAGATACTGCAATTTTGCATAGTAAACCAATTAGAATGCCGCCACCTTCTCCGTGCTGGGGCTTTAGGGCTCCCCCCCCCCCCCGTTCTCACTCTCCTGCCCCACCACAGACATCATCTTGGAGACCCCCTTCCCAACAGGCTGGGCGGCGGTTGAAAAAGAACAGTTTAAAGTGGGACTTTCAGTGAGTCCCCTGAACAAAGGCTCGGGCTCTTCTAGTCTTTTCTGCTCCCCCTTGTGCTTCTCTCGCAAGAGAGAAGGCAAGCCCCGGCTTTAGTTTTGGCGCTATCCCACCAACCAGGAACCAAGCCAGCTCCCGAGTCCCCCAAGACTTGTCCTTGCGGGCGGGCAGCTGAATCCCGAAGAGGAGGGGGTGGGGAGCTACTGCACTGACGCTCATCGCATCCGAAAATCCAATTGGGCGACGGAAGAGGGAGGGGGGAAGTAGGCAAGGCTGCCTTGGAGGCTAGAGGGAAGAGCACAGTCCCCCCCCCCGCGAGCTCCACGCACGGCGCAAAGTAGTGGTCTTGGCAACTGTTGGCGTGGGGACAGACTGCGGTTTGTCCCAGCAACGTTAAAAAAAGTAAAAATTAAATAAATAAATGAAATGAAATACGGGATATTTCTGGGGGTGGAAAAAAAAATCAGGAGGACGGCGGGAAGTTGAGATGAAATACGGGGAAATCCCGGCCAATACGGGATACTTGACAGGTATGCGCAGCCCCCCCCCTTGGGTCCTTCACCCCAAAAGGGGTTGCGTGGGGGGCACCTCCACCAGCCCAGAAGTCCACTGACGGAGGGTGGGTCTGCGCAGAGTGGGCATGCGCAGCAGGCCAGGCTGGCCTGTATTGCACATGCCCCAACAAACCTACACCTCAACCCGGATATCTGGGGTTGCGGGCAAACCGCACGAGGTGTGCCAGCCAGCTTCGGCTGCCGAGCAAGGCACCCACTCGGCTGCGGATGGACCTGCCACCACTGCCTTCCTTGCCCCACAAAGCCGTGGAGAGCACCAGGACTGGCGACCACCTTTGCTGTGGCCGAGCTGCAATGGCGGCTGCCACGGGCGCTGGCCCACACCCAACCAGCCCTCAGGAGCTCAGGCGCTGGCACAGCTGCCGACGGACTTCAGAGGATCCGGCCGCCCAGCCTCTACCGCCAGCTGCCCCTCCTGAATGCCATTCCCCAAATGCCAACGGAGCCCTTGCGAGCCCCAGCCCCTGGGCACCGGCAGAGGAGCCACCACGCCAGACAACCCGCGCTGCCATTGCTCCTCCCGCTGCAGGATGCAACAGGGCGCGCGGCTTCCTCCACCACCCCAATGCTGCCCGTGTCCGGAGAGGCACGCACCAGAGGGAGCCCCACTCAAAAGAACCTTCTTTCCTGCACGCACGAGGGGAGGGGGTGGAAACAGCCATGGTGGGTGGTCGGTGCCGTGTGTCTGCTGTTGGCTGTCTGCTGCCCCTTCCTGGCGGCCCACATGGGCCCACCAAGAGGGTCCCGGACCCCTCCTTGGCCAGGGCACGTGAATCATGCCTCCTGAGCTTTGGGGGGGGGCAGATGGGTCTGGGGTTCTGTGCCATGGGACAGTAGAAGTGTGTGAGGGCATTGGGTCGACTGGCAAGGGTCTGGGATAAGGGCAGGGGGCCTACTGAGTGCAAGGGTCACGTGCGCTCAGGGCTGGCCCGCATGCGCTCGAGCCCCCCTTACCCCGGACCCTTGCCAGTCAGCCCAATGCCCCCCGCACCCCTCCTGGCTTGCACGTCCTCCACTGCTGCCCCGTGGGACACACCCCCAGATCCCTCATGCCCCCCATGTTCAGCAAGTGTGCCCCACGTGCCTTTCCCAAGGAGGGACTCGGGGCCCTCTTGGCCGGCCCATGCGGGCCCCCAGTAAGGGGCAGCAGATGGCGGGTGACCCACACATGGCGCTGACCACCCACCCTGGCTCTGTTTTCCACCCCCTCCACCCGTGAGCAGGCAGCCCCCACAATGACGGCAGGCCCACCTGGCTGGGCGGTGTCTGGCCCTGGCAACCGTGGCAGCGGCAGGGTGGCCAGAGACTACCGAGGCCGGCGGAGGGCTGGGAAATGCCCGTCGGGGCAAGGCATCAGCCCGGCCGTGATGGCCTGCAAGCAAGGATGGGTGCAGGCAGGAGAACGTTGGGCCGATTGCCAAGGGTCCGGGGTAAGGGTGGAGGGCCAGTGGGGGGCCCCACTCAGTGCACACGACCATTGCAAGTCAGTCTGATGCTCTCCCCCGTACCCCCCCAGGCCCAACGATCTCTTCCCACCCGTGCCGCCCCTGTGTGCTCGGTGACTCCCTTCCCCCGGACCCTTGCCAGTTGGCCCGACGCTCCACCCATCCCTCCTGCCTTGCACGCCCTCCACCACTACCCTGTGGCACAGGCCCCAATACCCCTCATGCCTCCCCCCACTCAACGGCCGTGCTCCGCACCCCCTGCCCAAGTAGGGCTAGGGGCCCTCTTGGCGGTCCGCACACCAGGTTGGGTCCCACACCCGGGCAACGCTGGGTACCCCTGATAGTTTGAAATAAAGCAGAAATAAAATATTAGGGTTTGTATATCAAAACTCTGTTTTCACATTGCAGGTAAGTGGTGAATCATGGAAGATGTGAAGACAGGGGAATTGGGAAAATGTTGCCTCTGGAAGTGTGGATATCTGGTTGCAATCTTCCTTTAGAACATAACTGTGCACCTGGGTTAATATAATATGGACGTGATTGTATTATCAGACAATAGGATTTTTTGAGCTGGTTAATTGTAGCTGGTTTCAGCCCTTTGTATTTCCATTTTGAATAGCTTAATATCTATTGTGGGTCAATCAGAGGACTTTAAGTAGCAGGCGCATTGTTAAGTCTGTGAAGAATTTCTACCAACATTTAATACTTTCAGGACTAAGTGCTAATTTCTGCAATTTGTGGCTAGATTTCTATTTCATTGTCACAGCTCGCTTTAATATGGTTGCAAACACCTAACAAGGACAGATTTTTCTCAATATTTCAATGCAGAGGTCCAAGTTATACATGTAAAACTTTTCTATATGTAAAACCGATCCCCAGTACAGGGGAACAAATACTGTAAAGATTTTCCATTCTTCTAGGCAGGTAGATGTGTATTCTTGTTGCAAAAAGAGCAATAATCTTCTAGTATCCTAAAGACTTTGTTTGGCATAATGTTTTGAGGGTTTGCATCTCACAAAGGTTTATACTTTATAAAACGTCTTTGTTGCTTGTCATTTTGTATTTCTTTGGATACTTCTAAGCTGGAGTTGGGCAAATGAGTGTTTTGGGAGAACTTTGGAAACTGAACCTGAATTCCATGGGGAACTTGTAATATTTATTTATTGTTGTTTAAAATATTTTACTTTGTTTTTATCTTAAGGATACAAGGTGCTTACATAATGAAAAGCCAGTGTAAAAGCTAAAAATAATTATAATACTAAAAGTGATTCAGCATAGTCATTATTTAATGAATTTTCAGATGATATGTCATCGTTATGGCAGATTGAGCAGTTTTGGAGCCATTAGCTGAAATCCAGTAGTAAATTACAACTAGAGTGGGGCCATTGACTCAGTAGAGCTTACAGATACTTGGCCTACTCTAGTTCTGACTCAACACTGGGTTTCAGCCATAATTTTCATTTTAATTTATCATTGCTATTTAATCTATATCAGGGGTTCCCAACCTACGGCCGGCCCACAGCACCATTTCATGTGTTCCGCATTGCCTCCGCTGCACCCGGAAGTGGGAGCGGACACATTTTATGACAGCCGTAAATGCGCCCACTTCCAGGTGGCGTGGCCCAGCCTGCTCAGCTGTCCGGGGGATGGCCAGGCCCACCATGGTGTGAAAATGTTGGCCACCCCGATCTGTATGTTGGTTGCCATGCAAAAGGATTTCTAAAAACAGTATCCAAAAGCAGTTTAGAACCCAAGTTAATCATTAAAATAGCAGAGCAGGGCGAATAATAATATTAAATTAAAGCAAAATATTGTTATTAGGCTGGTCAGAGCCAAGTAAAAGCTCATAAAGAAATAGATCTCTAAAAATCTTCACAGTTTGTGTATCCTAAATATCTGAGAAGGCATTTCAAAGAGACTGATGACTTTTATCATTTAGTAATAGTTGAGTGTTGCTGTTGCAGCTTGATTCAGTAAAGTTACATGAGACATGCTATTTGAATAAAGCAAGTCCTTCTTGATAGATTAGTAAAATTGTTGGTAAGGAGTGGATACAATGATAGTCTAGCTAGTTTTAGAGGTGCAGTAATACCTCATACAACGTCCGCTTCATAGAGCGTCGGATCCATACAACGTCGCCCAATTCTTGGAAAAAAGATGCCTCCATCACCGTCGCCGGACTTTCTATGAGGCATTAGGGTTTTCACATGAGAAAGAAGCCATGACACCCACCGGACGCTTCCCTTGGTTGTGAGCCGGGTGGGAGGGAAACTGGCCCCAGCTGTGAGGCAGCCAGAGAAGCGACCGTGGGGGAATCCCCCAAAATATCCAAGCGGCCCCGAGCACCCTCGCCCGAGGACAGCAGGAATGGGGCAAGGAGGAGGAATGGCGCTTCCGGGGAGGTGGCAGGAGACCCGACGAGTCTCCTCCTCTTCAGGCACTGGTTGCTTCTCCTGCTCCCGCTGGTGAAGCGTCCCTTGGAGACTGGCTTCAGCTGTGAGGTGGGCAGCATGGCGCATAAGAAGACCAGGCACGCCGGAGTCTCAATCGCTGTCCCGCTCTCGCCAGGGAAGCGTCCCTTGGTTGTGAGCGGGGAAGGGAAGCAAGACTTCGGCGTGGCTGGTCTTCTTATGCACCACGCTGCCTGCCTCACAGCTGAAGCCAGTCTCGCTTCCCTTCCCCGCTCTCGCCAGGGAAGCGACCCTTGTTTGAGAGTGGGTAGGTGGGAGCGAGACTCGCCAGCGGGAGCAAGAGAAGCGACCAGTGCGCAAAGAGGAGGAGACTCGTTGGGTCTCCCGCTGCTGCCCCGGAAGCGCCATTCCTCCTCCTCGCCCCATTCCTCCTGTCCTCGGGCGAGGGTGCTCGGGGCCGCTTGGATATTTTGGGGGATTCCCCCACGGTGGCTTCTCTGGCCACCTCACAGCTGGGGCCAGCCTTTAGCCCCCGCCTCCCCGCTTTCACCAGGGGAGCGACGTTATACAAAGCATCAGTGGCAATAATTTGGACGTTGTATGAGGCATCGCGGATAGGATTTTGCATGCTTCATACAAAGTCGGAATTCATACAACGTCCTATCTTGTGGAACCAAGTTTGGACATTGTATGAGGTATTAGGTGTGGTTTTTGGTGTGCGTCTCAGAAATGTAGCAGTGTGAAGAGTTTGAGCTATCACCACTTGTGGGGGAAATCCAGTATTTAAACAACACTTCATATAATTATTTTTTGTTGCCTCAGGATGCAAAAGCTAATCAGGCCTTGTTACTGCTTTCAACTTCATTTCCCCTTATATGCTGAATAGTCTGAAATAATGTATGCATTTATCTTCCTAGGTACAATGGTTCCCTCCCTAATGGTGATAGAGGACGTAGGAAAAGCAGGTTTGCTCTCTATAAGAGACCCAAAGCAAATGGTGTAAAACCCAGCACAGTTCATGTGATTTCAACACCCCAAGCATCCAAGGTATGTGACTGGTCCCCAAGACAATGCTGAATTTGCCCAGTGTTGGTGACTATATCGCTTTGGATGTTATCTGATTTTTTAAAACTTGTTTGTTTATTTTTAAATTTGTTTATTTATTTGACAAGATTTCACATGACACAGAATTGTCTACTATGCAAATAATTTAAGGTTTATAAAATACTTTATGCCTGGAATAGTACTTTTGTTTCTGGCTTTGTTTGCTTTCTTACTGGACAATCAGCTTCAGTCCCTGTGTTGATCTCAGTGCCCTCAACTTCTGCTCCGCACCCTCCGGTCCCTCTACTAAACACCAACAGGTTTCAGTAATTAAAGATCCATTCCCCCCGCTCCCGCAGTCCTACAGACCCCACAACCTCCTGATAATAAAAGATTACACAAGACTGTTTTGGACCTTGAGATATAAGAGGAAGAAATTTCAGTTTACAAAATAAAATAAAATGCTCCTTCTGATGACGCACACTCTCCCTTACACCTTGGAACATATACAGTGTATCATCCTATTTCTTGTATTCCTCCAATTCTCTTCTGGTCCAGCACCAGTGTCTTAATGTCTTTAATGGACTGGTTGAGGATAAATAAACTGAAGTTTAATCTAGACAAGACAGAAATCTTCCTGATTAGTTAAAAGAAAGATTAGAAAGTAAAGGTTTAGCCTGTGCTGGATGAGATTATACTTTCTTGAAAATTTGTTTACCGTATGAATGTGTTCTCAGAGACATCCGTGATCTTGTATGCTTAGGTCTCACCACTAGCCAGGGATTATTTGCACAGTTAAAGCTAATTTGCAGATGTGCCTGTTCCTTCTATGGATCCAGAATGTTGCAACTAGACTGATTACCAGAGATGGTTACAGGAAGAATAGAAATTCCTTGCTACAACAGTTTCACTGTCTACCAGTTTTTTTTCTGGGCACAATTTAAAGTGCTGGTTTTGACTAGTAGAGCTCTAAATATTTTGGGTTTTAAAAAATTAATTTAATGTAATTAGTTTAATTTAATTTTCATGCTTATATGCCGCCCACTCAAGAAACCCGACTCAGGCAAAGCAGATTAAGCAAAATAAACAATAAATAAACAGATAAAAAAAACCTTCCCCATTAAAACCCACCCACCCCATTCATAAAAAGAGGGAGGGTTTTAATTATTGTACAAGCCAGCAGGCGGGGGCCACATTTCCATCAGGGCCCCACATCTGCCCCGCCAGCCAGGTTTTCAGTGCTTTCCTAAAGGGCAGCAATTCTGTCTGTAACTGCAACTACTGGCAGGAGGTTCCACAAGGCCGCTGCGGACACAGAGAAGGCCCTCATTCTTGTGTTAGAGAGACGAGCCCCTCTAGCCGATGGTACAACTAGAGAGCTGCTCCAGTCTGCTCTTGTTGGACAGACAGACGTTCTTGGGATGATGCGGTCTCTTAGGTATCCTGGCCCACTACCATGTAGGGCTTTAAAGGTCATAACCAGCACCTTGAATTGCACCTGGAGGCAAACTGGTAACCAGTGCAGCTCCCTAAGCAGTGGCAAGGTGCGGGTGTAACGTCTGCACCCCATCACCACCCGGGCAGCCACATTCTGGACCAGCTGCACCTTCTGAATGGTCGTCAAGGGCAGCCCCATGTAGAGCGCATTACAATAATCTAGTCTGGAGGTGACCAGAGCATGTGTGACCATGAGTAAGGAATCCCGGCCCAGGAGCAGGCGCAACTGGTGAATTACGCGAAGTTGTACAAAAGCCCTCTTGGCCACAACTGCCACCTGCCCTTCGAGCAGTATTATTAAAAATAATTTAGAAAGGATTTTATTTAGTACTTTCTAATAATAAAGGAGCAATCATGACTGATCATTAGAAGGACAAGTGCTGAAGTCGAAGCTCAAGTACTTTGGCCACCAAATGAGAAGAGAGGACTCACTTGAGAAGGCCCTGATGCTGGGAAAGACTGAAGGCAAAAAGAGAAGGGGCAGCAGAGGATGTGTATGGATGGCATTGTTGATGCAATGGGTGTAGATCTGTGTGGGCTGCAGAAAATGATAGAGGAGCCTGGTGTGCAGTAGTCCATGGGGTCGCAAAGGGTTGGACTTGGCTGCGCGACTAAACAACAAATAACTAATGTGTTTAATTTTCTATACTGTTATTGAGTTGCATTGCTGAGAGAAAATTGGAGTACAAAATAAATCAATAAAATGAGCTGTAGCATGTACCATATTTCTAACATTTAGATTCTGCAATAGCTAACCACATGGCAAAAGGTTTTTTTTAATTTAAAAAATATTTATTTATTTATATACCGCCCTAAAAACAGTTTCATCCTTATAACATTCTGTATGTGTTGAATTTAATATTTGGAACACTGGGTTTTGTTCTTACAAAGATAATAAAAGTTAAGTAAAAGCTGGTATTTAAAAGCATTTATTATTTTGCATTTGGGAACTTAAAGGTGGAAAGTGATGTCAGATTCAACACAGCTCTCTTGCCCTTGCTTTGAACCCTTATGAAAGGGGCTTTTTGTGTTTTAAATTGCTGTGTAAGGTACAGCTTCTGGATGTCTGCCTAGAGAACAGTGATAAAATGAGTTATAGTGTGTGTTCTTTCTGAAATTGAAAAGCAGATTGAGGGCTTTTTTAAAAAAACTTTCTGAACAGCTTTTCTAGGAACATAAGGAGCCTGATACTAAAACTGAAGGACAAGGAATTCCTCTGTATTTCATAATAATGTCCTTTTGAAGCTTGCATGTGGTTGAGCAAGAACTCATACTCTCCTCTTGGAAGTAACATCCAGTTTAACAGTGAAACACTGTCTCCTTCAGGTTCGTATTTTATGCACAAGGTAATAAAAATTCTTAGAGAAATAAGACTTCTAGCACTACTAGTCATTATGTTTCTGCCATGAGCAGAATTATCAATCTACAGTATACTTGTCTATATTCCCCATAGCTGGGAAGCTAACTGCAAGGAGGCTTTTAAGGACATTTTACCTTGAGAATAAGCTGTGTAGATTTGAGCCTGCTTGTCTTCAGATGCCATCTGATATTTATTTTGTTATTGTTTGTTGTATTATATTGTTGTTGCTTATTTAATTGTTTGTACACCACCCAGAGTGAGAAATATCCCAGATGGGTGGTATAAAAATGTAATAAACAAACAAGGTCTGGATTACCTGAAAGGTAAAATGTTGAATACAGTTGAAGAGAAACTAAAAAAGTGTGGGTGAGTGTGGGAATCCTTGCTGGTTGCTGATGGCCTCACCAGCTGAGAAGTCACTTTGCCTTGGCAGGGAGGATGCTAAGAAGCAAAATAAATAAATAAATCACATAATTCTTTCAAGGTATAAATACAACCATTTTTCCCACACCTCTCTACCCTTGGCAAACATGAAATGGGAGATCTGTGCGAAAAGGGGGTAATGTAATGATGTCCTACTGCATAGTTTCTTTTAAGTAAGCCTGTTAGATAAAAGATTTCATTTTGGGGGCAGCTTCTGAAATTTATCTACTGTAGCATCATCTGGTTCCCTTTTATTCTAGCTTAATTACAATAATATAATGAGAATCCTTGTCAGAAACTTTGCTGAAATCAAGATAGCTATATCCACAGCATTCCCCTTATCTACCAAGCTTATGACCCTGTTAAAAAAAGATATAAGATTAATCTGGCATGATTTACTTTTGAGAAACACTTATCCTTTTGAAGATGGGGACAGCATATGTTCACTTCTAGTCTGCAAAGGCAGTCCTAGATAAAGCATGTTTTTAGTAATAAAATGGGATGTAAATAAGATGTGTCTCCATAGCTCAATCAGGCACTGTCAGGAATGGAACAAAGCCAATATATAAGCTAGCTTGTTTTTTTAAAGTCAGTCTAGTAGTCTAGTGTAATTTTATTTTATTTTATTCATTTATATGCTACCCATCTGTTGAATATACCACTCTGCGTAGTTTACAATCAAAATATAATAAACTACCAAAATGGCAAATATTAACAAACAACAATGCAATTAAAAACCAATGAAAATAATACAACTGACAGCTGCATTCCACTAACAATGAATCCTAATCTATACCTATAAATCTGAGTGTTAACTGTTGTGATTTGACAAAGGATCCTTAGCCAGGCTCTACTAGCCCGTACCGAGCATTTGTGCACTCGCCCAAACTGGGTACAAAGATTACTGGGAGTTGGAGAAATGTGCCAGTGGGGCAGGAGACCCACCAACGCCAACAAAAAGAAAGAACTTCAATTCCCAACATTCCTTGCACCGCGCCGTGCCACAGCCAATCAGGCTGAGAGGCGCGAGCAAAAAGAACGTTGGGAAACGTGCCGCGGCCAATCAAAAACAAGCCACAGGAAAAAAAACGCAGCACAAACAAAACACAAACACAAAACTACAAGCCCCAGAGTCCTGTGCACCATGAGCGTGCAGAACGCTGAGAAAGCCAGCGCATGAAAAATAAAAATAAAAAACAACGGGAACGCAAGTCCACCGCAGGCGGACGCAACGCCTTACAGCCATGCAAACACCCGCCAGCCTTCTTTCACGGAGCAACGGGGAGGAGAGGGACTCCCTCTCCTCCACGCTACCCCGCCAAAGACAAGGCAAGACCACCACCGGCCCCAAGAAAAGTTGAGCCGGGGTGGAAAAAAAAACACAAAAACGGGGGAGGGGGTCAAGGGGGAAAAGGTACTGATGCCTTCGCCCCCCCTCCCTTGAAAGCAAAACAAATCCTCCGGAAAGGAAAGGCAGCGAACGGCGCTCCGGCCGCTGCCTTTACTTTCCGAGTAAGTGTTTCGCTTTCAAGGGAGGGCGAAGGTATCAGTGCCTTCCCTCCCTTGAAAGCGAAACAATTCCTCCAGAAAGTAAAGACAGCACGGCGCTCTGGCCGCTGCCTTTACTTTATGAGTAAGTGTTTCGCTTTCAAGAGGGGGCCAAGGCACTGGTGCCTTGCCCCCCCCCCCCCCCTTGAAAGTGAACCCATTCCCAGGGAAGCAAAGCCAGCGGACGGCGCTCCGCCTGCTGACTTTACTTTCCTTAAAAGTGTTTTGCTTTCAAGAGGGGGCCAAGGCACCAGTGCCTCCCCCCCTTGAAAGAAACAAAACTAAAAAACACAAACACCAAAATAATTAAAATAAATAAACCATTAATTAAAGATACAAAAACATCCAAAATTAACCAAAACCAAAAATAACAAACAGAAAAAGCACAGAGAAAAACACCAAAAAAGAAAAACAAAACAAACCCACAAAAGAAATTAAACCAGCCAACTTACCAGCATGTCCTACCTCCATGATGGCCAGAACTGAAATGAGGAAAGAAAGAGACTACTTACTGGAAGAAGCGCCACCCAGAGGTCAGTAGAGAAAAAACAGTCAAAGTAAAAGAAATACTCAACAGTCCCACTCAGAGACCACAAGAGATAAAACAGTCAAAAACATAACAATACATCACACATTCACACAAATCACAAACAAATCACAAAACAATAAAATAAAAACATTTCTAAAATCCTGTGTAGAGTTTTCACTCAAAAAAACCCACCCCAAAACATCTAAACACAATTTTAAAAAATTGAATGTAAAAAAAACATGTACTTTCACATTTTTAAAATTATTATCCAAGGTACAACTATTAAAAAAAATTCACATACTAAAACATTATTTAGTTAAATAAAATACTTGTAAAAAATTATATCATCCTTTCCTCTTTTTTTAATCCGCCAAAACAAACCCAAAAAAGCTGATCACAGTTTATAACAGCCCGTGTGTATAAATAAACATTTTAAAAATCACAATTACAGACTAACCTCATTTGTACAAACATTAACAAAACAAAAACCTTCCAACACAATTTAAAACAGCCCAGCAACGCTGGGCAAAATTTGCTAGTTATTAAATAAAGGAGACAAAAAACATAAGCCTCTCTGAATTGCTCAGTTTTTAGGAGTTTCTTGAAAATCTGTAGGAAGGAGGACTGACTGAACTGACTATAGAAAGGAATTCCATAATGTTGGAGCCACAGCCAAGAAGGTCCTGTTTCTATTTATTATCTTTTTGGCATCCTCGGATTAAGCAGCTAGAGATACATGGTTGCAGAGGACTGAGTAAAATGGGCATTAGAAATAGTCAGCTCTAACCATGGATCCTCATGACTACCACTCAAATCTGAGTATGAAGCTCAGGGATGATGTACCCATAAGCTGCGAAAACTGTTTTGAAGGTACTGTACTGTAACCCCACCCAACACAGACTGAATCGCTGTACTCTTTTCTGCCTTTTTGACAGACCAGGAGTACCTCTGTCTTGTCTGGATTCAATTTCAATGTGTTCACCCTCTCTACTGACAGTAAATGCTGCTTTAGGTTCAAAACAAGGTCCTCAGTTTTAGATGGAAAGGATAAATAAAATTTTATCTCATCAGTCTACTGATGTACCAAATTCCCACACTCAAGACAATCTTCTCCAGCACTTTCCTGTGGACTGTAAACAACATAGAGGGCAAACTTTATTTTATTTATTTATTTAATACATGTATATACTGCCCCTCTGTAAGAGTTCATCATTCTGGGAACCTCACAACATTAAAATGATTTAAAAATAATACATTAGAACAGTAGCCCACCCAAACAACGATGGCTGTAATAAATAAAGCTTATGTGTCCAAACCTGAGACAAGTACCCTGGGGAAACATATCAGAAGCCTCTCTAGATAAATTGGCTTTCAGATTTTCTAAAGATTTTAAAGAGGGAGCTTGTTGTAGCTCTGCTGCTAGCTCATTCGAGAGAGTGGGGGCCACCACTAAGGAGGCCCTAGTTATGATGGTCTTCCTTGCCATTCTTGGTGTTGGCACCTGGAGCTGCATGCTGTGAGAGGACCTAGTAATGCAGGCAGTAGATCTTGGGAAGAGATGCTTCACCATGTAACAAAGTTCCAAACTGCCTGAGACGGTATACATCTGGGAGCCAATGTAGCCGGGCTAAGGTTGGGTGATACGTTTGATTTTTTTCACTCCTGAAATCAATGGTTTTACATAGATGCTACATAAGCAGGCTATCTTCTGAGTTGGCTCTTCCAGGTAGGAACTGAGTGCCCCCAAGATCTGTCTTAGAGATGGCACCAAGAAGAATGCCATGGTCAGTGTCATGGAAAGCTACTAAGAAGTCCAGTAAAGCCAACAGGAACACTCGCGGTGTAGACCATTCATCAAGGTGACCAGAACAGTCTCTGTTCAATAACTGGGCCCGAAGGCATATTGAAATGGATCTAGATAACCTACTTTATTCAGAAAGCATACCATTTTGTTTTGAGCAGTCCTGGTGCACTGCAAGAATTTTAGCACATACAGCTGATCAAACAGGAATGGGAAATGCCTCTTCTGTTCTGTTCTACCCTTTCAATATGAGAGCAGTGTATTAGTAATTTTTTAAAAAGCCACATGCTGGAATTAATTTGGCAAATGTAACCAAAACAAAAGAAGTCTTGTACACTTTTAAGACAAACACATTTATTGTACTGTGAGCTGTTGTGGGTCATAACCCATTTCTTCAGACACAGGAAGTGTCTAAAGAACTGAATTGTAACTCACAAAAGCTCAGTACAATCTCTTTAAGTCGGGATGCCCAAACTACGGCCCATGGGCCAGATTTGGCCTCTGATGCCAATTCATCCAGCTAGCACCACCCTCGTCGCTCCCAGAAGCGGAAGTAAAATGTGCCCATAGGATGCATTTTTCTTCTGCTTCCGGGAGCAACAAGGTTGGTGTGGGCTGGATGAATTGGCATCAGGGGCTGGATCCGGCCCACAGGCCGTAGTTTGAGCACCCCAGGTTTAAGCAGAGAAAATGTCAGCTTAAAATCTATCTCATCCTTTTGCAAAATACAGATTGCAAGGCGTGTTTTACTTCCATGTCCAGTGGGAGGAACCACGTGACCGGCCCACTGAACCACATGACTGGCCCATGGCCAAAAAAAGTTTGTGCTCCCCTGCTTAATGTCTTAAAGGTGCTTTCTGTTTTCTTTTTGTTACACATTTGATCAATCGCCTTCAACTGGCATTCCAGTGTTCACTTCCTTACTCATTTCCGTCGAACAAATTGTAAGGGATGTGTTCTTCCATTTGCCAGCATTCATTAAGTTGGCCCTGGGGGACTGTAGACAAATACTGTCACATCTCCAAATTGCCTCCTTGAGCTCTGTTCTCATTAATACCTACAACCATGATTGTCTCTAACTGTGGTGGAAGATGAGAGCATCTGTGGAAGTACTATTGTGACATTCCCTTCCCATTATGAATTAAGATTGCGGCATTTCTGAACCACAATTGGGCATTTCGTGGACAACGGCCGACTAACTTTTCTTACACTAGGTCAGGCTAAAGGACTTACAGAATGAATTCACCAAAAGGTTGGCTTCATTTTGGCAGTTTCATGTTTGGCCTAGACAGGGAAGAAGAAGTGCTTCTTAGCATTACTGTTCTGTGAAATAAGAGGTTGAACTGATACAATTAAATCTCAACGGGCTAGTCAGTTACAGAGAAATATCAGATTGATACTACAAAAGAGAAAAAAGCCATGTAGATTTTATACACAATCCATAAATACATGTGGACAGACAGAGTGAATTTGATTTAAATCAAATCAGTTTAGATCATTTAAATCACTAGTAAGACAAAATGTAATTAATGGTTTTCTACATAAAGATTCATAAAGGCTCAAAATGTTTAGTTTCTTTTTTTTTTACTGCTTGCTCTTTCTTTCTCACACTTACATTCTTGTGTAAGTCTATTCCACTCCCAACAATCTTCAGTTATTATTTTTTTTTTAAACTTAGCACTTAAGATGCAAGGAGTTGATTCTTTGTACCTAATTTGCAAAGGAACAATGGGATTAGCATATATTTTTTCAATTCTGTATGTTTATTTTATAACCTTTTTGCTGTGAAGAGGCATTTCCCATAGTGGGGACTACAGTGACTCAGTGGTTAAGAAGCTTGCCTTGTTAGCTGGAAGGTCAGCAACTGTGCTTCATGACCTGAGTGCTGCATGAGGAATGAGAGTCTGTCTCTGTCACTGCCCCAGCTCCTGCCAATCTAGCAGTTCAAAAGCAAGAAATTGCAAGTAGATAAATAGGGACCACTTTGGTGGGAAAAGATCTTGGGGACATAAAAGGAGCCTCACTTGGGTGTTGCCTGAGCAGAGTTCCTCCAGGAAAAATCCTTTCATCCCAGAAAGCACCTTTGTGTGCTTCTGACATGGATTTTTTTAAAAATCCCATAGTGAGGGGAAAAAAAGATGAGGAGGTCCTGTATGTGTGTGTTACATGTTGTCATGTTGGAACTATGTTATAACAACATTAATAAGACTTCCAAGGTAAATGAGAGATATAAGGAGTGGTTTTGCCAGTTTTCTGGATGACTCAGTGGTTCATGGGCAAACTGCACGGTCCCAGGTACCCCCAGAAGAAAAGGTTCCTTTTTCTGCTTTTCTACTTAGAAAACAATTGGAAATGTCATCATAAATCAAAATCAATTTGATGGCATGCCATTATTATTTACTACTTCCACCTTAGTTATGGTTTGTCACTGTACCGATTACATCATACTGGGCACAAATGACTAGCAACAATTATCTAACAGGATTAGAAATAATATTTTTGTCTTCATTATCAGAGGTAAAATCTGGAGCCTGCCTGCCTACCTACCTAACTTTATTCCACCTTGTTTCTATAAACCAGGAGTTCTCAACCTTTTAAAGCCAGGGGCCAGGTCACGCTCCCTCAGACAGCTTCGGGGGCCGGATGGCCATTTTCCCCTTACTTCACCGCATGGCACTTCCTGGTTTGGTGGAGGCGGGCGGGGGGGAGCACATGAAATGGTGCCATGGGCCGCAGGTTGAGAATCCCTGCTATAAACTAAGGGATCTATGGCAACTTACAGTATTTTAAAAAGACAGTATAAAAGCTTCTTCTTCTTCCGTGTCTAGGCCAGACATGACTGCCAAAATGAATAAACAAAACACTTAGTCTTTAAAGTGCTACAGCATTTTTGTTTTGTTTATTCTCTGATATGCCAAAATGAAGCCACCTTGGGGGAGTTCATTCTGTAGTTACTTTTGACTAACCTAGTGTGAGAAAAATTAGCCGGCACAAGGTAGCCATTGCCTGTGATATGCTTGATTGTTGTTTAAAAATACCACAATCTTCAAGGAAGCTCTTTCTGTGTATATGAGCTAACAGCAATTATTACAATATTATTATATTTAAAATAGTGCATAAAACAATTCTAAAACACATTTTAAAGTGAAAAGGCACAAACAATCCTATTTTAAGAATTCCTTCTTAGATAGCCAATCTCTGAGGGAAAGCCTGCCTACATATGTTTCATTGTGCTGGTACATCGCCTACTCTGGACATTAAAACAGAATGCAGAGAAACAGAATGGTTTCACATAGGCAACGACATCACACGAGTATGTTTTCTTTTCTTATCTGTATTATATATAGATGAAGGAAGAGTGAAAATTGTTTGAAGAAATATCTATAATTTAAGATATGGAAATGATGTCATACTACTGGCAGAAAAGCACAGTGACTTGAAATGACTCGGAGGAAAGCAAGTCCTAGGCCACATCAAGGCTGAACTTTCCCTAAAAAGAAAAAATGACTAAGCTGAGGCTGTCTTATTATGGGCACTTCATGAGGAGGGAGGGCTCTTTGGAAAAGACAAAAGTTGGAAGCTTTGAGCCAACAGGCAAAGCAGAAGGCTGAGTATGAGATGGATTGATTCTATAAAGTAAGCCACAGCCTAGAGCAGGGGTGGCTAACCTTTTTCTGTTGTGGGTTGACCACTCCCCTGGACAGCATCGTGGGCTGGACCGCGCACCCTAAAGTGGAAGCGGGCGCATTTATGGTTGATGTAAATGCACCCACTCCCACGTTTACACCAGTCGCAGGCACATTTGCGCATACACGGGCATATTTTACAGATGACATAAACATACCCGCTTCGACTTCTGGGTGCTGTGGAGGCAGCAACGGGCCGGATGGGATGGCAGCAGGGTCCGGGTCCTTGGGCCGTAGGTTGGGAACCCCTAGCCTAGAGTTTATAAGAGCTTAGCAGGGCTATTGAGGACAAGACATTTGACACAATGCAACAGTCATGTTTTAGCTGGGTTTAATCCACGTTCTTGAGCTGCTTAAAACTTTTTTAAAAAGTAAACTGGAAATCCCAAGAAGATTTTTGGAAATGCTCTGCTATTATTATTATTTTTTACAACTATGCAGAAACTATCTACCTGAAAGCAGCGGATTAATTCCTACTGAGATGAGTAGGTGAAAATTACATTCATTTATTAACTTCACATAGACAAGCTTTACTAAGGTGCTGTACAATCTAGGAGACTCTCATCTGGTAAATAAAACACCTTTTATAGAAAGCACTTTAAATCATTGCTGCGTTCCTCCATTCTTTGCACCACTTGACTTGTTCAGGTGATTGTAGAGGTGAGTCAGCCACCCTTTACATTTGTGCATCTGCTTGTGGTTTTGTTGAATGGAACTGTACTTGCAAGTGTCATAATTTTTACCTTCTTATGTGGCTAATAGAAATGACTCTTCAGTGCTTTGTAGATAGCAGTTCTACCTCAATGCTATTGTAACTGCTACGAGGGCAGTCTTGAATTGCATGTGTATAGTTGCGCAGTAAGACTTTGTACAGTGTGTCTTTAGTGCCTGTAAAGTTTAAGATATTTTTCAGGCATTGTGTTCTGTAAAATGTTTTTGTATAGAATTTCAAAACCATAGCATAGATCAGGAGTTCTCAAACTTTTAAAGCCGGGGCCCGAGTCATACTCCCTCAGACAGCTTCGGGGGCCAGACGGCCATTTTGCCCTTTCTCCACCATGTAGCACTTCCTGGTTTGGTGGAGGCGGTGGGGGGCCCACATAAAATGGTGCCGTGGGCCGCACCCCTGGCATAGCTAGTGAGAATAAGAGAAGTCAAAATGCTGTGTTGTACCTTTTTGATTCTGAGGATGTTTTGATTTATCCTTTTAATTAACATGTCCATGATGGATATGTTTAATTGTTGTTGTTCAGTCGCACAGTCGATTCCGACCCTTTGCGACCCTATGGACCATCGTTCTCCAGGCGCCTCTGTCCTCCACCATCCCCCTCAGTCCTCCCAGTTCTGTGCCCATTGTGTCTACAATACCATCTATCCATCTCATCCTTGGCCTCCCCCTTCTTCTTTTGCCCTCCACCTTTCCCAACATCACGGCCTTCTCAAGTGAATCCTCCCTTCTCATTTGATGCCCAAAGTACTTTAGCCTCATCTTTACTATTTGACCTTCCAATGAGCAGTCAGTGTTGATTTCTTCTAAGATTGACCTATTTGTTCTCCTCGCTATCCAAGGTACCCTCAAAACTCTCCTCCAACACCACATTTAAAAGGCATCTATTCTTCTGCGTTCAGCTTTCCTAATTGTCCAGCTCTCACATCCGTACATTACCACTGGGAATACCATTGCTTTGACTATTCTAATTTTTGTTTTCAAGGTGATGTCTCTGCTTTTCACTATGTTCCCCAGGTTTCTCATGGCTTGTCTCCCTAGAATATTTTGGTAAAGGAACTCTTGACTTTTGTCAGAGGTAGTATCTGAAAAACAAAACAAAAAATGGGAAGAAAGACTATTCGCTAAAGTAATTCAGCAGTGATACTTGAAATTTTTGAAGTGGTAGCTGTGTTAGTCTGTGCAAGCATATCTGAGAGTAAACAAAACACAACAGCAAAAAAGACAAAAAAATGTTGTGGCACCTTAAAGACTAACTCCTGTGTTTAAATGTGAGTTTTCGTGGACCAAGTCTACTTCATCAGACATAAGAGTGAGGCCTCAAGGCATCAATTTATACACACATCAGGTACACAGGCACACAATACAGAATATTTTATTTTATTTATTTATATCCCGCTCTTCTAGCGCAAGCGCTGACAGCACAAAATGAGAAAGCTCTTCAAAACAAGAAAGCAATCTCAAACATACAAAAAGCATGATACAATCAAGCTATATATACAAAGAAAAACACAATCATAAAACATCTAAAACCCAGCCCAAACCCTCCCTCACCCCTTAAGAAGATGTAACAATAAAAGTTAAAAGAATAAAAACCATACTAAAAAGGCAAAAAAAAAACAATCACAAAAAACAATCTGACAGCTCCAGCAGTAATTTATAACCTGAAGGCAATTAGACTAGCCAGCGGACCTGGGACGTACCACATTTTGGATCCCAGACCCGCTGGCACAGCCAGGTCTTGAGTGCCTTTCTAAAGGGGAGCAGCTCAGTCTGGAGGCGCAGTTCCAGTGGTAAGAGGTTCCACAGGGCCGGGGCAGCCACCGAGAAGGCTCTTTATTCTCCTGGTCCCAGCAGATGTGCTTCTCTCGTTGAAGGGACTACCAAAGAGCCTCTCTGGTCTGCCCTCGTAGGACGGGTAGAATACCTTGGGGTGACGCAGTCCCGTAGGTAACCTGGTCCACTACCATGAAGGGCTTTAAAGGTCAAAACCAGCACCTTGAATTGCACTTGAATTGAATAGTAACATTGTATCTTTTTTCAAATGACAAAATCCCCTGTTATTATTCAAACCTACTGCAAATAGTTGCAAAACAAATTTCTCTTGTCTTGAGAGAGCTAGAGTAGTGTTTCCGGCTTGTAAGCGGATGTGGTAAATTAAGACTGAGTGTGTCTGTTGGTAAAAGATGCTAATAACCAGTGAAAAAGTTATTTACTTATTTGAACAGTGAAGACACCTCTGGTTTTAATATACATTATAGCCTTTCCAGTCTATTTCCCCAGTAACATACAGTAGTACCAACTTTATGTTGTGAGTGGGACGTCACGTAGCTTGCTCTGCTGGAACCAGTGAGGTTCATTTGGTTCTTATAGGGAGGAAGGTCTTCTCTGTTGTATAGCCCCTCAACATAGAACGTTTCCACTGCTAACTGAAGGTTTGTTTACCAGGCATTTTGTTGATCCCCCCCCCCTAATTTCCTCTCTATTACTGGGTATTTAATAAATTGTTTTTAAAGGATTTTACTGCTTTTATTGTTATATAATTTTAGGTACTGTATTAGGCTTATTATTTGTACAGTAATTGTGTTTTCAAAGCCACTATATCTTGATAATGTATTAGAGTTTTGCACTTAAGCTCTTTTCTTGACAAGAAGATAGGGAAATGTAATATAATTGTGGGGGAGCTTGGTGTGATGTTTGTGAAGAAAGCAACTGCAGTTCAGCAAAGGAACAGGCCCAGAATGCTGCAATATATATCTGTGGCTTACTTGATATTTTTCTTGAACCTTATTATATTGAAAAAGGGAAGAGCTAACCATAGACTAGTCTCTAATATTCCATTCTTGACAAGGTACTTGAATGTATGTGGTCTCTCAGCTCCAGAGATTACTCAGTGAAACTTTATCTACATCACTGTATAGACACAGAGTTTAAAATAAAATTTGGCCGTTTAAACAGTGTCTCTCCTTGCCAGCCTCAAGAAAACTAGCAAATTCAGAGAGAAGTAAGGGAATTGTGGGAAGGAAGCAAGGAAATGAAGTGTAGAATGAGCCTCTGTGCCACAATAACTAAATCTCTAGAAAACAAATTTTAACTGCTGGCATGGCCTAAAGGTGATTAACCAACAAATATAAAATCAACAATCTACAACGGTTACGCTACATACTCCTACTTTGAAGCATGGGTTATGTCATTGCAATAATTATATTTTTGTGATCCATGGAAGTATTTTCTCTTAGATAGATTGTACCCATGGTGAGTTATGCCATACAGACAAAAGAGTGTGATTACATGGATGCACTAAGGATGAAGTTAAACAAATGACTTAGTAACTTGACTTTGTGGAGTTAATGGATCCATGGCTTCTCAATAAAATTTGAGCTGTGTGATAAAGCCATTACAAAAGACAGACTTGCATGTGACAAACGTTTTTTCTGGAATAGCAGAAGCCATGAAGGATTGTTTGTTGGGGCTTTACACTGCTGATCTATCTTGTGGTGAAGATGTTTCAGGATTGGATCATGCCAAAGCTTTTGATTTATTGCTTTAGGCTATCCAAGTGGATTGCTTGGCTAGAGAAGTGACTTGGACATCAGGAAGATATCCATATTTGTCTGGAAAGTTCCCACCACTTACATAGTTGAAAGAGGACAATTTCTGTCAGTTTTGTAACAGTAGAGGAAAAGATGCACTTATTACAAACTTAAATAAAATAAAGATGTATGGCTAGCATGCTGCCATTTGGATTGTTTTACCTGTTTACTGTTAAGTTCTCTTGGCTACATGGGCTTTCTGAATAAAAGACTTTACTAGACAAGCTAAGTTAATGCCAACAAAACATATGTAAAAGCCATTATGGCTCAGCTTTTCAGTAACCACCAGGTGCTGCAAACTGTTCATGAGCTTCGAAGCACTCTGGTTAACTGCTTTTGAAAACAATGCTAAACAAGACAGATCTTTGACAGACACAGCAAGTCAGTCAAGATTTAAGTGAAAGCTTTATTTAGTCTCCTGTTCACACAGAACTTTAGGAATCTATGTGGTTTATATAAGAAAGACAAAATGGATTTGGCAGCTTCTGTGTTGAATTTATGCCTAGGAAGTACATTTAATATTTATAATGTTTTTCTTTTCTTGTTACTTAGTGTAGCCAGACATTTCATAATACTGTAGCTGTATTATACCAGCCACTATAACAGAATTGGCAAATACTAAGAACAGCACAAGTGTGAGACTTAACTTTTAGAACATTAAATGACTTGAAAATCCTATTCCAAGAAGGACAATGTAACTGGTACCTCGTTTAAAGAGCATAATGTGTTCCACAGGATTGCTCTTTAAGCGAGTTGCTCTTTAAGTGAAACACTTGGAAAAAGTGCCATCGCTGCCATTGTAAGTGACTGATAGTGATTTCTGGTGGGGGGAGGGAGGATTGTGAACCCCGATTTAGTTGTTAAGTGACTTTTTGGTTGTTTTTAGTTGTTTAATGAGGGCGCCCATTCAGAGAAAAATTCTGCTCTTTAAGCGAGTTAGTCTCTAAGCGAGGCACTCTTTATGCGAGGTTTTACTGTACTGGTAAATCACTCTGATGGAAACTTTAATGGGTTTTTGTCAAAGTGACAATGAAAAAATGTGGCTTTCTTCCAGCTGAAACATTTTAAGATGTTTCACAGATTCAGTGTTTTATCCCTCAATCTAGCACAACTTTGCATAATACAACTTCCTGCATGAATTAAGACTTGTTGTTTGTGACCTCCCTAAAGATGATGACCAAATTTTTTTTTGGTAAACCATTTTGAATATATTTTAATATTCAGTATGATAATATTGTTCCTGAGCAAACTTTGAAAAGCTAAGAGAGTAAAAATATTATTTGATTAATGTTTAGACAGACAGTTTTGCTGAGTGTTGGAGCCACAGTTGGAGTGGTGCTTGCATCAAAAACGCATCAAGGAGTTCTATAAATGGCAAATAACTTTTTGGCAAGGGTTAAGTTCTTATTCATGTCAGTTTCTCACAAGAGGTTTGGAGATGAGGGAAGTTGTTTAAAGACTTCTTAAGTCAGCTACCAGTATTGAGAGATTTTGACTATGGATGTAAAATATATTTGTGTCATATCCAATTACTGGTGTATGGAAAAACCAGAAATACAGATACAGTGGAACCTCATACAACAATCGCCCCGTATAACAACGAAATGGTATAACAATTAGGTTTTGGGGGAAATGGCGTCCCGCATAACAATTTTCCCTATGGAAAAAAATCGTACAACAATTTTTCAATGGGGAAAACCACTTAGCGAAAAAATCGTTGTACGATGCATCTCATAGGGAAAATTGCTATACGATGCATGCATCGTATAGCAATTGTTTCGTACAACAACGAGCCCCGTGGAATGGATTAAAATCATTGTATGAGGTACCACTATATGTGACGGTTCTCATCTTGTTCATCTACCATGCTAGTGCTACCAGTTGCTAAAACTCAGCAGTGCCTATATTAAATACTGTACTGCAGCCTTAGTTCCATGAAAGCTGTATTATAGAACACATAGAATTTTTTTGTTGTACTTTAGGGTTAGTGAAAATGGCAAGAAATTATAATGACTCATACCTTACTTGTATCTATTTCACCTGGATTATTGCAACATGCTCTAAGGGGAGCTGCCTTTGGAGAGTATTTGGAAGCTTTGGCTGTTTCAGAATTATGGAGCCAGACTGTTGCGCTGTTGGTTAAAAGGGGGCATGTGCTCTTCTATTATAACATCTTAACTAATTGCCTTCCATTTATGCCCCAATTCAAGGTATTGGCCACAACCTGTGAAGCTTGGGTACAGTTTGTCTGAAGGGCCATATCATTCCTTCTGAATCACCCCAACTTTTAGATCTGCTGGGAAGGCCCTCTTCCTGGTCCCACTGCCCTCATGGGCTCTATTCTTGAAGATGTGAGAAAACTTTTCCAGTGACTGTTTCCAAGTGATATGTTTTCCTGAGAAACCAGGTAGCCTCCATCCCAATTGTCTTTCCATTCTTAGGCAAAGATCTTGCTTTTCAGGCAAGCTTTTAGTTGATTCTGACTAGTTAAGGCTGTTATGAGATGTTGGGTTTATTGAATTGAATTGAAATGGATATGTTTTTAAGTGATCCTCTATGAGGCCTCTGTAACTCACACTATTGGGTTTATGCTTCTGCACAGAGCAGGAAGGAACATTTCAGAGCAGAGAACTTGTTGGTAGTCCCGCTCCAGCATGCATGTATTAATGCACTTAACCCATTCCCGTTCAATTCTTTTCTGTTAGCCACTGGAGTAGAAACCTCTGCAGCAGCAGAGATTTTCACTTTTTCTTTGGCATTCTCTAAATGCCTTAATCTCCACCATCTTCTTCTTTGGCTACTAAATCTTGACTTGCACCTTCTGTTTCCTGAGCTCGAATTGTTCTAATGACTTCCAAGGCCCTTTCCAGATGTGGAGAGAGTATCACCTCTCCCACATTGTCTTTCTGCCTGAGTGCCTGAGTCGCACATCTCTGTTTGTAAATGTTTTTCAAACTAAAACTTGAGATTTGTGGCATTCAAAGTGCTATACCTTTCTGTGGGAACAGCCCGTAAAAGCTGCAGAACATGCTGCTCAGATGAAGCCAGCATTGAGCCAGGTGCTCAGCTAAACCATCTTCCAGCTGGTCATTACTGGCCTTGCAGCCTAAGCATTAATGCTATCTTATTTGGGGTCCATTGACATCTGTTGTCCTCTATCTCAATGTCAATGAATTGATGGAGACTTAATGAGTTAGTACCTCTGTAAGTTCCATTGATTCAAAATGGGCTTACGAACCAGTGTAACCTACAGATGAATTGGGTCATCCAATCCCTATTGATTTAGTGGGCCTCTTTAATGTGACTTACTGCATTAAGAATGGGATTTCAGCCACTGAAATAAATCTGTTAGTTTAACAAGTACTACAGTATTTTTGTTTTATTATAACACAGTAGCATAGTTTGCCTGGCATTGCCGGGCTGTTATAAACTGTGTTTAGCTGTTTTTTTTGGGGGGGGGAGGGTTTGGGGGGGTGGTTGAGTAAAAAATAAACAGAGGATGCTACAAATCTTTTTTATTATTTTTATTTAACATGGTTTTTATTCTGTAAACTTGATTTATTCTTACTTTCTTTGACTTGTTTTTCTCTTGTGGCCTCTAAGTGGGGCTGTTAGCAAGAGGGCTGCTTTGCATTTTTTGACTTGTTTTTAATCTTCCGGCCTGCAGGTGGGGCTGTTAGTAATAGTGTTGGATTTTTTTTTGTTTGTTTGTCTTGTTTTTTCTCTACCAGCCTCTAGGTGGGCTTCTTCTGGTAAGTAGTCTTTGTTTCTTTAGTTCTGTTCTGGTCTCGTGGAGGGAGGACATGCTGGTGAGTTCTCTGGTTTTCTTTCTTCTGGGTTTTTTCTTTGCTTTGTTTCTGTGGTGGTGGGCTGGGAGGTGTTTCTGTTTGTTCTTTTGTGGTTTTGTTGGGTTTTAGATGTGTTTAATTGTTTTGTTTATTTCTGTTTATTATTTTTGTGATTTCGTTCGTGTTTATTTATGTAATTTGTGGTATTTTTGTTGTTTGAATTAGGTATTTTCGTGTTGTAGTTAGGTGTTTTTTCTGTGCTTTTATGGTATTGTGGGTGTTTTTATTTGTGGATTTTGTTGGTTAATGTTTTTATTTATTTATTTGTGTTTTATTAATTTTGTTGTTTGGCATTTTGGTAAATGTTTGGTTTTGTTGTTGTGTTTGTTTGTGTGTCAAACGGCCTGTCTGTTGGTTCCTCCTTTCCCCATTGCTGCTTTTAAACTTTGGTTTCGATGCAGCAATGGGGTAAAGGAGGAGCCAGCAGTCAGCTCGCACTTCGTCCGGTAAGGTTTGTTAGGTAGGTCAGGTGAAAAGGAGGCAGAGAAGAGCTATCTGCCTGATGATGGTTCTCTCCTCTCTGTCTCCTCTTTCTCCTGGCTTACCTAACTGGAGATCAGCAGGCAGCGATCCATAAGGAGTGGTGCTCTTCCTTGCGGATTGCTGGCTGCTGCTTTTGTATTACCTCCACTGCTGTTTTGTGCTAGTTCTCGAAACAGTGGTGTCAGTAGTACAAACGCAGCAGCCAATCATTCGCCAGGGAGTGTGCTTCCCCTGACGAACTGCTGCCTGCTGCTGGTCTTTTTTTCCACCCCGGCTCAACTTACCTTGAGGCCGGCGGTGGTCTCGCTGTGTCTTCGGCAGGGTAGCGAGAAGGAGAGGGAGTCCCTCTTCTTCCCGTTGCGCCAGGAAAGAAGGCCAGTGGTGGTCTCGCCGTGGTTTTTTGTGGGTTTTTGTTTTGCGGGGCCGTGAGGTGCTGCGTCCGCCTGTGGCGGACTTGCGCTCCTGTTGTGGGAGGCCGCAGTTTTTCCATTTTATTTTTCGCGCGCTGGCTTTTTCAGTGTTTTGTGCGCTCGCGCCCTTCAGCCTGATTGGCTGAAGTGCTCCTGGCGCGTAGGACGCTGGGACTTGGAGTTTTGTTTGTTTTGTTTGCGTTCATGCGGCATTTTTTTCTGCGGCTCAATTTCAATTGGGTGCGCCGTGTTTCCAAACGTTCTTTTTACTTGCGCCTGTCAGCCTGATTGGCACAGCACAGAGGACGTTGGCAATTGAAGTTGAATTGTTTTGTTTGCGTTCGTGGGGCAACCCCACTGGCGACTGCCGGACGCTTGCGGTGATGTGCGGGCTGGGTAAAGGCGAGTGCAGGCGGCTCGGCTGGGCAGGCAAGGGAGGAGGAAGACCAGCCGGGCGGGGAGAGGCCAGCCAGCCGCCCCAACGCGAGCCCTCCTAAGCCGGTCCCCACCATTTCCAGCAGGGCAGGTGAGGGAGGAGGAAGACCAGCCGGGCGGGGAGAGGCCAGCCAGCCGCCCCAACGCGAGCCCTTCCGAGCCGGTCCCCACCATCTCCAGCTGGGCAGGCAAGGGAGGAGGAAGACCAGCCGGGCGGGGAGAGGCCAGCCAGTCGCCCCAACGCGAGCCCTTTGGGCAGGCAAGGGAGGAGGAAGACCAGCCGGGCGGGGAGAGGCCAGCCAGTCGCCCCAACGCGAGCCCTTCCGAGCCGGTCCCCACCATCTCCAGCCGGGCCGGTGAGGGAGGAGGAAGACCAGCCGGGCGGGGAGAGGCCAGCCAGTCGCCCCGACGAGAGCCTTTTCCAAGCCCTGAAAACAACCAAGCGCCGAAGGAGAGGTCCAATTGGCAGAAGGGAAGAAGGCAAAGGAGTTAAACCAGGGGGTGAGACTCAGAGCCCCATACAAAGGATAAGTAGTTAAATATGCAGAAATGTTGATGACTTAATATAGTAACTCACATAAAGACTTTAAAATGACTTAATATAGCAACTGACATAGAGACTGTGCTTTAAAGTGTGATAATATGCATGATAATATGTTGTCTTAAATGTTTTTAAACTTTTAAAAACTGTGATAAAATGTATGAGGAGAGAAAAATGGCGCAGACACCGGCAACCACGCCATAAATCTTGCCAAGAGAACCCTATTGACCAAAACAAAAGGCAAAACAAAAGGGCAGGCTAGGTGATACAGGATGCTTAACACCTCAGAGGGGAGAAAGGGGAGGGACAGGAAAGGGGGAGGGGAAATGCAATGTTGTAAGGAGCAATACTGCATAGGGACATGGAATGTGAGATCAATGAACCAAGGTAAACTGGAAGTGGTAAAAAATGAGATGGAAAGAATAAGCATTGACATCTTGGGCATCAGTGAGCTAAAATGGACAGGGATGGGTGAATTCAGCTCTGGAAACCATAATATCTACTATTGTGGACAAGAAAACCTTAGAAGGCATGGAGTAGCCATAATTGTCAATAAGAGAGTAAGAAAAGCAGTAATGGGATATAACCTCAAAAATGACAGAATGATGTCAGTCAGAATTCAAGGCAAACCTTTCAATATCACCGTAATCCAAGTCTATGCACCAACCACTAGTGCAGATGAAGCCACAGTGGACCAGTTCTATGAGGACCTAGAACACCTCATAGAACAGACACCAAGAAATGATGTCCAAATTATATTAGGAGACTGAAATGCCAAAGTAGGAAATCAAAAAGTGGAGGGAATAACAGGCAAGTTTGGTCTTGGAGTACAGAACGAAGCAGGGCAAAGATTGATAGAGTTCTGCCAAGAGAACGCACTGGTCATAGCAAACACTCTCTTCCAGCAACACAAGAGGCGACTTTACACATGGACATCACCAGATGGCCAACACCGAAACCAAATTGACTACATACTCTGCAGCCAAAGATGGAGAACCTCCATACAATCAGCAAAAACAAGACCTGGAGCAGACTGTGGCTCAGATCACAACCTACTGATCGCAAAATTCAGGTTAAGACTAAAGAAAATAGGGAAAACAAGAAGACCAGACAGATATCACCTAGACAGCATCCCTAAAGAATACACGGTGGAGGTGATGAACAGATATAATGGCCTGGACGCAATAGACAGAGTGCCAGAAGAATTATGGACAGAGATAAAGGACATCATGCAGGAAGCGGCAAAGAAAACCATACCAAAAGAAAAGAAGCGTAAGAAAGCAAAATGGTTGTCTGATGAGGCTCTTAAAATAGCAGAGGAAAGAAGGAAGGCAAAAGTCAAAAGAGAAAGGAAAAAATACAACCTTCTGAACACAGAATTTCAAAGAAAAGCAAGGAGAGATAAGGAAAACTACCTAAAAGAACAGTGCAAAGAAATGGAGGAAAACAACAAAAGAGGCAGGACTAGAGATCTCTTCAGAAAAATCGGGGAAATAAAGGGAACATTTAAAGCAAAAATGACCATGATAAGGGACAAAGACGGAAAAGAGCTAGCTGATGCAGAAGAGATTAAGAAAAGATGGAAAGAGTACACAGAGGAACTCTACAAAAAGGACCTCAACACTCCTGATAACCACAATGATGAAAAAACTGAACTCGAGCCAGACATCCTGGAGAGCGAAGTTATAAAGGCCCTAAAGAGCACTGCAAACAACAAAGCTAGTGGATATGATGGTATCCCAGTTGAATTTTTCAAAGCGCTAAAAGATGATGGCGTCAAATTACTACACTCAATATGCCAGCAAATCTGGAAAACAAAACAGTGGCCACAGGATTGGAAAAGATCAGTATACGTCCCAATCCCAAAAAAGGGCAACGCCAAAGAATGCTCAAATTACCGAACAATTGCACTCATCCCACACGCCAGCAAGGTGATGCTCAAGATAATACAGGACAGACTTCAGCAGCATGTGGAGAGAGAACTACCAGAGGTGCAGGCCGGTTTCAGAAGAGGCAGGGGGACTAGAGACCACATTGCCAACATACGTTGGATCATGGAGAAAACAAAGGAATACCAGAAACAAGTTTACTTTTGTTTCATTGATTACACTAAGGCATTTGACTGTGTGGACCACAACAAGATGTGGCAAGTAATTAAAGAGATGGGAATACCAGAGCACATCATATGCCTCCTGAGAAATCTGTACATGAACCAAGAAGCAACAGTTAGGACAGAACATGGAATGACAGAGTGGTTTGGAATAGGAAAAGGAGTAAGACAAGGCTGCATTTTATCACCCTGCTTATTCAATCTATACACAGAGCACATAATGCGAAATGCAGGGATGGAGGAATCACAATATGGGATTAAAATTGCTGGGAGAAACATAAACAATCTGAGATATGCAGACGATACCACCCTAATGGCAGAAAGTGAGGAAGACCTAAAGAACCTCTTGATTGGGCTGAAGGAGGAGAGTGCAAAAGCTGGTTTGAGACTCAATATCAAGAAAACCAAGGTAATGGCAACAGGCCCAATCAGTTCCTGGAAAATAGACGGGGAAGAAGTAGAAGCAGTGACAGATTTTACTTTCCTGGGATCAAAGATCACGGCAGATGGGGATTGCAGCCATGAAATAAAAAGGCGACTGATTCTTGGGAGACAAGCCATGAGAAACCTGGGGAACATAGTGAAAAGCAGAGACATCACATTGCAAACAAAAATTAGAATAGTCAAAGCAATGGTATTCCCAGTGGTAATGTACGGATGTGAGAGCTGGACAATTAGGAAAGCTGAACGCAGAAGAATAGATGCCTTTGAAATGTGGTGTTGGAGGAGAGTTTTGAGAGTACCCTGGACAGCGAGGAGAACAAATAGGTCAATCTTAGAAGAAATCAACACTGACTGCTCATTGGAAGGGCTAATACTAAAGACGAAGCTAAAGTATTTTGGACATCAAATGAGAAGGGAGGATTCACTTGAGAAGGCCCTGATGTTGGGAAAGGTGGAGGGCAAAAGAAGAAGGGGGAGGCCAAAGATGAGATGGCTAGATGGTATTGTAGACACAACGGGCACAGAACTGGGAGTGCTGAGGGGGATGGTGGAGGACAGAGGTGCCTGGAGAACAATGGTCCATAGGGTCGCAAAGGGTCGGAACCGACTGTGCGACTGAACAACAACAAGTAATGCCTTTCCTGGGTTCAACTTTTAGGATATCAAATTGTTCTTTGTTGTGTTGGCTGCCACTCACACATGAAGGTCAGAGCACCTGTGCAAAGTCCTGTTCTGAAGTTTCTAGTATCAAAAGCTCTTTTGTCTGGCTCAGCCCTCTTCTGCATGCTTGTATTGGCGTGCTCCACGGTCATATTGCTTTCTTTCTGCCACAACAGCAACAACTGGGATCTACGCAGATGAAAGCAAGATCGCTTACTTCTTTCATATAAATATTTTCTCCTCCTCTCTCCCATTCTCTTCATTCTTTCTTGTAAAACAAAATAAAAAACAAAGAAAAAAAGGATGGCAAAAAGAGAAAGATGTTCATTTATTACCTGCTCCCTCCCCCCCCCCCCCCCCCCAGCGAGCCTCTTTAAGAAATACACTTTCTGTGTCAGAAAAATCTCTCATGATGACAACTACAATAAGTGTTTCTGCCTTTTGGGAGAGGGCCATAAGACCCCGAAGCCCCATTTGCAGAGGATTCACCAAAATAAACCTGAGGAATAAAGTTCCAAAGCTAAAATAGGTTCTCTGGGAGCAATCCCTTCAGGTGGCTGACTCTGTCTCTCAGCAACTGACAATACTGTCATGGAATGAAGGTCCTCCTTCCATGTTTCCTGCCTCCTGGAAGAGGGGGGGGGGGAGATTCCCCTTCAAGATGGCAACACATGGAAGCCACATGGCAGACTTGGGGAAGAAGGGGTGGAACTTGGTGTGTGATTGACATGTCTTCTTGCTAGAAGGTCATTGGGGGTAAACCCTAAGGAGGAGGGTCAAAGGAAGGATCCTGATGGGAGGAGTCTTGTCCGGGAGGAAGACACCCTCCCACATTCATTCAGTCTCTCTTGGGAAGCCTGCTGGCAAACAGCCAAAATGTAGTCTCTTGGAAAGAAGAGGATGGCCTGCTTTCTCTCCCCCCCCCCCAACAGATTGCTTTAACTATGTGCTTTTGATCTTTTACTGGAATGTATTTTGGACTTTGCTGTGCTTGTAATACAATTATGAAAATGCCTGAAGATACTTGGAGTGATTTCTTTGCTCGACGCTACCTGATTTGCCTGATGGAGAAGCCTGAATTGAGAGGGCCAGATCAGGCCCATGGAGCCAGATCTGGTACACTCTTGCAACCCCATCGTCAGGAAGCTGAAAAAGCATGGCCTGGGTGTAAGCGGATTGTCACAAATACTATTAATCCTGGCTTGTAAAAAACCCAGCAAAAGACCTGCTCTTAGCACCTGCACCCACTGGTGATGGGATCCCCTCAACATCAAACAATTCAAACAAGTCCATACTAAGGGATTCCGCCCAGATTTGGGACCATACCACTCTTAGTCACTGAACAGTTCTGAAGGACTTCATCAGATGCAAGGAAGACCAGTCCTAAAAATGTGGACAAGCACACTCCAGCTTTGGCAGAGCCCCAGATGACTTAGGCCTGTGAAGGCAAACCTTGGCATTCCAGATGTTCTTGGACTTCAATTCCCAGAAGCCCCTGTGAATCCACACGAATGGGTTTACTGCGATTCATCCGGCCCATGTACGGGCGCGTTTTACTTCCTCTTCCAGAAGCAATGAGGGCGGCATAGGCCGGATGAATCGCAGTAAACCCATTCGTGTGAATTCATGGGGGCTTCTGGGAATTGAAGTCCAAAAACATCTGGAATGCTAAGGTTCGCCATCACGGACTCAGGCTTTGCCTCAGATACCTCCAACACTAATTGTTCAGGCCTTCGACTAACTGCCCAGCATGAATCTGCGTCACAACCTATGAAAGGGTCAGTTGACCTGAATAAGTGGTCTGCTTTGGCTCAGTATCTGACTTCATCCTCCAACTTGCTTCAGTTACAAGGCACCAAACCACCACCTCCGATATTTGACCCATTATTCAACTCAGTCCAGCGTGCATCGTCCAGTTTCCTTTACTTCCAGTCTTGCTACTGTTAGTGGTGCAATCATAGCAAAAACTCTATGATGTCACCTACTACTAGAATGATGGGCAACATTTACAAGGTTATTAATACATGGCTAAATTTCCATTACCCTTTGCATTTTATAATTGTTGAAATAACACATTTTTTTTAAAAAAATCCCCTAGTCAACAAGGAAGAGAAGAAAACTGATCTAATGGGTCTCCATTTTACTCATCTGCTGTATTCAGCATCACCAACTACCAAGCAGCCATGGCGGCATACTAGCAGTTAAAATGAGAAAGGCTAGAGCCTTTGCTGAACCACCTTGCCCAAGACTACCATGTTGTGACTTTGTCCTTCATGTAAGAGCATCCCAATAGATGCCCTCAGCCCATCATGTTACCAGTTTCTCACTTTGGGGACACCCAGCTTCTTTTGCAATTACCTTTTGGGGGTTTCCTTCCTTATGGAGGGTGTCACTGATGGTTTTCTGCTCAACTGTCAGGTCAGCAGTCTTTCCCATTATTGTGATTCCTACTGAACCAGCCTGAGAGACCATTTAAAGGCTCAGGATGTTATGGATTCATTAGTGGAACACTTTGAGCCTAGAATATTGAACCTTTTCTCACTATTCTAATTTTCTGAGATTGTGAATTTGGGGTTTTCATAAGCTGTACCCCATAATCACAATTATAACGAAGTAAGGCTTGACATACAGTATCTCGCTTTGCATGTAATGAGTCTATCTCATATATTTGTTTCACCTTTAAAGATGCATTACTGAAATGAATGAACATTTGCACGATATTCTAATTTTTTGAGTTTCACCTGTATGAAGCAGACCTTTTGCGTTTCCAGTTTTCTTATTTGTTAAATAAAATAACTGCTTGACAGTCAACATCTGTTAGTAATTATTAGTGATATATCTGTCATATTCCAAGTAAGTTGACCTCTAAAACACCTGGCATATGAAAGTTTGAGAAATAATATTCACACACACACACACACACACACACACACACACACACACACACACACACACACACACACACATATATATATATATATATATATATATAGAGAGAGAGAGAGAGAGCCTAGAACAAGGTATATAAAATTCATTGGAAATGTGAAATTTTCTTTAGGTCTTTAAATGTCAGCTCATAAATCAGTTGGATTTTTGTTAAAGGTCTGGACATTCACCGAGGTAATGAGTACAGAACTCTTTTCCAGCAGCTTGGTTTCCTTGCTAGGAATCTTGGTTTGTTAGGAATCTTGGTTTGTTTTCTAGAGAAAAATGAGTTAAAGTTTGAATAGTAACCAACCGTTCATGTTAATCCACCCAATTTTATTTTTCAGTTTTTGATGAGAAGGGCTATGGAAGAAGATGTTAAAGAAAAAAGGCACTTAATTGGACCAAAATTTTGTTTTAGACTTATACTTATTTTCTTCTTCTTCAGCTAAAATTATGCTATTACATAACTGCACATTTACTTGTATTATTTTTCAATGTTTTCCATATTTAGGACCAGCGGCATTTGTAATGTCTATGGTTATGGTCTTTGGCAGGCCAGTCTTAATAACTTTCCTGTACCGTGACAATAAAAAGCAAGATCCTCTGGTGAAACTGCATATATTCTTTATTCTGCTTATAAAGAAGTGTTTGGTTGTACCTGATTTTAAAAGGATAATGCACCAACCTCTCCCTCTTCCCAAAAGCAGCTAATTTTTGAATGGTTGCACTAAAGATTCATCTGCCTCAAAACTTGTTCCTTTCATAATAAAGTTGCACTCTGCATGGTGCTTTACCACAGAATGAATAAGATATAAAATATGAAGAAGATAACAGAAGAGGCAAAAGCTACTCGCTGTGGTAAAGGTAAAGGTTACCCTTGCTTGAAAGCTAGTCATATCCGACTCTAGGGTTCAGTGCTCGTCTCTGTTTACAACCGAAGAGCCAGTGCTGTCTGCATCTGCAGACATTTCTGTGGACATGTGGCAGGCATGTCTAGACACTGGATTGCATGGAACTGTGTGGCAATACCATAGCATAAAAGTATTGATAGAGAGAATGTTGAAGGCATTGTTTGTAGAAATTGGTGCCGAGGAGGTATTTGATATTTGAAAATTTTCTGCTAAAAAAATTTACAGCATAAAAAAACAAATATTGTGCTGCTGAACTTGAGGCAGATGAGGTTCCTTCAGTAATAATGTACTTCGAAAAAGTATAACATTTTTATCATTGTAAAACTTAGATACAGTAATGGTGTTCTCCCCAACAAAGCAAGATCTGTTTCCTGAATGATCTCCTCTTCAGGGAAGTGGTTGTGAGTCTTCTTATAATATATTTCACCTCTCCCCCCCAAAAAAAATATATATATATATATATATATATATATATATATATATATATATATATATATATATATTTTCATGGATTCATTTTCCATGGTTTCAGTTATCTGCAGGTCTAAAAAAATTCAATTAAAAATTCCTAAATTACATAACTATTTCAATGTCAGATTACCATACTGGCCACTATAGGCCAATGTCTGTAACGTAATGTTTACAAGGAATGGAGGCAGACATTTTTAAGCTCTCGTGTAGTATAACAGGCATTTGAAATCCTTCCCCAGCCTCATGGATGTGTGGTAAATATAGGGTGTGCTGATTAAGTATCCAGGGAAGGTTTCAGAACATATCCCAAATGGATGGAGGGTGCAACCTGTATTATCAAAGGTTATCTTATGTATTGTGCTGTGATGACTGAAGAAGTTGCTACATTTCTCCTAAGTACTTGATGTGAAGTCCAAAATAAAATTGAAGAATGCTGTGGAAGAACCTGGGGGTGATTTGTGAAATTGAATTTATGAATGGTGTAGTAATGTGTTTTTCCCTGACTGAGGTGTTACTTAAATAAAATTGGAACTCTTTTATTTTGCAGGCCATCAGCTGTAAAGGGCAGCACAGTATCTCCTACACATTGTCCAGAAACCAGACAGTTGTAGTGGAATATACACATGATAAAGACACAGATATGTTTCAGGTAAATGTATAAAAGCAACTGCTTGTGGAATTTTAAAAAATATTTCCTATAAATTTTTCTCATGTTATCTGCATGTAACTAAGCAAAAATATTCTGACTGCTTGAGATAAGATTTATTTTTAATTCGTTTTTATTAAATTTTGAAATATGAGAAAAAATACAATAAACAAAACAATAGCAAAACAATCAGAAAAAAAAGAAAGAATACATTAAACAAAGGTATATATAACTAAACAGAGAGAAAAAACCCTACAAAAATAATAATCAGTTATGTGCTCCCTACACCAGGTGTGTGTGTGTGGGGGAGCCTATTACATTTTAAAATTTACTGTTTTTATCATCCTTCATTATTACCTTTCCAGAATTTGAAATTTCTCTGGGCAGGTCTACACCCAACATTCTTTTCCATTGCATCTTTAAAATATTTCCACATATTCCAAAATTGATTCTGTTTGATCAATCCATCTTAATGAATTTGAAAATGTAACTGGACTAACAATTAATTGGGACAAATCAGAAGCGATAATATGTAATAAAACTCAAGAAGATATAGAAAATATTAAGGGACTATTCCAAATAAAAATAAGACAAGGTTTGAAATATTTGGGAGTTATAATTTCAGAGGACCTTAATGATTTAGGAAAATTAAATTATGAGGGGAAGAAAGCAGGAAATACTGGGGAAGATTGAAAAATATCTATACCTATAAATCTGTGCGTTAACCGTTGTGATTTGACAAAGGATGTTTAGCCAGGCCCCACTAGCCCCGACTGAGCATTCGTGCACTCGCCTAAACTGGTTATGAAGGTCACTGGGGGGTTGAGAAATGTGCCAGTGGGGCAGGAGCCCCCCGGACGCAAACAAAAAAAGGGAACTTCAATTCCCAACATTCCTTGTGCCGCGCCGCACCCGAGCCAATCAGGCTGACCGGCGCGAGCAAAAGGAACGTTCAGAAATGCGCCGCAGCCAATCAAAATGAAGCCGCAGGAAAAAAACCGCTGCACAAACTGAAATCGCAAACGCTAAACTACAAGCCCCAGTGTCCTGCGCGCCATGAGCGTGCAGAACACTGAGGAAGCCGGCGCGTGAAAAATTAAAATTAAAAAGGCAGGCCGCGGAACACACACACCCCCTCACCGCCACATACAGCGGCGATGAGATTCCCCTGGTCCGGCCACCCAGGCCAGCCAACAGAAATACCCCCACCCCAACGCTGCATCGAGCAGCTATGGGAATTCTGTGGTCCGGCCACCCAGACCGGCCCACGGAAATGCCCCCACCCCAACACTGCATGTAAGCGGTGATGCAATTTCCATGGTCCAGCCACCCAGGCCAGCCAACAGAAATACCCCCACCCCAACGCCGCATCAAGTGGCGATGGGATTTCCGTGGTCTGGTCACCCAGGCCGGCCCACAGAAATACCCCCACCCCAACGCTGCATGTAAGTGGTGATGCAATTTCCGTGGTCCAGCCACCCAGGCCGGCCCACAGAAATACCTCCACCCCAACGCCGCATCAAGCGGCGATGGTATTTCCGCGGTCCAGCCACCGAGACTGGCCAACGGAAATACCCCCACCCCCAACACAAAACAACACAATCCAAAAACATTCAAAAGTAATCAAAACCAAAAATAACAAGCAGAAAAAGTAAACACAAAAACAGCCAAAAACAAACAAGAAAAAACACACAGAACCCCCCCCCCCAAAAAAAAACACCAAAACAACCCCCCCCAAAAAAAAAAATTTAAACCAGAGACCTTGCCAGGAGACGTCCTCACTCCATGACAACCGGAACTAAACTGAGGAAAGAAAGAGACTACTTACCGGTAGAAGAAGCGACACCCAGAGGACAGTAGAGAAAAATAGTAAATTAAAAGAAAAGCTCACCAGCCCCACCCAGAGGCCACAAAAGAAAAAATATTCAGAATAATCACAAATAATTCACAAATTAATGAAATAAGTTTTCAAAACATTCAAAAATATTCACAATAACCACAAATAATTAAAAAAAAGAAATAAGTTTTGACTCAAAAAAAAATCTAAACACAGTATAGAAACATTGATTTTAAAAAATATATTCTTGCACATTTTTAAAATTATTATCCAAGGTACAACTATTTAAAAAAATTCACATAGTAACACATTATTTGGTTAAATACAATAATTATAAAAAATTATATCATCCTTTCCTCTTTTTAAAAAACAAAAACAAAAAAAATGATCACCGTTTATACATGCCCATGCATAAAAATAAAATTTTAAAAAACCACAATTAAAAACTAACCTCATTTGCATAAACATAAAACAAAAACCAACTAAAGCCATTTTAAACAGCCCGGCACCGCCGGGCAAAATCTGCTAGTCAAAAAATAAAACCATCGTGGTTTGGTAGAATTGCGGTTTGTAAAATGAAACTGATGCCAATAAATTTTTTGTTTGCGGTGTTACCAATCCACTTGACAGATAAAGACTTAAATAAATGTGAGATAAGATTTATTTGCTCTTTAGTAGGAATTAATGTTTTAAATATAAGAAAAATACCACACATGCAAGTCATGCAGGAGTTGCTACTTGTTGGGTAAACATCTATGTGGTACATGAGTACATGCCAGAAAACTGATCAACCACAGGGTTGCAGCAAAGTAATTGCTTTGATTATGCATGTTTTCTATATATGTAGGAAACCTGAAAACAGTCCTCTTACAAATATTTTGATTAATCTGATTCTTACTATTTTGAAAGCACTACCAGCAGAATCTGTTAGTCGCTGCATTATTTATGCTTTGATTTAGTGATGTGCTCTAGATCTTTCCAAAAGTATAATTTACTAGAGGGTGAATTTGCGCTGTTACAGTTGCACAGAAATAGGTAGGCTTTTCCTACATCTGGCATCCACAGCTGTTAAAAGACTTGTTCCAGTATATTCATCATTTTAATTCTGTTTCTAGCTGTACAGTTTTCTGTTATGAGAAATCAAACCATGCAGTAATCAAAGTGTGATTATGCCGTACAGGTGAAACTCGGAAAATTAGAATATTGTGCAAATGTTCATTCAGTTCAGTAATGCAACTTAAAAGGTGAAACATATATAGGAGATAGACTCATTATATGCAAAGCGAGATAGTTCAAGCCTTACTTTGTTATAATATTGATACTTATAGCTTACAGTTTATGAAAACCCCAACCCCCAATCTCATATACCCCCATAATCATCACATAATCTCATGTACTCTGTACGCCATGATCATCACAATAATAACGAATTAAGGCATGACATATCTTGCTTTGCATGTAGTGGGTATATCTCATATATTTGTTTCACCTTTTAAGTGAAATGAATGAACATTTGTATGATATTCTAATTTTCCGAGTTTCACCTGTAGGTTCAAGAATTAGGTATCTGACTGTAGAACCAAAGGTGGGAGTTTGATTCCCTCCCCCCTTTCTGCACCCCAAAAGTCAACCTGTCTGGCCTTGGTCAGGCTGAACAGTCTCAGGGTATCCCCAGAAGAAGAGAATGGTAAACCACTTCTGAATATTCTCTAACTAGAAAACCTTGGAAAGGGTTGTAATAAGTCAGAATTGGCTTGAGGGCACATAGTTATTACTATGATGGTACTGGTTGTTTTGCTTCTGGTTCTTTTTCAGTTATGTCCTCCACAGGATGTATAGCCTTCACTGAAGATGTACACTGATTAAACATTTTTATATAGCTGTCGATTCTAATACTAAGAGCTCTTTGTTGATAGTTATAACCACATCAGCTTCCATTATAAAACATATAAGCAATTGTAAACTTTTATTGCCCCATTTCCTATGTCAAGTCTATACTTTCTTCCACTGACCTGCATTTGCCATTTTACTGCCTCTTTGCTCTTTTTGGAGAGCTCTTTGTAGTCTCTGCTTTCTACATTATTTTATGCCATATTTAAATTTAGGCATCTCGATATGTTCTCTGCTGCTTTTACCATGGTTGCTAAATTAGTAAAATCTTTTTAAAGGACTTTGTTTAAAGCGCAAATAATCATTGCCAACACAAGAAGCATAACCTATGCAGTCCTTTGTGTAAAATATGTACAGAATCAGGCTTTCTGAAAAACTTTTTTTCTACTGAAAATTCAAGAATCACGATTTGGAGGCGAAGGTTTCCAAAATTATATTAACTGAATACAACCTTGTAGTTAAGGCCTACCTGCTAATCACAGACAACTAAAAGTCTATGCAAGTGAGTGAATAGGCAGATGGAGGGCCAGCAGCGTGCTTCATCCCATGTTTATTTATTTGATTCCGTGATGTTCTTGTTTTTTAAAAATTTTTATTAACTTTTACAAAAGGAAATAAACAACAAATACTTATATAAAAAGGTACAATACAAAATAACATTACAGTACAAAATTACTTTCCACCAATCAAGAAATAAAAATAAAAATATAAAAATACAATAAGAAAGAAATAATAGTAATAAATCCACAATAAAAAGATAGCACATAATCATTTATATCTCATTTCGAACAGTTATTTAAACCTTTATTATTTAAATATGGAATATATACTATCTTAAAACTAAAACCAGATATAATATATAACCCCCGTGCTATATACAATACCTTGGTTATTACAGAGCTATTTAGCATCTCATGTTATAACGATCCATGCTGTTCTAACTACTTGAAGAGAGAATTTTTTCTCCACAGCCACACAGAAATATGCCAGTGGGGGGAAAGGACTGACTGTTCTGCCTGCCCATCACTAGACCATGTGATAGAATTCAGTTTTTTAAACTATTATCTATGATGTATTTCCTGTTGACTGGTGTGTGAGTGTGTGTGTGTGTGTGGGGGGGGGGGTGTTAAAAGGTTTCCAAAACACCAGCATAAAAATATAGACTACCAATGTTATATCAGGCTAATAAAAACCCTTTGCTGGGCTTATTTGCAAGGATGAGCTCATGATTTGTAGCCTGAAGATTAGTAGCCTCTAAGTGGTGTACCTACCAGTAGGGTGGGATATAAATGTTTAAAATAAATAAATAATAGCATTCTTGCAATAAGTCATCTGCCATGCCTTTAAAGTGCATTGTTCCCATACTGATATGGCCAGAAATCAAATCATGCCATTGGAGCAAAGTGTTTCACACACACACAAATGGATCCTTGAATGTTCTATACCAGGGGTTAGCAAACTTGGCTATCCAGCTGTTCTTGGACTTCAGTTCCCAGAAACCCTGAGAAGCAGGCGTACTGACTTATACTTCTGGTAATTGAAGTGCAATAACACCTGGAGAGCCAAGTTTGCTGACCGCTGTTCTATACAATCATATTTATGCATTTGCTTCATCTTTTTCTGCATTGTAACAGCTGGCCTAACATATTTGCCTTAAAACTAATGGAGGATCTAAAAATGTGGAATGAATCATTTTAAATCAGAAAATTAAAGGATAAATGCATCTTCAATTCTATTTCACTTATTTCTGTCATCTTTTACAAATGGGAATTTAGCATAAAATAAATAAAAGGTTGTCTTATTTTGAATTGAACTTTTGATCTATGTAGCCCAGCATTTTCTAGTCTGACTAGTAAAAGCTCCTTCAGACATTGTGCAGGGAGTGCTTTCCTAGCCCAGATGCTGGAGATCCTTTAAATTGGAGGTGCCAGAGATGCCATGTAGGTGTGAGTGTGCTCTGAGCATGTACTCTACCACCTATTATGGTCCCTTTGCCAGTGAGGGAGTGTGTTCTACAGTGGTAAGTGTTTAAAGCTGCAGTACTGCATTTCTAGAATATAAATAAGAGTGGGAGGGTCGAGAAACCAGGACATAACCTGTCTTTTCCAACTGTTTTAATATAAAAAAATTTAAATAATATCGGTCCAGGAAAAGGTGATCACTGAGTTTCTGTCATGTGAAGGATAAGAATTGCTTTAGTTCCTATAATAATAGCAATTATACTGATATACCGCCCCATATCGCTTAGTGCACTCTCTGGACAGTTCACAAGTTTTTTGCCCCCAACATGCTGGGTACCGACCTCAGAAAGATGGAAAGTTGAGTCAACCTTGATCTCAGAAGTGAACTCACAACCGTCTGGCTGAAGTACAGCAGTTTAACCACTGTGTCACTAGGGCTCTTACTAGCCCTCTGCTTTCAAGTAGGCATAGATTTAAATGCTGTACATAAAATCAAGTTTTCCATGACAGTGACTTGCAAACAGCTTTTAAAAGCAGAACATTTATTTTTCTAACAGTGATTTGTAGATCATATTGCATACACCTAAATGTAAATGTTTTCTGTGGATCTTGGAATTAGCCGGTGTACGTTTTCTTGTATTTTCTTAAAGCTTTTAATAGCTGCTTCAGAAAAAAAAATCACATGGGGGATTTCTGAAAAACATCTTTTTAATATTTTTAGGTTGGCAGGTCAACAGAGAGCCCCATAGATTTTGTTGTAACAGATACAATTTCTGGCAGCCAAAACACTGATGAAACTCAGATCACCCAAAGCACTATCTCCAGGTTCGCATGCCGCATTGTGTGTGATAGGAATGCGCCGTATACAGCCAGAATCTATGCAGCAGGATTTGACTCTTCAAAAAACATATTTCTTGGGGTAAGTACACATATCTTCCATTCAAGCTCGGAGAACCGAATCTTCTCTGGTTTATATAATGACTTATATTAAAACAGTGGCTGCTACTTGCATACAGCCTTGTAGCATCATTAGTGTACCACTAATTAATTAATTATTTAATTAATGTATCACTAGTGGTAGAGTTTTTCACCATGGCACAATTCTGTATCCTTTGTATTTGGCAGGAAATGTCAGGGTTTGATGTTTAGGATCTTCTGCGCACCAAATTTTGTGTTCTACTACTAAGTTCTGGACATTATAAAAAAGATGTAAGGTAGAAATGAATTAAAGGAAAGTGAAATATTCCTAGGTGCATAGATACATTGTCTTAAGGGTTCCAGAATACTGTAGGTAACTGGTAATATCACTCTCTAGCAATACCTTCGGGTCACTCCCAACTGAAGGAAGCGGGATAGAAATGTTTTAAATAAATTAATTAAATAAATACCTCCCCTTCTTATATCTCTAAAATTCTTGCCAGTTAAAATTTTGAGCAGTAGCAACTTTTCCTATTTCTCTTTTTAAAATCCATTTCAGCGGTTGGTAATTTCCAATAATCATAAGACTGAATAATCTATGTTTTATATTTTGCTGTGGCATCATATATAGGAAAAAGCAGCAAAGTGGAAGAATCCCGATGGACACATGGATGGTTTAACAACAAATGGTGTTCTAGTCATGCATCCTAAAGGAGGTTTTACTGAAGAATCTAAACCTGGAATTTGGCGGGAAATTTCAGTTTGTGGTGACGTATATACTTTACGTGAAACAAGATCTGCTCAGCAAAGAGGAAAACTAGTAAGCTGTGAAATTTAACTCTTATCTTTTAAACTATTCCTAGTCTGCTTTTCTGCTAAAAAGGCATCCCAAACAATTGCAAATGATTTTTGAAATTTGAAACACTATTGAAACAGTATGAAGAATAAAACAGCCTGCTCCCTCTCTAATAATAATACTTCCTGTCAGAAATTATTCTGGGCTGAATGGATTTTTGCTGGAGAAACTCTGCTCAGAGAATGTCCAAATGAGGCTCCTTTCATGTCCCCAAGAGCTGGGACAGAGACGGGCGCTCAATCCGTCATGTGGTACCCAGCTCTTGAACTGCTGACTTGTCAGTCTTCCAGCTAACAAGGCCACCTTCTTAACCACTGAGCCATTGCAGCCCCTATCCCTCTTGAATAAAAATACAGCAAACAAAGTACTAATCCTCTATGCCTAAAGTCCTAAAAAAGCACCTTAACACCAGGAGTAATTGGGCCAAATGAACCCCCCTTTTTTTTGGGGGGGGGGCTCTGAATGCAACAGCTGAAAAGGGCTTGCCCTATATTTTCACATGACCTGAAGACAGAGGTATGAAGAGGAGGATTCCAGCTGAGGAGTTGATGTTTTTTTTTTACTTAATACTGTATGAGCAAATGATCCATTACAGAAAAGACAGACACTAAGACATCCTGATTCTAATGAATATTACAGAACATTATAGGTCAATCAGTGCTTACATTTGGCCTAAAACCAATGAGGTAGTTCAGTAAAGAGAACAAATAGGTCAATACTGGAAGAAATCAATCCTGACTGTTCATTGGAGGGACAAATAGTGAAGATGAAGCTAAAGTACTTTGGACATCAGATGAGAAGGGAGGACTCACTTGAGAAGGCATTGATGCTGGGAAAGGTGGAGGGAAAGAGAAGAAGGGGGCGTCCAAAGATGAGATGGATAGATGGTATTGTGGACACAATGGGCACAGAGTTTGGTGGGCTGAGGAGAATGGTGGAGGATAGAGGTGCCTGGAGGAAAATGGTCCATGGGGTCGCAAAGGGTCGGAATCGACTGTGCGACTGAACAACAACAACAATAGTTCAGTAAAGTGTCATAATAATGGTGTGAAATGCCCCATGCAGTAGTAGCTCTAGCTAGGGCATTCCACACTACATTTTGTACAGTTATTGTTTCTGAAAGCTGGATGTTTTGCCTCATTGAGGCTTACTGCCTTTTGCAGCGTGTCACAGACTAGCTTGAATGTGACCCAAAGTCATGTTCCTTCCTGTTGCCTTATAAGGAAAAACATCTCATCTTGCATTTTTAAAAAACATTGTTCCAGAACACTGAGCAGAAAATACAGTGATGTATCCTTTCTAGTTCTCCTTCGTATAGTTTGTGAATCCCCACTCATGGGGTTATGCGCCTGCGCAGAACGGAGATCGGAGGCTTGAAAAGCTATTGGTCTAAAGTTTTGGCGGTAAGACCGCCCACCGTACCGCCCACCCTGAGGCGCCCGCGCGCCATTTTACCTCAGTTCTCTTCTTTCCGCCGTAGCAGCAGGACGATCGTCGAGAGCTTCTCAATTTTTATCGCCCTTCTGAGGGAAAGCTTTAGCTAATTTCAACAATTTTTGCCGGCAATCTTGTCCCACGGGCAGGATTGCCACCCCGGCGCTGTTTCTTCTTTCGAGTGGATTCAGTAGCCAATTTTTTCGCATCGATCACCGTCTCCCCCCTCAAGGGGGTGGCGGCTGGTCCGCCCTTCGGGGTACTTGCTTCCAGAAACTTCCACTGGAAGAATTTTTCCGCGGTTGATGGCTGCAGCGTTTAAACAGTGCACGGCTTGCCTTAAGAAGTTCCCGGCTTCCGACGGCCACAGCCTGTGCCTCTTTTGTTTGGGAGAGTCGCATCAGAGCCAGTCCTGCCCGCATTGCAAAAAGTTTACGCGCCTCGCGGTGCAGAACCGAAGCAATCGCCTCAAGGCTCATCTGATGGAGCTCGCTCTGGCTCCCGCCGCGTCCGCTTCTACATCCGCCGCTGCCTCCCAGCCGCCGCCGGCTTCTTCCTCCGTGCTTCCGATTAGGAAGAAGAAAAAGGACAGGAACGGTGAGAAGAAGCGCAAGCGTGGGTCGGAGAAGAGACGGTCGCTTCCTCCCACCCCGCGCACACCCGCCTCTCCCGGGCCTTCGCCGCCGTTCTCGACTGCCCGATGTCCTTCTCCGGGATCCTCCATCTGGGGAGGACGGTCGTCTTCCGGGTCACCTGATAAAGGACGCAGGGCTGGGGCTCCAGCTCGCCCACTTTAGGTGCTCCCCTCTCCTCCTCGGGGAAGAAACCGCTCGCCGAGGCAGGCCTCCGTCTCTCCAAGGCCCAGGACGCCGACAGACGACGCGGTCGTCACCGTTCCGACGACCGTCTCGCCGACGCCGACGCCGGCCACCGTTTCGACGCCCACCGTTTCGTGGGCCACCATCCCGCCGGCCACCGGGGCTCTACCGTCAGCGGACTCGGACGCATCCCAGATGGCTCTCGTTCGAGAAATGTTCCAGGTCATGGCGTCGTTTGCGACCAAGTTCCAGACCTCCATGCCTGCGGCCTCTGCGGCTCCGGTTTCGACCACCGCAAGCCCCGGGCATCCCGGCCCTGCCGTGGCCCCACCGACCTCCCGTGGGTCGAGTGTCCGCTCCGCCGGCCCACCCAACCCGTCATGGTGTGGTCCGGACGTTGATGCGGTGGACTCCCATCCCGCCGGCCCGCCCAGGCCGTACTGGCGCGGTCCCGACGTGGATGAAAGAGTTCCTCCCTCGTCCTCCGATGAGTCCAGCTCGTCGTCGGAGGAGGACGAGGGAGACGTCGACGCTGAGCGCACGCCGGAGCAGGCTATCGGCTCGGTGGACCCACCGCGTGGTGAGGACCAACGCTCGCTGGCCGCCATGCTCACAAGGCTGGGCACCGCACTCAACCTTAAAGTCGATCAACCGCCGCTGGAGGGTGAGGATCAGATGACCGCGAAGCTCGACAGACGTGCTGTACGGCCGGTCCACATAACCATGCTCCCCTCCATGATGACTTCGGCGAGGGCGACATGGAGAAAACCATTGGCGGCGCACTCCGTTTCGTCCAGGCTCGACAGCATGTACCGAGTCCTGGACGAGAACGTCGAGTTCCTGCAGGCTCACCCCCTGCCGAATTCCCTGGTGGTCAAGGCCTTCCAGCATAGGACGGCCACCAGCGGGTTCCCGGTCCCATCGACGCCGGAGGGAAAGAAACTGGACGCGGTGGGACGTAAGTTCTACGCCACCGGCTCCCTATTCTTCTGTGCCGCCAACTACTCGGCCGCCATGGGCCTGTATCAATCTCACCTCTGGGAGCAGGTGAAGGTTGAGACGGCGAAACTGCCCGCCGACGCCCAAAAGCGGATCGACGCGCTGGCCACCGAGGGGGACTTCGTCGCCGAGCAGCTGATGCGCACTGCCCGGCATATCAACGACTATGCGGCAAAGGACATGGCCTCCGCAATCTACCTTCGTCGCCATGCTTGGCTCAGGGACACCTCCCTCGATGACGCTATGAAAAAGCTCATCGAGGAGTTTCCCTTCGACGGGCAGGGCCTCTTCGGTCAGGATACCGATAAGGTCCTGAATGAGATGCGCCAGACCAATTCCACGGCCAAGTTCCTGGGGCTCACCACGCCGGCTCCGCCCGCCAGGCCGAGGTTCCAGCCCTTCACACGGCGATTCCAGGGCAACCCGCAGCAGCAAGGACCGACGGAGCAGCCTAGATCCAGCTCCTACAAACAGCGGCGTCAGCACAAACCCCGCTACCGACCCTACGGACAGGACAAGCGTTCTGGCGCGAGGTCCAAGCCCCGCGTTTGAAGCTGCGACGGCCGAGTCTCTCTCGCTCCACATCCCGTACCTCCCCCTCCGGAACTTCCTCCAGGTATGGTCGGGCATCACGGACGACCAGTGGGTCTTAAAGATCTTGTCCTCTGGCTACACCATCGAGTTCGTGCGGGTGCCTCGGGTAGGAAGACATCGTCTCACCACCTCGTCCCCCCATTTGGAGGAAGAAATATCAACCCTTCTCTCCAAGGGAGCCATCGAGCGGGTAACACCGTCCGACTGGGACAACGGCTTCTACTCGAGGTACTTCGTGGTCCAGAAGAAGGACGGAGGCCTTCGCCCTATCCTGGACCTGCGCCGCCTGAACAAATGCATCCACACCAGGAAGTTCCGGATGGTGACCCTGCAGACCGTCCTCCCCCTCATCAACAAAGGGGACTGGTTCACAGTCATAGACCTCAAGGATGCTTACTTCCACGTCTCCATCCTCGAGGAACACAGACGGTTTCTCCGCTTCCGCATCGACAATTCCGTGTACCAGTACCGGTGCCTACCGTTCGGTCTGGCCACGGCACCACGGGTCTTCACCAAATGCATGGCTCCGGTGCCTGCATTCCTCCGCCAACGGAGCATCAGGGTCTTCCCGTACATCGACGACTGGTTGATCGTCTCCCCCACCAAATCGTCAGCCGTTCGGGACACACAATACACGGTCCACCTCATGGAGAGTCGAACTCAGGATCAACTTCACCAAATCGAAGTTGACTCCCTCTCAACGCGTCGAGTACATCGGAGCGGTACTCGACTCGCTTGCTACGAGAGCCTACGCCCCCCCAGAAACGCTTACAGGATATTGCGCAGGGGGTGAGCGAACTGCGCACCAAACCGTGCATCCGGGCGAAGAAGGCTCAGAGACTTCTAGGCCTGATGGCCTCAACGACGGCAGTGATTCCCCATGCCAAGTTGAAATTCAGGTCCCTGCAATCGTGGCTCCTTCACGAGTTCGACGCACTTCGGGAGAGCCAGTCCAAACGGTTGACCCCGTCTCCAGAACTGAGGGACCAACTGCTGTGGTGGTCTACACCACTCAACGTGGCCACGGGGAAGAGCTTCTACCCCCCGCAACCCTCATTGCAGATACTGACCGACGCAAGCAACCTCGGCTGGGGCGCTGCTTGCGGGACTCTCACGGTCAACGACACCTGGACACCACACGAAACGGTGCACCACATAAATTACTTGGAACTGCTGGCCATTTGGAAGGCCCTGCGTTCCTTCGAGACTCTGCTCACCGGCAAGGCGGTTCAAGTGGCCTCGGACAATACCACGGCGGTGGCGTACCTCAACAAGCAGGGAGGAACACGGTCCACCACCCTCCTGTACCTTGCAGTGCAGTTGTGGGAATGGTGCCTGGAGAGGCACATTTTCCCAATTGGAGTGCACATTCAGGGCACACTGAATGTTTTGGCAGACCACCTGAGCCGTCTCACCTCGACGACCCACGAATGGGAGCTGGACGACGGGGTGTTCCAGTCGCTTTGCGAGGCCTGGGGAACGCCGAGCATCGACCTCTTTGCATCGGAGTCCAACAGGAAGCTCAGCAGGTACTGCTCCAGAGCAGGCATTGGACTGAACTCCGAAGGCGATGCCTTCATGAAACGGTGGGATCAGGACTATCTCTATGCCTTTCCTCCGTTTCCTCTGGTCCAGAAAGTACTCACCAGGATGTACCAACACAGAACCAATGCAATCCTGGTGGCACCGGCATGGCCGCGCCAACCCTGGTTTCCACTACTGTTGCGCATGTCGTCACAGTATCGCACACTGCCGGAGTCACCGACGCTTCTCCAAATGGAGCACGGCCAGCTGCACCATTCGGACCTGCCCAGCCTCCACCTCACCGCGTGGAGGATAACCCCAGACTGTCCAGGATCCTTGAGCTAGCGCGGCGCCCTTCCACAAGGAGGTCCTACGCTTCCAAATACAGGCGTTTTTGTGCTTTCCTGGCTTCCCAGCACATAGCCCCCCCGCAGGCGGGACTGCAGGACGTTTTAACCTACCTCCTCCATTTGGCGGAGTCTGGCCTTAGCATCACCTCCATCCGAGTGCACCTCGCAGCAGTGGTGGCGCACTCCCCGGCGGGTTCGCCCGCTGCTGGGGCTTTCCGTGACCAAACGGTGAAGCGTTTTCTCAAGGGACTACGGAACGCTTTCCCTCCGGTCAGGACTCCTACGGCTCAATGGTCACTGTCTACCGTGCTCAACGCGCTCACCAGGACCCCTTTCGAGCCCATGGCCACCAGCGATGTTCGCCTCCTCACATGGAAGACGGCATTTCTTGTGGCTATCACGTCAGCACGACGAGCTGGAGAACTGGTTGCCCTGAGAGCAGACGCACCATTTCTCCAATTCTTCAACGACCGCGTCGTTCTCCAGGCGGACATCACCTTCCTTCCCAAGGTAGTCTCCAAGTTTCACATGGCACAGACTATCTCCTTGCCAGTTTTCTTCCAGAACCCCTCTAACGCCCAAGAAAGGACTTGGCACACGCTGGATGTGAAACGAGCCTTATTGTTTTACACCAGCAGGACAAGAGAGTTCAGGAAGTCACAACGCCTCTTTGTAGCTTATGGGGGAAAGTCCAAGGGTGAACCCATTTCTGCTCAAAGGTTCTCCAAATGGATCACCTCTACCATCTACCTGGCCTACGAGTCTGCCTCACTGCCACCTCCACCACATGTCAGGGCGCATTCCACCAGGGCGGTTGCCACATCCACTGCCTTCCTGGAGGGCACACCGCTTGAGGACATTTGTAAGGCTGCCACATGGTCCAGACCTTCTACATTTGTCCAGCACTACAGGGTGGACACCAGAGCCACTGCGGACGCCAGGCTTGGCCGTGTCGTCCTCACCAGAGGGCTCCGGACTCATCGCCCCTGACGGGTCGACCTACTGCATCTTCATCGCATCGTGGGATCATCTCATCCGACTGCCCACCGACCAAGTGAGTGTGAGCTTGCTAATCTCCCATGAGTGGGGATTCACAAACTATACGAAGGAGAAAGTTCGGTTTCACTTACCAGTGATAACTTTCGTTCTTCGAGTATATAGTTTGTGAATACACACTACCCACCCTGCCTCCCCTCTTGAGCTGCACGGATGAGATCAATTGGTTTATCCTGTGCTTGGCTTAAGTATGGAACTGAGGTAAAATGGCGCGCGGGCGCCTCAGGATGGGCGGTACGGTGGGCGGTCTTACCGCCAAAACTTTAGACCAATAGCTTTTCAAGCCTCCGATCTCCGTTCTGCGCAGGCGCATAACCCCATGAGTGTGTATTCACAAACTATATACTCGAAGAACGAAAGTTATCACTGGTAAGTGAAACCGAACTTTTTCGGGGATTAATAGTTCTGACCATGACTGTGAGAATATGTAGCAGAATATGTAGCATAAGAGAAAGTACTTTTTCACCCAGAGGATTACTGGTCTATGGAACTCCCTGCCAGAAGAAGTGGTGACAGCTGTCAGTCTTGACAGCTTCAAGAAAGGATTAGACAAGTTCATGGAGGACAGGGGTATCAATGGCTATAATTATGGATACTTAAGGACAACCTCCGGGTCGGAGAGATAGGCAGGATATCTCTCAATGCCATTTCCAGGGAATCCTAAACAGGTGAAGGCATCTGCTTGGGAATAATACCCTGAAGCAAACGGTGAGCCACTGTGTGAGACAGAATGCTGGACTGGATGGGCTGTGGCCTGTTCCAGCAAGGCTGTTCTTATGTTCTTATAATTGTTCTGCTTCATTTAAATATGAACTTGTTACCGATGAATTACATTGTCAGGTCAGGGAGTCTGGTGGCTAACCATTGCTCTAAGAGCCCTACAGGAACTGTGTAGAAAAACTTTATAGAAACTGTATAGAAAAGCTATGAATGTGTCATAGCTGAAATGTATTCCTAAAAGGTTAAGTCCAGTATAGCCCAGAGGAATATTGTGCACCTTGTACAGTTTACTTTCTACTTCTTAATATCCTTAAACTTCTTTTTTACAATTGCAAAGCCGTATTGATTTCTATCTTATTCGTTATGCTAACCAATGACTCTGTACCTGATGTGTATAAATTGATGCCATAAAGTCTCACTCCTGTGTCTGATGAAATGGACTTGATCCACGAAAGCTAGCATTAAAATACAGCAGTTAGTCTTTAAAGTGCTACAACAAGGTTAAAACTGTAAAAGCTATAAGCCAGCCGGGGGGGGGGGGGGGCTGCCACACAGGCCGCACCCCACACCTGCTGCGCTAGCCAAGTTTTTAGACCCTTCCTGAGAGGTAGCATCTCTGCCTGGAGGCGCAATTCGGTCGGCAGGAGGTTCTACAGGGCCAGAGTAGATACCAAAAAGGCCCTCCTCCTAGTGCCAGAGAGACGAGCCTCTCTGGCTGATGGAACCACTAGGGAGCCCCTCTGGTCTGCTCTGGTGGGACAGGCTGATGACCTCGGGGTAACAAAGTCTCTTAAGTATCCTGGTCCACTACCATGAAGGGCTTTAAAGGTCATTACCAGCACCTCAAATTGCACACGGGCAGCCAATGCAGGGGTGAGGCATGGTCATACTGACCACACCTCGTCACCACATGGGCAGCCGCATTCTGCACCAGTTGAAAACCTCCGGATGGTCATCAAAGGCAGCCCCATGTAGTAATCTAGTCTGGAGTAATCTAGTCCCGGTCCAGGAGCGGGCGTAATTGACGAATTATGTGAAGTTGCACAAAAGCCCTCCTGGCCACGACTGCCACCTGCTCTTTGATCAGGAGTTGTGAGTCCAGAAAGACCCCCAAATTATGCACTGGGTCTGTCTGTGGCAAAAGAGCCCCATCCAGTACCACAGGTGGTAACTCCCGGGATAACACAGGCCCCCTAACCCACAGCCACTCAGTCTTGCCAGGATTGAGTTGTAGCTATATTGCTGCTCTTGTGGGTCCGGCCCACTGTGTACATTTCTGCCAGTCTTTCTTTGTTATGCGTACCATTTTATAAGACCACAATGTGTTTCTCATAAAGAAGCCCTTATTTTACAGGAAATGTGATATTTTTTAAAAGAGCAATAAGACTCCTTGCCATAAAAATATTTTGCTATTATTAAGTACTGATCTCTGTGTAGTGTTCACAACTTACAAAATTAGGGAAGCCTTTGCTCAGAGAAATGTAAGGCAACCTGCAAAGATTGGAGAAGATACGGAGATGCCAAAGTGACAATCAACTTGTGCTTTGTTGCTCTAGTTTAATCTTTAATGTTTTGCAACCTAGTTGCTATCTGCCTTAGTATTTTTAGAGGAAAAAGGGGAAAGGCATAACAATGTATGTGTTTGAGAAGGAGAGGAAAATGGAGACTTATTGGTTTGGGTGCTGTGTGATTGCTTTCAGGATGAATTGGGAGTCAAATTTCTCTCTGCTTTTCATAGGTTGAAAATGAAACCAATGTGCTCCAAGATGGTTCTCTTGTTGATCTGTGTGGAGCTACACTCCTTTGGAGAACAGCAGATGGCTTATTTCATACGCCAACTCAGAAACACATTGAGGCTCTACGGCAAGAGATCAATGCCGCACGGCCCCAGTGCCCTGTGGGGTTGAACACACTGGCATTTCCCAGCATCAACCGCAAAGAAGTGGTAGAAGAGAAACAGCCATGGGCTTACCTCAGCTGTGGCCACGTCCATGGGTATCACAACTGGGGACACCGCAGTGACACAGAAGCCAACGAGCGTGAGTGTCCTATGTGCAGAACTGTTGGCCCCTACGTGCCTCTTTGGCTTGGATGTGAAGCAGGCTTTTATGTTGATGCCGGTCCACCAACATACGCTTTCACTCCTTGTGGCCACGTGTGCTCGGAGAAGTCTGCCAAATACTGGTCTCAGATCCCACTGCCCCATGGTACCCATGCATTCCATGCGGCCTGTCCTTTCTGCGCTGCCCAGCTGTCTGGAGATCAGAACTGTGTTAAACTTATTTTTCAGGGTCCAATTGACTGATGCCATTTTACTGATGACTACAATTAAAGCTTACTTTGTTAACAATTTACTGTGAAGATAAAGAATTTGCCACTAATTCTAGATTTTACCTTTTTTATAGGATTGTTATTATTATTAATGAGGGCTTTGGGGTGGGGTGGGTTTAGCAACCGAGAGTACCATGGGTTGTGGAGATACATTGATACCTGGAACCAAATTGTTACCAGTGGCATTGCATGCTTAACAGCAGCATGTGCGTGATGACATGTTCCTTGTCAAAATGTAGTATATTTGTAATATTTGTAAGATCAGAAAGAAAGAAAAAACCAATGTCTTAATGATTTTTTAATCTTGGATTTTTTAACTAAAATGCTTTTCTCCTAAACTTTGACAAGCCTTTAAGACACATATTTTTTCAACCTAAAAGGAGCATTCAGAATGTAATTTGTCTGTCCTCTCTATCTTTTTAATTTGCAATATAATTAACTTGAATAGCTCATTCTCAAGGAGAATGTACAGAATGTGTGGACTAACCTGGGTGAATGTTCACTAAATAATGCATTAAAGAAACTGTGAACATGAAAGGTTGAGTTCATGGACAATAGCACAAAAATGTAATGGAATTCTGCCATGTGGTCTAATGCATCTGCCCTCCCCCCCTAAAAAAACAGGGACACAATTACTTGAAATTTGGGGACCATTGTCTCGCAGACCCCTTCCCATATTACATCTTTTTTTACACAGCCATTTTTATGTTTAACAGCCACATATAAAATGTGATGTGGGAAGGTTTAAAATACGGGTTGTTTGGTCCAACTGATTTGTAGTATGCATTTCGTGGTGCACAAGTGGATAGTTTCAGGGTTTGTTCTGACTTTTTTTCCCAAGCCAACTCTACTATCTACTGTGTTACCACTCTGCCCTGTATTTTATTGACACACAACACAAAATTGTTTTGCAGGGTTCAGCATTAGGCCAATCAATGACTAACTTCAGCCCTCTCCTTATGTTATCGTAGTGCTTGTTCTCTCTGGGTTCATCTATGCGGTCACTGTGCATTTTTGTCTGCCACACACCTCTTGCAAAGGCTGGAGTAGCATTGCTTCATCCTTTTTAGCATGCAGCACCTGGGATGAAGCCTTAGAAAAATGGTTCTTTCTCCAGTGCAGTAACATAGAATTGGGTCCTGTTTTGGTTGAGTGTATTGAGAAAGTTCCTTTTTTGCCTATCTAGCATGGTCAGGCATAATATATGTTCAGTTTTCTTCAGTTTTGCATCTGGTATCATTGTTTTACATGTAGCCAGTTATCTTTCCATTTTAATAGGGTTTCTGTCTCTTTTGGATTCCACATCTTGGCTTGTGTACTACCTGGTATTCCTTGCCCTTTGGGCAACTTGAAATGTAGCAGTGTGTTCCAGATCCAGGTGTTTAATATAGTTACCACGCATATGAAAATGTTACACCTGGTTTATCCAGAACGTTCATATGCTGACCTTGATTTGATAGTTATTTTGGGGCACTTTTGGAATCTTTGCAATCTGCAAAAGTATGCCCTAATGTTTTACATGTTTTTTGTTTGGTAGCAGTTTTGCAATCCATTGTTAAAAACAAGCCATTTTGTTAAGCTTCTGTGATACTGCTGTTAATGTGCAAACATCCTTCAAAGATTATATAACAGCTGAACTGTAAAGTGTTCAGTTTGCCATCTTTCCTTTCCCCTGCCTCCACCCTTGCGGTTTGCATAGGATCTCTTTCTTTTTTCAATTTCTACACCAAATGTTTCTCACAAATATCCAGGAGTATTCATGTTTTAGGATGATTTGACACTCCTGCTTTGGTGTGTTAGTGGTGGGGAAAGAAGCAAATGAGTACACATTCAGAAAGGTAACAGATGAGTATGTTGTACTGCCCGACAGAGCTAGCAATTTCATTTACTTCAGATACTTTTACACTTTCCCGCCTTCATGGTATCAGAGATTTTTCCTCATTTTAGTGAGGGGGGAAAAAGACCCCTGTGGAGAGAAATTCATTGCATATCTGAAAGGAATCTGGCATTTGGGATTTCTTTTCTGTTACGCCCATAACAGTTTCTTGTTATCTTTGTGTCTTTTGTATAAATATATAATTTATATGATTTTAATATATTGTGTATATACTTGAAATGGCCTCTTGGTCCTTTGGATGTAATATTGTTTCCTAGTTAACCTTTCTAATCATTTTCAAATGTCTGTTGCCCACTGGCTGATGGGGTATATTGGTTTTTTTAAAATATCTGCTGCTATTGAATACATATTTCCTGTATACAAAAGTTCAACATTTTAAAGTCATAATACCAGTTTCTTTTGTTTGGGAAGGTTTTACCCACTCTGCAGCATTTTGGATCATATCCCATACCCTAGAGCAGGGGTGCCCAAACTATGGCCCGGGGGCTGGATCTGGCCCCTGATGCCAATTCATCCGGCCCACACCACCCTCGTTGTTCCCATAGTAAAATGCGCCCATAGTACATTTTACTTCCGTTTCTGGGAGTGACAAGGGTGGTGCGGGCTGGATGAATTGGCGTCGGGGGCCGGATGTGGGCCCCGGGCCATAGTTTGGGCACCCCCAAACCATGTGACCGGTCCGTGGCCTGAAATGTTTGAGCACCCCTGCCCTAGAGCTTAGGGCCAATACAGTAGTTGTCAAAACACTTTTTTATCCTAGTGCCTTGTAAATCAGACTGCTCCTTGCGTTTGATTCCATAAGACAAACATATAGCTCACATTCCAGTAGCCTTCTCTTACCTCTCCAACAGTGTTTCTGTCTTCTAGCTCAGGTACCTGAGCCCTGGTTGGTTGGTTTATTTTCTCTCTGCAGTAAGTTGTCTGAGCTGTGTTATCTGGAGATCTCCTGTTGACTTATGTAGTACCCTAAAATCGAAGTTTTAAGAAGAATTTGGTTATCTTCCTCAATGTCTAAAAAATGTGGCCCTGTTCAGGCATGAAATATTCCATATATGAATGTATACCTCACGCTCGAAACCTCCCCCTGTTAATTATACGGAATCTGATTTAGTTCTTAAAATAGATACATCAGTTGGACTGTCCCAGTATACAATTTTGAATCCTTCCTTGTGATCTGGGACCTACACATCGATGGTCATGCCCGAGGTTAAAACACTGCTGATGGATTCTTGAGCGGACGTAGTGACTTTATCTGTCAGAATTGTTGTGTAACACTATTCTTGTACATTCCTGTGATTGAGAAGCCTTAAAATGAGTTTGGAAAAGGCTGCATTAGTTGGACGAATTCCTACAGACTGTGCTGTGAATAATAACTCTTTTGGAAGGCAAATGAGATTTTTGAGTTAACTTATCTTCATTTGCCATAATTCTTGCATTTTCCAGTTCAAGCTTAGATCTTATGTGACTTCACCTTGAAAAATCATCAGCAGGTAATAACTGCTGCTCATCCATGACTGTAAAGGTTAGATATGATGTTGAGATGAAGGTTAGTCTAAGAAGGAACGCAATCGGGGCAATAAAGTAGGATGAATACTGGACTTCTGAATGGATTTTAGAGGCGTGCCCATAATTTTTTTTCCTTAATCTAGAATATTTTTAAATTAGAAGATGGGCATTATCAATATAGCCTGCTGGACACAAATTGCACAAAAATCGAATGGAGCAGAATTTCCCCATCTCCTTCTTTGTTAGAAATTGCAGTGTCGTTGTCACGGCAGATCATTTCCACAAACCAGCCAGCAAAAAAATGCATTCCTCTATGCGAGTTTTCCGCACCTACCATTAAGTCAGTTTTGTCTAAATAGAAGTTAAAGCTACAGAAGTAAAACTTCTAACTCACCCCCATCCTCCCAAATTTTTACTTTTGGCTCATGTATTAGTCACATAAGCATGTTTTTCTGTTTAAAAAAAGTTGGTTAAAAACAAAGCTGCTCGTTGCCATGGATGTTTCACATATGTCTGTTTCACAAATGTCAAAATGTTTAATGTATATTAATGTATAGCATATATTGATTCTGCAGTTTGCTAACCTTGGAGTGATGATGGTGCTTCAGGATACCCTGGTATAGATCGCTTGAAGAAATTAATTTGGAGGAAGGAGTTAAGCAGGAGTTCTCAACCTATGGCCCGTGGGCCAGAGCCAGCCCGCAGCACCATTTCATGTGGCCCACATTGTCGCTGCCACTGGAAGCAGACACGTTTACGACAGCCGTAAATGCACCCGTAGCTGTCATAAATGAATTTATGGCAGCGACTGACACGTTTTACAGTGGGGGGAACCACCAATCTGGCCTGCTCAGATGTCTGAGGGGGGCGTGATCCAGCCCGTGGCTTGAAAAGGTTGAAAACCCCTGTAATAAAGGGAAATATAATGATGAAGCACTGTTTTCATATAGAACAGCAATTCAATCCTAAAGCAAGAAGATGGCATTGCATTATTTAAAGTTCTTTCTGGTTTTTTTTTTTTAAAAAATGATTGTTCTGAACCAGATATCTAATAACATGAAGGTTTTTTTCCCCCTGGTGACCAGTACCCACTGTGTCATTTTTAATTGTTTCCAGTCTGAAGCATTTAACATACAGTATTATTCCCCACCCCATCCTCCAGGCTTTTGACCCCAAATCTGTTGTCACATAAAATGTCTGCTTGGTTCAATAAACATACATTGCACCTTTCAGAAATTTCTTTATTATGGTGCTTGCTGCCATATCCCTTTTCTGTGTCTTCCTCTTGATACCTTGAGATACCTCTTCTTTAATCTCTGATTTTGGAGTGGTGGTTGTACTTTTAGTTAGACATTTAAAACAAAACATATATACAGACCTTTTGGTTCTTTTAAAAGTTTAATGAAAGTTTAATAATCCCCAAATGCGTTTGGTGGAGGGTGGTGCATAATGCAGCACAAATTTTCATATGTTCAAAGCTTGCACATGGTCTCTGTGCATATATTTGTTTATAAAGAACATAGATTCACAGAATATTCAAAAGCCGACCAATATTTTGCTGAGGTAATGTGTCTTTCAACATCTTCTGCTTAAATGCATCTGCAGCAATTTTGCTTATATTGAGTTAGATCATTCTTGCATCTTTCCCTGTATTGTCAACGCTTGACAGAATCATATTACAGTACTTATGTAGTGTGACAGAAGTCAAGCGGCATAGATCTCTGTGATAAATTGCTACTAATTAAGGGAGCCGCACTTGTAATTTTCATTTTTGCCAAGTCATAATGCTGATGTCTGGCAAGGGATTGAAGCCTCAGCTCTTTAACCAAGTGGCTAGTCACAAGTGAGATTATGCTACTTGACTTATGCTTGAGTGTGCAAGTAATAAGATTCTTGCCTAAGACTGGTTTCAGGCAGGATTCTTTCCTTGCCCTTCTTGAAGATGACTGGAATTCTCTGGCATTCTCCCATCTAAGTACTAACCAGGCCTGTCCATACTTAGTTTCTGAAATTAGATGAGATTTAGGGTGGTTTGGTGATGCCCTGTATTAGATCTTGCTCGTTGTATATTTGACACATAACTGAAGCTGCTCCTCTGCTTATTTTAAAAGTACCCCTCCACCACACACATGTTAATTGTAATGTGGGAGAGTAAAACTTCAAATCTTGTGAAGGGTTTACTAGTATGTATTGATGATTCCCAAGAGCCCCTGGAGAACAGTTCCTTCCAGTGACTCTTGCTGCAGAAATTCTGTGCTGCCTCTGCAGTGGCATTGATGTGCCTGCCTCTTGATTCAGCAATTTTCATTTAATTTATTAGTGGCGGTCTGTTCTTTTACCGCACATTCCCTTGGTGCAAGAGCAAAGAGTGCCTCCTACTCAGGTTTCAAGGAAATGGTTTTTTTTCCTGAATCCTCAGGAGACCCTATTGCGGTGATGGTGAACCTTGGCACTCCAGATGTTCTTGGACTTCAATTCTCAGAAGCCCAAGCTGCCATGAATCCGCACGAATGGGTTTACTGCAATTCATCCGGCCCACACTGCCCTCGTCGCTCCTGGAAGCGGAAGTAAAACACGCCCGGACGGGCGTGTTTTACTTCTGCTTCCAGGAGCGACGAGGGCAGTGCGGGCCGGATGAATTGCAGTAAACCCGTTCGTGTGGATTCATAGGGGCTTGGGCTTCTGGGAATTGAAGTCCAAGAACATCTGGAGTACCAAGGTTCACCATCATAGCCCTATTACAATTATGAGAAGATGGACTACCAAGAGTTTAATAGTGTTTTTTTAAGGGGGGCACAGTTTGGCAGGCATCGGGAAATTGCAAGCACAAAGGTACATTTTGCTTATTTTTCTGTCTCACAACACTCATAGGGATTTGTCTTCTATTTTGTTGAACAAAGGTGGAAACTGTTTCTTTCTAGATAAACAGGGACCACTTCGGCAGGAAAAGATCTTGGGAACATGAAAGGTGCTTCACTCAGGCATACCCTGGACAGAGTTCCTCCATCAAAAATCCTTTCAACCCAGAATAATTTATGACACGAAATTGTTGTTACATAATACAGGTAAAACTCGGAAAATTAGAATGTCGAGCAAATGTTCATTCAGTTCAGTAATGCAACTTAAAAGGTGAAACAAATATATGAGATAGACTCATTACATGCAAAGTGAGATAGTCCAAGCCTTACTTTGTTATAATATTGATGCTTATGGCTTACAGTTTATGAAAACCCCAACCCCCCAATCTCATGTACCCCATAATCATCACATAATCTCATGTACGCTGTACTCCATGATCATTACAATTATAACGAATTAAGGCATGACATCTCTCGCTTTGCATGTAGTGAGTCTATCTCATATTTGTTTCACCTTTTAAGTGAAATGAATGAACACTTGCATGATATTCTAATTTTCCGAGTTTCACCTGTATATATGTGCGTGATATGTAGACTCAGCTTGGGTAAATAAGTATTACTGATTTTACAGAATGTGTATGCTTGCAAAATTAATTCATTTCTCAAGCGTCCCATGTGAGGATTAGTGGACTGGTTCATTAACAACAACAAAAAACTTTATCCTTTTTTTATAAAATGCGAGAAGTTCTTGGTTTAGTTTAATCTACTCATGTTCTAGCTTTTCCTTTTGAAGCTTCTTACTAATTTTACCAAAAACACTTCAGCATTATCAATGTCTGTAGAGTAAAAGTATTATTTTAAACCATCCTGTTGTTTAAAGAAGTATTTATGATGGCTTAATTTTTCATGAAGGTTGATACTTCAAGGCAGCTGCCTCTAGTATGCTTGTTTTAGACCCTATTTTAGAGAAATGAATCTGACTGAAGAAATCCAGACTAGCTTGTTCTCCCAGCCCCAGTAGTCATCAGTGTGTATGCCTTATCCACCAATACCAGCCCAGTGATTTAAATGGCTCTAGAAAATAACAAAATAAGGCAACAATCCTGATATGTTCAAGTTGCACATGCCAAATTCTCCCTAGCTTGATTTTCTTTGCAATAATTGCAAAAAAAGTCATTTGAAAGGGACGCTTACTGTTTTGAGAAATGAATTAATTTTGCAAGCACATGCAGCATTTGGGAAAGGATAGTAGAAGACTGAACAAAGAGAACCAGCGCATGGAGTTTGGATTCTAAGAGGCTTGGGATTTGAATCCAGTTAAGTTGTGCAGTTTTGCCCAAAGTTTTTTAAAAATAAGTAAAAAGAGACCAATCTCAGTAGGTATCTGATGGTGAAAATTGTGTTTTTCTCCATTGCTTCTCTTCCAAATGAATATGAGTGTAGTTTTGATCTTGTTTCAAACTGGTGTCTGTTGCAACTAGGTTCTGAAACAATTCCCCCCCAAAACAACAACAACAACAACAACACACGTTCGGTGTAACAACAACACACGTTCGGTGCAGTCTAACTCTGCTTTTTCTAGCCAGTGCTCCCCAGAAGTATTGACTTCTACTCCATTAGTAGTCTTCTTTCCGTTGCTTGGAGCTTTAGTCTGAAACAGTATTTGGAGAATAGTTTTAATTAAGTGAGCAGTAGTTTTATAAGAGTGTTGTTATCTCTCCCCAGTCTCAACCTCCAGGTTTTACTTGCCAGGGATAGAGTCCAAAATTTCATGTCAGCAAAGCAGTTAATCTGGCAGCAAGTTATCAGGCGCACATCTGAAGGGAGGTCTTCAGAATGTTTCTGAGTTGCCACCAAGTAAGATACAAGTGGGACCTCATACAACAATCGCCCCGCATAGCAATGAAATCACATAACAATTAGGTTTTGGAGGGAAATGGCGTCTCGCATAACAATGTTCCCTATGGAAAAAACGTACAGTACAACAATTTTTCAATGGGAAAAACCACTTAGCAAAAAGATAATAATAATCGTTGTACGATGCGTGTATCATATAGCTATTGTTGGGTTTGATGGAGAACAGCTTTAGTAAGGAGTTCAGAATATTCCTGAGCTTGGTAGAATGTGTTCTATTTGATACATGATGACATACATGTTGTAATCGCATGCGCGCGCATACACACACACACACCCCAGTCTCTGTGTAAGATAAATGAGTGAAAAGGTCCCAGATCTCTATATGAGCCAAACCTAGAAGAAACTCAGTTTCTCACCTCTCTCATGAGAGACCATTTCCAGCATATAATAACTTCTGAAGATTCCTTATGTTTGTCTTTCTCTCCCTCATCTCTTTCACTGAATTGCATTCTAGGGTGGACTGTTCAGTGGTGTGGAATACTATCCAGATTTTAGAGATATTCTCTAGTCCCATGAAAACGGAGCATTTCCTGCAATGTCTCCAGGAGTCTGCTGGTAATATGCTTCAAAAGAACCTCTTGGGTACCAAGTGAACATGTAAAATATATTGGCCAAGAATTCTATACTAAAGATGCAAGAACTTCATTCTGGTGAATTAAAACATCCAAATTGTTAAAGACTTTCATGAGTTTATTTTTTAAAGCATGGAACCTTTTCTTTCAGTCCCCAATGCACATGAGATAATTTTTCATTAAAAGGGCTAATTCAAGAGGAGCTGGTAGATGCTGCAGTGTGTTTTTAAAAATTATCCTCATAATGTGATCCTAACCTCAAAATCACTTCTAATTTCTAGAAAGTCTTCTGAGAAGGAGGAAAATGGCAAAGTTTACTTCAGTATGTTACTGGCTATTAATGTTCTGAATTATGTTTGTGACGTCTGGCCTTTTATATATTAATGTGAATGGACATTAACAATTTAACCGTTGTATACTTTGAAAGTACAAGCCATTTTACAGGAGAAGGGGGAGAAATTAAAAAGATATCCCACTATTATCACTTGACTCTGATTCTTTTTGATCCTTCAGAGCTGTCAAATATATATATATATATATATATATATATATATATATATATATATATATATATATATATATATATATATATATATATATATATATATATATATATATATATATATATATATATATATATATATATATATATATATATATATATATTTGGTTTGTGAATAATACTTCTGGTCTGCATCACCTTCTGAGAACTTTAAAGTAAATAGTTGTTCAAACTCTTGAGTGTCTTTGTATGTGTGTGCAATTAGAGGAAATACCCACCTTCTCAGCCTGAATCTTCCAGTGGGATCAAATGAGAAATCATGGACTCTCTGTCATTATAAGTACTGGAAACCACAGTAGCAAATGATAAAAATTTGGGTTCTTAGTTGGAAAAGTTCAAATCATAAAACAGATCAAGTGAACACATTATTATGTTTCAAGGCACTGTTTGTCTCAATCTTCAGCATCTTTCGTCAGTCACCTTTCAGTCTGTCAAAGAACTGGAGCCTTGTCATGATAGAAATAAAAAACCCATCTTTTTCTAATGAAGGAATTATGGCCATGATAATATTTAGCATTTATGGCAATTGGTGTGGAGGGGAAACAGATAAGTAGAAGCCACACTGAGTGTCCAAAAGTACTATTAGTACAGGTGAAACTCGGAAAATTTGAATATCGTGCAAATGTTCATCCAGTTCAGTAATGCAACTTAAAAGGTGAAACAAATATATGAGATAGACTCATATATTTGACTGCATTTACATGCAAAGCGAGATACAGTAGTTCAAGCCTTACTTTCTTATAATATTAATAATGCTTATGGCTTACATCTTATGAAACCCCCCCCCATCTCATGTACCCCATTATGTAATCATTACATAATCTCATGTACGCTGTAACCATGATCATCACAATTATAACGAATTGAGGCATGACATCTCTCGCTTTGCACGTAGTGAGTATCTCATATATTTGTTTCACCTTTTAAGTGAAATAAATGAACATTTGCACGATATTTCATCTGTATGTCTCATGGCCACAAATAAACAGTGGCAGTTAGATAAGTAACAAGCAGCATCTCTTGCAGAAGGATGAGCCTTTCATAGGAGAATGAATTCTTCATAACTAATGAAAATCCTGTGTGCCACCTAAACTGTTTATGTGTCTCACCGGTGCTGTTGGTTCTGTGGGTTTGAGGACCACTGGCCTTGACAAAAAAAAAATCTTGATGAAAGTAAAGTGGAAGAAAAGCTTTGGGGTTTTGGTCTTGTCCTTTACTGTGAGTTATACTATCCTCAAGAGCTGTACATCATAGGAAAGGGCCACACAATCCAAACATCTTGCAAAATCTCCGTTGTCTTGTTCAGTTTCATTATGTTCTCTGAGGAATAATCCTGGAAATGTGGAACACTGAATCAGATTTTTTTTTTTTTGTCGGCTTGTGGCTTGGAACTTCCCATCTCCCTGGAAAACTGAGACAAGAAATCGAGATCCTGACACCAGGAAGGCGCTGGATTAGCATCATTTGGGATGTTGAGTGGAGTGGATTCTTTAGAATACAGAACGGTATTTGAGAGAGTATAGAGGAAATAAATGTCCAGAAAGGTAATAGCTACAGTCCATGGTGTCTGAGGAATCCTTTTTGTCCATCACACAGATGTCCAACCTAGCAGTTTGAAAGCAAGAAATTGCAAGTAGATAAATAGGGACCACTTTGGTGGGAAGGTAACAGCGTTCCGTGCACTCCAGTGTCTAGTCATGCCTGCCACATGGCCACGAAAATGTCTGCAGCAGCAGACAGCGCTGGCTCTTCGACTTTGAAACAGATGAGCACTGCACCCTAGAGTCGGATATGACTGGCTTTCGAGCAAGGGGAACCTTTACCTTACAGATGTCCTTTACCTGCTCATCTCACCCTATCTATGTTAACTATGCTAGTAGCACATATCAGATTCCATCCCCCTTTCTACTATGCTTCCTCTTAAATATCAATGCTGTACAGTAAAATTTACCTTGCAACCCACTCGCACCGGGCCCTATAATCTGAGTCTTCTGGTTTCCCTTGTGTGAAATATCCCTGGCTTGATCCATTGGGTGCTTTAGAATGTGTTAAATCTTTTGTGTTTGTGATCAAAGCCCTCGTTTTTCTCTCTTAATAATTAACTAATACCCATCTTGCTCTTCTAGTGTGTATGACCTCACACTGTGTTAAGCTGCCTATCAGTCTATTAATAGGATTATTATGTAAAATGCTCAGTAATCACCCAAAGAGATCAAATGGGAACACAGGGGGAAATTGTTATACTTGCTTGCTTCATTGCTTTAATTTCTACATCCTTCCCAGAGAAGCAAACAAAGCTGGTGCTATGAGGAGTACCTTTCTCACTACATGTGCGTTAGCAAGAATGTAAAGCGGGGATGCCCAAACTTTTTGGGCCATGGGCCAGTCACATGGTTCAGCGGGCTGGTCACATTCCTCGAAGCGGAAGTAAAACAGTCTGTTTTGCAACAGGATGAGGTAGATTTTAAGCTGCCATTTTCTCTGCTTAACCCAGGGGTGCCCAAATGACGGCCTGTAGGCCAGATCTGGCTCCTGAGACCAATTCGTCCAGCCCACTCCGCTCCCGGGAGCAGAAGTAAAACACGCCCGTACGGTAAAATTTACCGTATGAGCATGTCTTACTTCCACTTCCAGGAGCAGTGTGGGCCGGATGAATTGGCATCGGGCCAGATCCAGCTTGTGGGCCGTTGTTTGGGCACCCGTAAGAGGTAAAGTTTCAAGCAGCATGGGAGGTCTTGGGATGGTGATTAGAACAAATCTGGGCACTAGAAAGTGCTCAGGGTAGAGGGGACCTGGCTGAGGAAAGAGCCACCCCCATGGCTGTTTGCTTTGCCAATCTGAAACACCAGAAGCAGACAAAAAGGAAATGGGAACCCAGGCTAGGGCCCCTGTTGCATCCTGGGATTGGAGCCCTGAGACCTGGGATGGAGACATATGGGAGGATTCTGATGAGGAGGAATCAGGATGGACAGAAAGCAAAGCAATCAAACTTCTGTACTGCTCCATAACGCTTAGTGCACTCTGGGCCAGAGGTTCCCAACCTACGGCCCACAGGCTGGACCTGGCTTACGGCGACATCCATCCGGCCCATTGCCACCACTGCTGCACCCGGAAGTGGAAGTGAGTGCATTTATGTCAGCCATAAAACGCGCCCGTGCATACGTAAACATGCCTGCGGCTGTCATAAATGCAGAAGTGGGTGCATTTATGACAGCTGTAAATGTGCCCACTTTGGGGGAGCGTGGCCTGGCCTGCTCAGCTGTCCAAAGGGCATGGTCAGGCCCACGGTGAAAAAAGGTTGGCCACCCCTGCTCTGGGTGGTACACAAGTTAATTAGCATTTTGGCCTCCGCATACTGGGTACTCATTTTACTGACCTTGAAAGGATACAAGGCTGAGTCAACCTTGAGTCCCTGGATTGAACTCAACCTTTTGGTTGCAGTACAACAGTTTAACCACTGCGCCACCAGGGATGGAGAAGGTGATGGGGATGAGAATTTATGGGTGGCAGTAGCACGCCCTTTGATTATGCACAAGATTAAGGGGCCACCTGGTAACCCAGGCCACATGCTCAGGCCGCATGGACAGTGAGAGGCTACAATTCTCCACAAGAATTGGCTAAGCTGAAAAGATCAGAGGCAAAAGGCCTTGTGGGAAAATCCAGTGGATGATGAGACTCTGGGATCAGGAAACTTAGTGCAGAAGAGATGATGAAGTTATGGGCACTAACTAGAGATACACTGATTAGTCAATATTTAGGTGGAGCAGCGATACCATTTGATTGGTGTATGGCTGCAGTGATGACTAGATACCTGGCTGCTGTGGTTTGGGAGGGACAGATGCCTTCATGTCACACCATAGAAGAAGCAATAGAGCCGTGATGGCAAACCTTGGCACTCCAGATGTTCTTGGACTTCAATTCCCAGAAGCCCAAGCACCCCGTGAATCCACACGAATGGATTTACTGCAATTCATCCGGCCCACGCTGCCCTTGTTGCTCCCAGAAACAGAAGTAAAACGTGCCCGTACGGAGGAAGAGTTAACCCGGAAGAGTCTTAACTGTCCGGGCGCGTTTTACTTCTAGTTCTGGGAGCGACAAGGGCAGCGCGGGCCGGATGAATCACAGTATATCCATTCGTGTGGTTTCACAAGGTGCTTGGGCTTCTGGGAATTGAAGTTCAAGAACATCTGGGCCATAGAGCAATTGCAAAGACTGGCCATGCAGCCAAGGATTTACCATCAAGGGTTCAATGGGCCTGATGCCCAACCCCTCACAGCTGGAAGGAGGACCAACAGTTTCCCCCTTTAACTCACCTATATGGCCTGTTAAGAAACCAGATGGGACATGGAGTATGACAGTAGGCTATCGACAGCTTAACAAGCATGCCCCACCCATAGCTGCTACAGTGACAGGCATGGTGACTTTGCTTGAGCGCATTCTTCCATGTCTACGTCAGACTTTAAACTGCCGAAATGAAGCCACATTTTGGTGAATTCATTCTGTAGTTCCTTCACCTAAGCTAGTTGAGAAAAATGCTGGGGCATGGCATGGTGTGGTTGATTTAGCTCAGGGATGGACAACCTTTTTACACCGTGGGCCTTACCACTCCCCCCAGACAGCTGAGCGGGCTGAACCACGCACCCCGGAAGCAGAAGTGGATTTATTTACTACTGTGGTAAACGTGCCGACTTCCACGTTTACGACAGCCGCGGGGATGTTTATACATGTGGGGCGTGTTTTACAGCTGATGTAAATGAGTTCCCTTCCAGGTGCAGTGGACATGGTGGCGGGCCACATGAAATGGTGCCGCAGGCGGGGTCTGGCCCACAGGCCGTAGGCTGAGAACCCCTGAATTAGCTAATGCTTTCTTTTCAATTCCTATTCATCTAGACTCACAGGATCTGTTTGCATTTCATGGAGGTGGGGGGGGGGGAGAATATACCTTCCAGGTTTCCCCACAGGGGTGGCACCACCTTGTGTCGTGGGCTAGTAGTGTGGGATTTGAAAGAGGTTTTCTTGAGCCCTGCTCTGTTTGTAGCCCATTACGTCAATGACATGCTGTCAAGGCTCACAGAGGAGGTTTGACCGGTCTAGTGGCACATATGCAGTCTGAAGGAAATGAACCCCAAGAAGGCTCAGGGGCCAGCCTAACAGGTGCAATTCCTAAGGGTGGTGTGGTCAGGAATAGAGAGACACATTCTAGGGAAAGCTCTGAATGTGATTGCTACTTTGAAGGCTCCCATATTGAAAACGGAGGCTCAGTGTCTGATAGGACTAGTGCGCTACTGGAGGCAGTATATTCCTCATTTAGCCCAGATCTTAAGACCCATTTACAACGTGACACAGGAAAAGGCTCATTTTGAGCGGGGGGGGGGGGGGGGGACTACAAGAGAAAAACTCCACCGAGACCAAGGCAATGGTAGCAATTGCAATGCCTTTCATTCCTTACACCAAGAAAAAGCCCTTTGAGTCGCAGGTCTCGACTAATGAGGAGACTAATGAGGAGACTGCAGTATGGACCTCTCCACAGACCATCTACCAAGGTGTTGTGGCCAATGGCTTAAGGGATTTTCCTTGCTGCCATCAGGACCATAGCCAGGATTCTAGGTTTGAGGGGACGAAAATTGTTTCAGAAGGGGGCAAAAAAAAAATTCAGAAGGCGCAACAGTGTCACACTCACATATATAATGTTGGCATCCTGTGGTGGGTTGTGGGGGTGGACTGTTAGCTCAGGAGGGTTTTCGCCCCCGGCCCCCCTCTGGCTATGGCCCTGGCTGCCACCAGGCTCCTGGGAGCTGGTTGGAGAAACTTGCTTGGTATGCACTACTGCTTATATTTCTTGTTCTATGTTAAATTTATGCTTGTAGGGAGATCTGTCTAATAAAGCTCCGTTCCTTGCTATCCACTGAGTGCTTATCATCTCTGGATCTTAACAACCTGAGCCTACCAAGGCCTGGCCACCTTGCTTGGTAACACTTATAGGCCAACAGAGACAATATGGCAACATTTCTGGTAACATCAATAAGTGCATGTTTTTCATGGGTGTTAGATGTTTATCTATTCCAGTGTTGTCAACTCTGACTGGCAGCAGTGTCTTGATTGGGGTTCCAGGAAGATTCTTGCCCAACCCTATCTCAAGGTTCCAATAGTCTTCCATTCTAGTCCTAACGAGGCATGGCCCTGCTAAGAGGTGGCCAAACATCCCATGTGAGTGGATGTCAGTGCAGTCAAGGCTGATGACAGAAGGAGGACCCCTCCATTAATACTTCTCCCATCCTCTCTGCCTTTACCAAACAGCAGTGACTTGTGTGTTGAGGAGCCATGGGCCATTTAAAATGTCTTGGGCTGGTTCCTTTAGACTAGAGCATATCAGAAATCTAAATTGTTAGGTAGGGGAGTCTTCGTGGACTCGGGTATTGCCACTAGCTCAATCTGCAAGCAGAACAGCCGAAGTAGGTGATACCCTCCTTGGGTCTCGTAAGATTGTAGTGATTGATCCCAATTACAGGTCTCACCCTATATCGGCTAGGAATACATTCCAAGATCTACCACAGATACCTGAAGCCATGGATAACAGCAAATGCTATATTTAACACATGACACCTGAGTCATAGAGGTAAGGGAGGGGTTTAAAATGCCTCTGTTGTTCTACATGAGAATTACCAAAACAGCTGCCTCCATTCCTTGTAAAAATTAGACTGCAGATAGTGGCCTTTAGTGACCTGCTCTGGTCATGCACCATAAAAATACATATGTATTTCAGGGATTTTTTAAATTGAATATTTTTAGACTGTAAGTAACTGAAACTGCAGGTATTGTGGGAAGCAACCTATATATCTTAAATCCCTCCCATCCTAGCTCAGGCAATTTGGGTTTGGATGTTTTCACTTATAGGTTATTTGTTTGTTTTGTATAAAATGATAAAACTGGCCCAAAGTCAGACATCAAACTACTGTATGTGGTTCAGTGTAGATTTGAACCCATTCTGACCTTGCTCTTTTGGTTATTTCCTAAGAGAGAAAGATCAGCATCATGTTCTACATCTAGTTCAAACCAGAGAGTTACAAATCCTTACATTTTGGAAGTGATTGTTGCTAAGTGATCTCTATGGAAAAGAGCAAGTTTGGGAGTAGCTAGGAATCACACTAAGGCTACCAGCTGAAGAAGGTTAGCGCGATTATATTTATTTCATTTCATTTGGAAAGTTTGTAATATAATCTGAATTATGGAAAACTGGGATTGCTATGGTATTATTAACCTAAAGAAGCAACCTAACAACAGTAGTAGGGCATCAGAAAAGTAAAAATGCAGCTAGGAAATTAACATTCTGTCTGTGTTAATGCAATAATTGGGAAGCCTTTGTCTCAAGATTGTGAAGTGGCATGGAAATGATAGAGAAGCCCCTAAACAAATTATCTAAAAGATGCTGATTTGCTTTGCTTCGGTGGGCATGAATTCCAGATGGAAAGAGGCAGGTAGCTTCTTTGCTGCGCTGGACTCAAGCTATTGAGAACATCATGAGCCAAAAAAAAAAAAGCTCCTTAAATATCACACTAATTAATCTACAGATTGATGGGGATGCAGGTGGAGCTTCTTCTGTTAAAAGTGTGCTTTTTCACCTTGTGTTGTTATTTTTGCCATATCTTCTGTACATTAACTCAACTAAACCTGCCACCTGTGGTGTAGACACCTGCCACACCAGCCCTTCTACCAGGTGGCTGGAGGTTGCCAGGTTGCCAAGGGAGCATGAAGGACAACCCTGGAAGGAATTACCTGCTGTGAACTTTCCAAAAGACTGATTGGGAAAGACAGAGTTACCTCTCTTTAACGGACAACCTCATTACTATATTTTGCATGTTTTTGCCTGCACACCTATCCATTGTTCAAGTCCTCCTGGTTGTGGTAAACAATACTACCTGCAGACCACAGGGATCAGTTAAAAGGTAAGTTTTTTAAGTACCAAAGCTACTTTCAGATCTCAGAACAGCAAAAAATAAATTAAAAATTAAAAAGCTTTTTCCTTTAGAATTAAGAGACAAATACTAATTGCTATTAGTTATGGAGGGTTGCTCTCACATCCTACTTGTGGATGTCTCAAACATCTAGCTGGTAAAAGGTAAGAAACAGGATGCCCGATTAGATTGTTTACAGGGAACTTTCAGCATGCCAATAACTCTCATCAACCTCCACCAGCATGGCCAGTGGTAAGAGAATATGGAAGATCACATCTGAAACAGCTGGAAAGCAAAAGGTTCCCAACTTCCTGGGTTAGATTTATTTATTTTTAAATCATATCAGAAGCACACTAAGGTGCTTTCTGGGTTGAAAGAATTTTTTTCTGGAGGAACTCCACTCTGAGGATGCCTGAATGAGGCTACTTTCATGTCTCCAAAATCTTTCCCCACCAAAGTGGTCCCTATTTATCTACAGTGATACCTCGGATAAAGTCCGATTTGGATAAAGTCGCGGTTTTCATGCACACGTGATGCATCGCATAAAGTCCAAAACCGCTTTAAAAAGGACGTTATCCAAGGTATTTGGTATAGGAACCTTGGATAAAGTTCATTTTTGGACGTTATCCGATCCATCGCCCATTTGATTCAGATAAAGTCCAAAATCAGATAAAGTCCAAACTAGTGGAACGGAGTTTGGACTTTATCCGAGGTTCTACTGTACATGCAATTTCTTCCTTTGGAACTGCTAGGTTGGAAGGAACTGGTACAGAGATGGACGCTCATTCTGTCGTGCAGTACTCAGGTCTTGAACTGCCAACTTGTCAGCCTTCCAGCTAGCAAGGTGAGCTTCTTAACCACTGAGCCACCACAGTCCCTCTTAGGTTAGATAAAACCCAAGAAGGCTCTTAACAAAACAGATTGGCTATGGGACTATCATTGTGTGATACCACTTTAACTGGTTCTATCTTATTGAATTCTGGGAGTGGTAGTTCGGTGAGGCCCTTTCCTGAAGACTCATTGGAAAAGGTAATGATGCTAGGAAAAGTTAAAAGCACTAGGGAAAAGGCAAGATCAAATAGATGGATTGGCTAAATAAAGGAAACTGCGGTATCGAATTGGAAGAAGGTGAGCAGTGCTGTTAATGACAGGACATTTTGGAGAGAGTTGCCGTAAGTTGGGGAAGACCGGATGGTGCATAACAACAATAGTTTGATGAGGTACTATATTCGTGATGGCGAACCTTGGCACCCCAGATGTTCTTGGACTTCAATTCCCAGACGCCCAAGCACCCTGTGAATCCACACAAATGGGTTTACTGCAATTTGTCTGGCCCGCACTGCCCTCGTCGCTCCCGGAAGCAGAAGTAAAATGTGCCTGTACAGTTAATACTCTTCTGGGTTAACTCTTCCTCTGTACGGGCGCATTTTACTTCTGTTTCCGGGAGCGACAAGGGCAGCGCGTATACCTGTCAAGTATCCCGTATTGGCCGGGATTTCCTGTGCTCGTTCCTCCCCTTTCCTGCCGCCATCCCGTATTTTGAACGGCAGGGAAAGGGGTTACTGCGCATGCACGCCCATCACAGGCAGCAGTGTGCATGCACAAAGGGGTTCTGCGTATGAACAAAGGAGTTGTTCCTGCCTGGGCCAGATAAGTTCCTATATTTTCTGGAGCTGTGCTTGGCGGGTATGGCAGCACGGGTTAGATGAATCACAGTAAACCCATTCGTGTGGATTCACAGGGTGCTTGGATTTCTGGGAATTGAAGTCCAAGAACATCTAGGATGCCAAGGTTCGCCATCATGGATTCAGATTAAGCCATTGCTCCAAGCTCCTTCCTTCAACTTGGAGCAATGGTTTATTCTAAAGTGCCGCATGCCGGGCTGAGCAAGCGAGGGGCAGTGACCACGCAGTTCCCGGGGGCAGCCTTCTCCCCTGTCCCTTGGTCGCCACTCCTCGCCCCCTCCAGCGCCCTCCCATGGTGCCCAGCACACCTCTGAGGAGTCCACAATGCAGTATTGCACTGCTGCAAATAATTGCAGTGGCTTAGTGGTTAAGACTATGAACTTGATGACTGGAAGGTCGGCAGCTCAGCCGTTTGAGACCTGAGAGCTGCACAATGGAGTGAGCTCCCAGCTCTGCCCCTGCTCCTGCCAACCTAGCAGTTTGAAAGCAAGAAATTGCAAGTAGAAAAATAAGTACCGTTTTGTTGGGAAAGTGACAGCATGACCTTCTCCACCAACATTTGAAGGGGAAGGTCATGGCATCTAGTCTTGCCTGCCAGAGGACCATGAAAACATCTGCAGAGGCAGACAGTGCTGATCCTTGGGCTGTAAACAGATAAGCACTTCATCCTAGAGTCGGATACGACTAGCTTTTGACCAAGGATGACGTAATGATGTGTAAATGTGATATCTTATGCTAGAAACTCTCTGATAGCCATGCACACGTGGTTGCTCTCCTGTTTGGGGGCCTTTTGGACAGGGCATCTTGAGCTGAATGTCTCCTATATCTTCTGGCAGGGTTCTCTCCAGTTTTAATCCCACCTGTCAGCCTCCTTCCTTTGTTCCCACAGTGGATTTGAGCAGTGCACAGACGGATGGCTGCCTCATCCTGACAGTGCTGGTGTGCAAAGGGTGAGATCAGGGTGAGATCCAGCTTCCTTCCTAAAACAGAATGGCTTCTTGTAGCTCATAACCTCTGTGGTGAATGCCTCCTCCACTTAGCCCGGTTAGGGAGGAGAGGGAAGTTCTGTCTGCCTTTCTGTAATGATTATAACGTGCATTCAAGGCAACAGCAGGACACTTGGCACTTTAGATATCATTTTTAGGCTTCCAGCCCCCACGTGAATATGTGAGTTTTACAGAGCAGTATGCAGTTCGAGACCCAAGTGCTGCAAGATGAAGTGAGCTCTCATCGTCTTTGTTCCAGCTCCTACCAATCTTGCAGTTCAAAAGCAAGAAATTACAAGTAGGTATATAGGTACCACTTTGCTCGGAAGGTAACAGCGCTCTGTGAACTCCAGTGTCTAGTCTAGTTGTGCCTGCCGCATGGCCAAGGAAACCATTTGCAGATGCAGACAGTGTTGGTGGCTCTTTGGCTATAAACAGAGATGAACACCGAACCCTAGGGTCAGATACAACTGGCTTTCAAGCTAGGGAGACCTTTACCTATCCTATGATTGGCAGTACTGTATTGTATGCTGCAGTTAGGTCAAGGAAAGCCACTCCCGTAATTGGCTTTCTTTCGAACTCATCCTCAATGTATATATGCATGCAGTTCAGCTGCTCACCCCGCTGGCATATATGAATGGCCATTTGGATTTTCAGCTTTAGTTTTAACCTTCTGTAAATGTGGGAGAGTATCTTACGGTTTAATGTTAAATGTTTTTTTATGATTAATTGTTGTAGGTAAAGGTAAAGGTTTCCCTTGCTCGAAAGCCAGTCGTATCCAACTCTAGGGTTCAGTGCTCATCTCTGTTTCAAAGCCGAAGAGCCAGCGCTGTCTGCTTCTGCAGACATTTCCATGGTCGTGTGGCAGGCATGACCAGAGCAAACAGATTGCTGTTACCTTCCCACCGAAGTGGTCCCTATTTATCTACTTGCAATTTCTTGCTTTCAAACTGCTAGGTTGGCAGGAGCTGGGACAAAGACGGCTGCTCATTCCGTTCTGCAGTACTCGGGAATCAAACTGCTGACCTTCCGCCTCCCAGTCAGCATCTTAGCCACTGGAGCCACTGCAGGGACGTTTTTTTAAAAACTTGAATGTTTTTTAACTTTAATGTTTTTATAGTTGGTTTGTAGGCCACCCAGAGTCGCTTTGGTGGAGGGGGTGGCAATAGAAATTGAATGAATGAATAAATGAATAAGGTTAAGAATTTGGCCACAACATGGCCTGTTTCTTTCATCCTGATTTTTCCCATCAATAAATTCATAAATATTATTATAAATCACCCGTCCCATTGCCTTATTTTGATGTAGGCAGATTGAATGCACACGAGCTGGCAGGCGGGCTAAACACTACTTTATTGCAACATAGTCAATCTGTACATGAGGCAATGGCAGAGCCCTGTCCCCCTTATATAAGACACAGTACATTTGAATTTGACCCGGAGGCGCACCATTGGTTACATTTGCAGCATGGCTACCATTGCAGCAGCTTGCGTCTCTCGCGCATGTTGTTGTGAACAGCTGTGGGCTTGCACAGCAGATGCTGAACTTCCCAGGGCAACGGGCCTCGCCCTGAACGCCCGCACTCCGTACTTTGCTGACTCAGCAGCCTGTGCAGGACCTCTTCGAACGTGAGGTTCTCACCTTGGGATAGCAGTCTCCGCTGGGTCTCCTCATCCCGCAGGCCAAGTAGGAGACGGTCTCGCAACGCCTCGCTTAGGTTGGCTCCCCACCGACACTGGGCAGCCGCCAGCCTCAGAGCGGCAAGGTACTCGGCTACAGTCTCTCCCGGGTGTTGGTCACGCCAGCTGAACACCATTTTCGCCAGAAAAATGGACACCTTCGGTCGAAAATGTGTCCGCAGGTGCAGCTAGGATGTCTGCCAGCGATACCGTCTTGCGCACTCTTGGCATCAAGAGATTCTTTGCTAACTCCAGGGTCGGCAACCCACACTGAGCCAGTAGACAGGCTCGCTTTTGGGCTTCACCCTCTATCTTCTCTGCATCCATTGCATAGAGGAATTGCTCCTCGTAAAGAGGAGCGCAGAGATGTCGAACGGAGGTAAGGTGACCCTGTGGGATGCCATAATCCCATCCTCGTCGCCAATTTGACGTAGGCAGATTGAATGCACACGAGCCGGCAGGCAGGCTAAACATTACTTTATTGCAACTTAGTCAATCTATACATGAGGCAATGGTGGAGCCCTGCCCCCTTATATAAGACACAGTACATTTGAATTTGGCCTGGAGGTACACCATTGGTTACAGGCATAGTGACGTCCTTCTGACGTAGTCGGACCTTTGTGCATACCTAACATAGCTTCACCTGTGGCGGGAAGGTTTCCCGCGGAAGTTACCATTGGAGGAATTGGAGCCACGTGACGCTCCGCCAGCTGTGCTAATGGCGAGCAGCTGAACTGCATGCATACATCACACTTATAAAGATGGCAAAGTAGTGACATGGGTCAGTAGTTTTTTCGGGTCATCTGTGATGAGATATCTATCTCATCTAAATCCCTATAGTCATCAGAACATGTGGTTTGCAATTGCTGTTCTAGAATTCTCTATATTTTTAAAATAAATAAAAAACACAACAGCTGTAAGAACATGAATCAGTTCTGAGTTTTCTTACATCTACATTTCTTACATCTTACATTCTCTAAGATGTAAGAAATAACTTCTGCAGAAGTCAATGGGCAGAAATAGCTGAAATTGAAGTAATTCATCTCTCCCAATTCCCACATTTTCTTTTATCAGTTTAGAGGGGATAAGGTTTCATACCGTCTGCATCTTAAATCAGGATGTGATGCATCAGGTAATTTGTAAGACTGAGGGAGCCCTTGGTGTTAATTGATACAATCGGAATACCCTCTTAGGGAGCTGCTGAGGACATGACCTTGTTGGTGACCTTTGTCTGTTAATTAGAGCATTTGATCAGCCATTGAAAATGTACACCTGAAGGTGCGGTCCTACAGACTTGGGCCGTGATGGCGAACCTTGGCACTCCAGATGTTCTTGGACTTCAATTCCCAGAAGCCTCAGCACAGTGTTAATCAACATGGATGGGTTTAGTGCGATTCATCCAGCCCACACTGCCCTCGTCACTCCCGGAAGCGGAAGTAGACTGCACCCATATGGTTAAGACTCTTCTGGGTTAACACTTCCTCTGTACGGGCACATTTTACTTCCACTTCTGGGAGCGACGAGGGCAGTGTGGGCCGGATGAATCACAGTAAACCCATCTGTGTAGATTCATGGGTGCTTGGGCTTCTGGGAATTGAAGTCCAAGAACATCTGGAGTGCCAAGATTCGCTGATACGGGACTAGGGATTCTGCTGGTACACTGATCACCTTGTTGCTCAATAGTCTTTTCCTCCAAGGTAGCCAAGATGCTCCCCATAACGGGATTCCATAGAACTGGAAGCAAGCTTTTCCCTACTTCTGATAGCATTTTTCTGTGGTTGATGCTTCCGGATCTCAAGGGCTTTTGGGTCTCAAGGGCATTCGCTGCTGCTGTTGCTGGCCTTTGTAAAATAAGAGCAGGGAATTTCTTTCAGTCCCAAGGATCAAATTCCACTTGAAAATTTGAAGGGCAGGGCCAAATTGTTAGCATATTTTATCTCAGAGCTCTTGTCACCAGAAACTAAGCCTTAAGAGAAGTATTTCAGACATTAGGAATTGTCGGGGAAAGTAATGCCATGTAAAAGCTGGGCTACATTGGTTAAGATATATTGCTTGATTACTGGAAGGTCAGCAGGTCAGCAGTTTGAGACCCAAGTGCTGCATGACGGAGTGAGCTCCTGTCATCTGCCCCAGCTCCTGCCAATCTAGCAGTTTGAAAGCAAGAAATTGCAAGTAGATAAATAGGAGGGATAGCCTCCTAGAGAACTTCGGAGTAGAACTCCAGAAAGGTCAGATTTGACCCCAATGCATCAGGTTCTTCATGTCAGAAAATTATATTATATATCTGATTTATTCACGTCTTGAAAGAGCCCCAACGTCTCCCTAAAAATAAAACATTCCAATTATTCCTTGGTTGACCAGACTATCATGGGATAAGTTAGTTCTTGCTGGTCACAACTTGCTTTCCATTTGTTCTTCTGCCGTGCTCTTCTTCTCCAGGTTTGACCAAACCTTTTCATAGTTGGGTCTTTCCATCTTTTGGCGGGCCTTCCAAGGGGACTTTTTGCTCCTCTGAGATACCACTCAGTGACTGCTGCTGTCCAACACCTGTCTGTCATTCAAGAGACGTGTCCAGCCCATAATTTCTGTGTGCTTGTGGGTAAATTTTAGATGGGAAATCCTGTCAATTGGAGGCATTCCAATTATTCAATTTTACATTATAAGAACCGGTCCTGCAAGTGATTGGAAGACATCCTCTTCTCAAACTGTTTGGCCAACTGACAACCTTGGTCACTGATTTATATCAGGAATCTTCCTTCCTTTCATCACTTGCGCTGTTCGATTAGCCCAGGGGTGCCCAAACGTTTCAGGCCGCAGGATGGTAATGTGGTTCAGGGGGCCACTCACTGTGGCCCAGGGGGCCAGATCCGGGCCCCGATGCCAATTCATCCTGCCTGCAAAGCCCTCATCGCTCTTGGAAGCAGAAGTAAAATGCGTCCATACAGGCGTGTTTTACTTCCACTTCTGGGAGTGACAAGGGTTTCGCAAACCATTGGGGGCCAGATCCAGCCCCCAGGCCATAATTTGGGCACCCCTGGATTAGCCACATCTCGTGTGGATGAGAAGCAATTGCTTCTAAGTGTTGCAGTTCACAGACAAGGGCTGATTTGGCACAAAAGGTTAAACTTCAACAAATTCTCTGACCGATCTGCTTGGAAATTACATTCCATGTGGTTTACGCAAAGTCTGCCATCTATGGAATAATGTGACCCCAGAGAGAAGCCAGCAAAACCAGTTCTTTGAGTTTTCCTGGCTGGAATGTAAACTTGACTTAGCTGTGGCAGTCTCCTACCTAGATCCAAATTGTTAATGTATAGGAATGAGAATTTACCTGGTTCCTTTCAGAGCTGTTGAGTTTTTCTTTTTAAAAAATACAATACAAATCCATTTGTCAAAGAGATGAACCAGCAGATAGGCTGAGGCAAACATGGCTTTTTTTGGGGGGGAGGGAGTGACTTTCATTAAAAAAAAACAAAGATGAGTGGAGATTTATGAATCAGATTTTAAAATATATGAAGCTACAGAAATGTAGCTAAACAATCCTTAACAATTATGTATCCTGAATGCTTCACAAATGTTACCTAACTTCCCAACAATCTTGTACAGTGGATGCTAAGTCTCTCTCTTTTTAGGAAAACTAGGTTTTGCAGACTGCAGATGGATCTTCTCAGGACAGATTCTCTTTACATAGAAATCCAGAGGGCAAGGGTTTATTTCTTGACAAGGTCATTCAATCATGGGACTTCACACCTGCACTACTTCAGCAAACTCCATGTTGCCTGTTCCAATGAGAACTCGCTCTTGGCGGCTCCTGTTTGTTAGACATTGAGTTTAATGAGTCAGTGGCCTGCTGACTTATGTAGAAGAGTGATTGTGCATGAATTCTCCACCACCATTGTCTGGTTCCTGCAGGGTCCTCCTTGTAGGCCAAATCTTGTCTGAGTTGCAAGATTACTTATGCTGTTTGCGTGGTTACATTTACACTCCAGTCAGAACTGGCCAATCAATATAAATTGAAGACTGGCCCATTATCTAAAAGACACAAACAACCCATTCAGTGCATCTATGCACTGCGGTGGCTCAGTGGTTAAGAAGCTCGCCTTGTTAGCTGGAAGGCGGACAAGTCTGCAGTTCGAGACCTGGGTACTGCATGATGGATTGAGCACCTGTCTCTATTCCAGCTCTTGGGGACATAAAAGGAGCCTTATTCGTACGTCGCCTGAACAGAATATCTCCAGCAAAAATCCTTTCAATCCAGAATAATTTCTGACACATAATAATAATAATAATAATAATAATAATAATAATAATAATAATAATAATAATAATAATAATAATAATAATAATAATAATAATAATAATAATAATAATAATAAAAATGCTATATAAGAACCAGCCATTCCTCAGCAGTGAAGGTCAGCAGACTTGCAATTACATCATCATCATCATCATCATCATCATCATCATCATCATCATCATCATCATCATCATTATTATTATTATTATTATTATTATTTTAGTGCTTCTAAAATTTAGAAATCCATGCAAGAAAGCAGCAGTAACTGTCGTTTAGTTACTCGGTTTCCACAAACATGTATTTAGAAATAAGAAAAGTAGAGGAAACTTTCCATTTTCCCTCTCTGGTATTTCAAGGCTCTTAGATTTCATGAAGTAATTGCCTAAGCTTTAGCGTCTACAGGAAAGACATTGCAAGCGAACCAAATAATTAGTTTTTGCTTCAGTGATTAATATAACTCAGAAACAGGTAATCTCAAGTCAAACAGGCCTGCCTGCCACCTGACGTTTGTGGATGGGTTGAACTTCCCTGCTTTTCAGTACCATTCTGGCAACGCCCCAAGAAAATGCAGCTCAGAATGTCAGCATTCACGTTATTTAAACATTATACTTCTGGTTCTCTCGAGCCCAAAAAAATCACTATTTTAGTCCTGGAGAAGGTGTTCTTGTGGGTACATTTTAGATGGGAACTCCTGTCAAATGGAGGCATTCAAGAAAAAATTAGATAACCATCTGCCAGATATGCTTTGATCCGAACTCTTGCCTTGAGCGCACAGTTGGACTGGATGGCCTCGTAAGTGTCAGGGTCCAGGGTGTAGGCGGCTGACTGGTGATGTGAATGCCAAGACTCAGAGCAACCAGTTAATAGGCCAAGCAGTAACTATCTCAGTTCAAGTCCAGGTGAAGCCAGAGATGCAGGTTTGGTCCAGATGACGAAAGTGTAGTCCAAACAAGAACAGACATGGCAGAGAACCCTTAGGGCTGAAGAAAGGTGAGGATGGGATTCCAGAAGTAAGGATCCAGGAAAGGCACAACAACAGTCCACAGGAAGCAAGAACTGGACAGAAATCAGGGGTAGAAACAAGGCAGGAGATATTCTGGAGCAGAAATCAGGATCAAGGCAGAGATCTTTCACAGGGGGAAACTAGGATCAAGGCAGGAGATCCAGGAACCAAGCAACTTCAAGTCTGCTGACCTTCACTGCTGAGGAATGGCTGGTTCTTATATAGCAGGGGTACCCAACCTACGGCCCATGGTCCAGATCTGGCCCCCAGGCCAAGTTGTTGCCGATGTTGGAAGTGCCCCAACATCACTGGAAGTGCTGAGATCCCTGCATTTCTGCACTGCGAAAACATGGCAAACAATTCAAAAATGGCGCGGAAATGTCCCTCCCTTGCTCCCTCCTCCAAGTGAAGCAGCAGAGGATGGAAAAGCACCCAGTAATGTGGCACAAATGCACACGCCACTGCCGGTGGGAAGAACCTTGTGACCTCAGCAGTAAAAGGTTGGGAACCCCTTTTGTATAACTAAGTCAACCCAGTGTCTCCAGGGCTCTCAGGTGGGGCTATCTTATCTATCTATCTATCTATCTATCTATGCACAATGATACAAGTGGACGCTTTGGTCAACATTGCTCAAGCAGTAGTTTGCCATAATCAGATGTGTCTGGAAGCTGAGCACCTCTTGTAGTTGCAAAAGTCAAATGTGACTTGCATTCATCTTTTGTTATTATTAGTATATATCACATCGAAAGGAAATCTACAGTGGCCTACATTCAGGGGTCCTTTGCTATCACTACTTCAAAAATACAGGCTGTTCCTTCTTGTCTCTGTTAAGAAACAGTCGAGGTTTGACTTCGTTGCTTCTACTGTGGAGTTGTATGATGTGAGAACAAAGAGGCATTTGAAGATTCTTACAGTCTTTTCATATATCATTTACAGCATTCTCCCTTTAGGCATACCATTCCTTCAAAGTTCAATCAGACATGCAAAGGAAGACCGTGTTTATCTCCCCATGGCCAATCAGAAAAAATAAAGCAAGCTGATTTGAAAGAAACAAGCTTGGGTGAAGATGGTCAGGTAACTTTCATCAGTGGTGGGCATCAGCAGGTTCACACCAGTTCGCCAGAACCAGTCGCAAAAATTCTGGCTGGCCCTGACCATCCAAGTTTTGAAATAAAGTAGTCCTAATTTGGGTACGGGATCTGCAGTGGCTGAAGTGGCTAAGACGCTGACTGGGAGGTGGAAGGTCAGCAGTTCGATTCCCGAGTACTGCAGGATGGAATAAGCTCCCGTCTTTGTCCCAGCTCCTGCCAACCTAGCAGTTCGAAAGCAAGAAATTGCAAGTAGATAAATAGGGAACACTTCGGTGGGAAGGTAACAGTGTTCTTTGCATGCATGCCACATGACCAAGGAAGCATCTGCAGAAGCAGACAGCGCTGGCTCTTCAGCTTTGAAACAGAGATGAGCACTGAACCCTAGAGTCCGATACGACTGGCTTTCAAGCAAGGGAAATCTTTACCTTTACCTTAATTTTTGTGCAATGCAGGGATTTCCCCCTGGCCACGCCCACCATATCACACCCACAGTGTGGTAGTAAACATTTTTTGGAGCCCACCACTGATTTTCATTATAAATCTGTGCAAATTGCATAAGCATGTACAGTATGTACATTTCTGCACAGCTATCACCTGGGAAATAAGCACAGATCAATGCTTCCCAGCCTAGAGCCAAGCAATGAAACACATCCATATATGATATCATGTGGTGGTTTACGTGCAAGATTTATGTGTCTACACATTCCTACATGTCTTGGGGCCAGGCAGACAACCAGAGAAGAATGTCTTCATCTTCGAAATGAACCTCATTTTGTGGTCTGGGTGAACTTTGGGGGCCTTCCAGTCATTTATAGATTCTTATTTCCAGCTGTGTTAAATTTACAACACCCATGTTAAAGCAGTTTTGTGATAAATATCCCCTTTCCACTCAGATGAACTTGGAAAGAACTTGCGCAAGGCAAAACCATTAATATGTTGCAGTTAGGGTCTGGAGATAGATAGATAGATAGATAGATAGATAGATAGACAGATAGACAGATAGACAGATAGACAGATAGATAGTGTTATGGCCCCGGAGTCAGACTCAGATGATGATGGCTGGGAGCCAGCATCTGAGCCCATTCTGAGTGTGGATTCACCTCCTCCTGATGATGAAGAAGTCTTAAACGCAGTCATCGTCTGACAGTGATCGTCTGACAGTTATGAGGCTGGACCTTCAACCTCAGAACATTGTCGACGACACCTGCCTAATGAGCTCCAGCTGCGCTAGAGAGCGGCCAGAGCTTGTTTGCAGAGAGCGATGCCAGCTGAGGAGCTTTGACCAGGAGGTCCATTCCTGTTGCTAACCCATCAGAAGAAGATTGTTGCCGCCCAACACTGCGACTCTGTTACCTTTGAATCCTATCTGCCTGATTCCCTTGTTTGGACCTTGGACCTCTGCTTGGACTTCAACGATGCTTCTGGATCTCTCTTTGGACTTAGACTACGACTGGCTAGTGAACGAACTCTGCTTTCCTCAACCACGCTTTTGGCTTAAGCCTCAAAGACTGCTGTGAGACATGTCTCCCTTCCCCCCCCTCTCCCCGTGCAGTGCTGCTAGCCTGCTCACCCTTGCTTTGCAGGGAGGGGCATGCACAGATAGAGACAGACAGATATTTTTCCAGCCTTGATCTGGTGTGTGTGTGTGTGTGTGTGTGTGTGTGTGTGTGTGTGTGTGTGTGTGTGTGTGTGTGTGTGTGTGTGTGTGTGTGTGTGTGTGTGTGTGTGTGTGTGTGTGTTACATTGAGCTCCCAGAAAGCTCTCACACCCTGTCCTGTCTCTAAGTATTTCTCTAAAAGGTCAGAGAAACTTTTGTCTCATCATCTCATGCTCCAAGGTTATTAGTGCCTCTTTCTGCAATGGGCCCATCCCTAAAATCTTGAATTCCTGCCAGGGCAGCCGCAATATTATTTTTTTGGCCAAAAAATGTTTTGGCTACCTGCCTAGCTGATGAAATACCTGCCAATGATTTCCTCAAGAGCAGCCAAAAATGAAAGAGAGAGAAGAGAGAAATTGGACAATACAACTAGCAGGTCATCAGAAGCCAACCTTCATGAGGAGGGGGGACTCTTTGTTTTTTTCTGACCCAAGCTTGGGTCATGCCACATCTGCCAAATTAGCCTTCTACCCCCCCCCCCTTGCTACTGGTTAGCAGGAGACAAAAACCAGCAAATATTTCCAAAAGATCTACATGCCTGGAAGAATAATGTCCTAAAATGAAGGAATGTTAGGTTTCCCTTGCTTGAAAGCCAGTTGTATCCAACTCTAGGGTTCAGTGCTCATCTCTGTTTCAAAGCCGAAGAGCTAGCATTTTCTGCTTCTGCAGATGTTTCTGTGGTCATGTGGCAGGCATGAATAGACACCGAAGCATACGGAACACTATTACCTTTCCTGCTAAAGTGGTACCTATTTTTTTCAAACTGTTAGGTTGGCAGGAGCAGGAACAGAGATGGGAGCTCACTTTTGGCAAATCTTTTCGATTCTCTGTTCTCCAAGCCAGGTTGATTTAACTACCACCCTTTCCTTTCTTTACTTCCTAAACCTATCTGTAGCTCACCATTTGATCAGCACTTTAGGTATCCTCTAGACCAGGGGTTCCCAACCTTTTTTGGCCATGCCCCACCTAAGCATCTCTAAAACCCTGATCCCACCCCAGGTGACATATAATTCTTATTATTCAAAAAGTGAACTCCTGTTCATGTAGAGGAAACCTAAAGGTCATTCACTGTTATTAACTCATTCTTGAATTTCACCCCTAAAAATAACCCCCACCCCCATGGGGTATGTGCCTCCCATGGGAAACCACAGCTCTAGACCCACCACTCTGCTATTCTGTACCCAATAGGTCTATTAGAGTCAGGAGACAGTTGTTTGGTAAGAAAACTTTCATTTTCCAAATACTGGGACATCAACTCCTGTTGGATTGGGGCCCGATGTGGGCTGGAGGGTCCCGGAGGAGACTGGTCAAGCAAGACACACGAGGCAAGATGGAGCAAAGAACAGTGTTTAATGATGATAATTCACAAGTTTATATCCTTGCCTAATCTGGCCGCGTGCATATGTTGCGCGTAGCGATACAAAGGAAGCCCTGAGTATGCACATCATGTTTACACAAGTTAATTGGGGAAGTCTTCACCAGGGGAAGTTTCTTATCTAACTTAATTAACTACCGGGGACAAGCATTGTTCCTCGTTATCAGGGGCAAACAAGTGGCCAAAGTTGACTCTAGGACTTTAGGGCTCCTGCGGATGCAAGATTACCGATTACATGACTATCGAGTTAACCATCTGTGCTCTTTAGCCTTCTATCGTCCTAGCTACCTGTCAGGTCGGCAATAAGTGAATCAAGCTATAGCAAATATCCGCTCCCCAATTTCTGTCCCCTCAAAACCTTACAGCTCGAAGGAGTGATCTCCCAAACCGGGGTTCTGTCAGGGACAGCTGTGCCAATTGTGTGCGCGGATCCCACAAACTCCCACAATCCCTTGCTTTTGGCCAATCTGGCTGGGACTTCTGGGAGCTGAAATCAAAACCCGGCAGAGCCAAAATAAGTGGTTTTGGTGTCTGGGGCTTTCTTGCTTTGTTGGTTAAGACTGGGTCACCAGGGATTGAGGAATGGAGAGTGATACCTGCTGTAAACTTATGTTGGCCATGAAGGGTCCCTGCCAAGTCTCACTAGTTTTGTGTTTTCCTCTGGCCAAAGAGGTGTTACATGCACTCAGGAGAAGGAAGGGGTTTCATACCCATCCAGAAGGTCACAGGTTTCCTCCACCCCAGCATTTCCAAATGAAAAGACTCCCAAAGGCAATTGCAGGCGAAGACATCTGGCTGAATCACAGACCATCCTGAAGGTAGATCAAAACAGGTTGGAAGCTTATGGCCCAAAAGCCAACCCCCCAACCCCCCCCCCCCCAAAAAAAAAAAACAAAAACCAAAAACCAATCCCTACAAAAGGTGCCTCCCAGGCAGTTGCTAATATGAGGTTAGCAAGGAAGGCTGTGACTTTGAGTAGAGCCTTCTCGGTGGTGGCCCCAACTCTTTGGAACTCTTTGCCTGTTGAGCTGCGCCAGGCTCCATCTTTACTTACTTTCAATAAATGGTGTACAATTACCGTACAGCTCCATACGGTAGTTTTTTACAGTAATTTTGGGGGGAAAGTCACTTCCGGTTGTTTCCGGAAAAATATTCCAACAAAAAACGTCATTTCCAGTAATGCTTCCGGAAATATATTCAAATAAAATGTCTGCCCAGACTCCACCCATAACTTCACCCACTGTCCGTACGGTAATTTTGCTTCAGCTGATACGGTAGTTTCCGTTTCCGGGGTTGGCAACGCACAGGTTCAATCCCGAGAACTGCACGATGGGGGACATGAAAGAAGCCTCATCCGGGCATCCCCTGTAAAAATCCTTTCAACCCAAAGTAATTTCTGACATGAAAAAGAACAAACGATTTAACTTTGTGCCAGTATTGGGAAAAATATTGACAATACTGGCCCGCACAAAGAAACACCTCATACAATGCATATTTGTTCCCACCTTATGTTACCAGTGTCAAACATGGAAGTTTACAACAAAACATGAACGAAAGCCGATCACCACAGAAATGAGATGTCTGAGGAAAGCTGCTAGCGTCACTAGAAAGGATAAAATCAAGAATGAGGTTGTAAGGGAAAGAAGTGCAATGGAATCAATCTTAAACTATATAGAAAGACAACAAATAAAGTGGTTTGCCCATTTGGAGAGAATGTCTTGGAAGTCCATATCATACAAGGCTTATGTGGAAAGAGGAGAAGGACAAAAAGCACGAGGCAGACCCGGAGGAAGGTGGAGAGAGAACATCAAAGGCATATTACAGGAACATCAAGTAGTGGAGGCTGCTAGATGTGCCAGAACAAGAACCTTTTTTCTCTCTCCACATCCAAAGTGGTAAAAGAGGAAGCAAAGAAGAAAAGATTGATTCTTTTTTTAAAAAAAATAAAATAAATCTGTTGTACTCATTTTAATCTCAAATCTCAATGCCTTCTCAAGTGAACATAGTGAAAAGCAGAGACATTACATTGCAAACAAAAATTAGAATAGTCAAAGCAATGGTTTTCCCAGTAGTAATGTATGGATGTGAGAGCTGGACAATTAGGAAGGCTGAACGCAGAAGAATAGATGCCTTTGAAATGTGGTGTTGGAGGAGGGTTTTGAGAGTACCCTGGACAGCGAGGAGAACAAATAGGTCAATCTTAGAAGAAATTAACCCTGACTGCTCATTGGAAGGTCAAATAGTAAAGATGAAGCTAAAATACTTTGGACATCAAATGAGAAGGGAGGATTCACTTGAGAAGGCATTGATGCTGGGAAAGGTGGAGGGCAAAAGAAGAAGGGGGAGGCCAAGGATGAGATGGCTAGATGGCATTATAGACACAATGGGCACAGAGCTGGGAGGGCTGAGGGGGATGGTGGAGGACAGAGGCGCCTGGAGGAAAATGGTCCATGGGGTTGCAAAGGGTCGGAGTCGACTGTGCGAATGAACAACAAACTCATTTTAACACCTCCTTATCCCTGTGAGAGGGACCAAATGAGAAACCTGTTTGTAATTCCCACCCACCTTGCAAACAAAAGCCCTTCAGGGGCAAGAGTGGGAAGGTGGTGGTTTCCCCCGCCAAAAAAAATTATCCCTGAAATATGCCAGCAATGTTTCCTGCTGACCACCTAAGAGTAGTTTAGATTTTTGTGAAGAGTTCCCCCTTTAGCTGTACCTCAAGCATGCAAGCAAGCATCAACAAACAAACAGACAAAATATGCCATCTGTTTGCAAAAACTCAGCATTGATCATGTCATTTCCAAAGCCTGCCAGGGGTTTAATTTTGGTGCGCTCTCTCTGTATCAGTATCACTAGGTTTCTTTTTTTAATATGGTCTTGGAGAGAAGCCAGGAAACTCTGGCAGGAGAGAAATGGATGGGCAGGGAGAGAAGGAAGGAGGGAAAACAAAGCAGGAAAAAGAGAGAAAGGAAATGTTGCATAGTAATGTATGTGCAGAAATGATCTGAGTTCTCACACTCCGGGGGTTTCCTTGCCAAAACCTGAAGCAGTAATTCACCAACAGTAATTCCTGCAGTGTCACTGATTGCTTGCCTTGAGAAAGAAAGAAATTATATATATCAAGGGCTGTTATTAAAGCATCCAAATACCTACATCAGAGCATAGGAAACAGTTGCTAAGCCTTCGTATGAGTTCTAATCAGCACAGTGTTCTTTCCAACATAGGGTTGTCATAATTCTCTCCCACAAAACCGGGACAGAAGTAAAGGTTTCCCTTGTTCAAAATCCAGTCGTATCCGACTCTAGGGTTCAGTGCTCATCTCTCTTTCAAAGATGAAGAGCCAGTGCTGCCTGCGTCTGCAGAAGTTTGCGTGGACATGTGGCAACAGGCATTCCAAGACACCAAAGTTTTGTGGCACCTTAAAGTGCTTTGACATTAACTTTCTATTTGCATAAAAGTTTACCCGAACTCTTTCCTCTTTGGCCACCAAGCTGCTACTGCTGCGACTGCGCGGCTGCTGCAAATGACGCTGGCTGCTGGTGCTTAAATCGAGGCGCTGCTCTAAGGCGACAAGAAAAGGCATGATTTTTTCAAACCAAGCACGACCCTTGGTGTGAAAACTGGGAATTTTCACTGTTTTTTATGGAACCTGGTGGGACATTTACAACCCGGGAAATTCCCGGGTTTCCGTGATGTATGGCAACCCTATTCCAATGGGTCTCCCAACCTGCTGAGTGATTTTCCTGTCTCTTCCGAATCCCTGGAAAGATAAGTATCAGATCTAAAATGTGGTCACCCCTCTGGTTGAGTCACCGGTCTACATCAAAGCTGGGAAAACTCAACATTTTTGGACTATATCACCCTGAACCCTTCCCTTGTCAGATGGGAGATGTTTATCCAAAAAATAGCTTCCTGTGCCTTTTTATTTGATTTCTTCCTGGGAAGTGCCACTATTCGCTATATTTCTGCCCAACATCTGAATTTTTAATTTTCTGCATGACACAATATCTGTCTGGCCAGGTTATCCTGCTATGATAATAGAGTAGACCTGTGATGGCGAACCTTAGCACTCCAGATGTTCTTGGACTTCAATTCCCAGAAGCCCAAGCACCCTGTGAATCCACACGGATGGGTTTACTGCAATTCATCCGGCCCACGCTGCCCTTGTCACTCCTGGAAGCGGAAGTAAAATTCGCCCGCATGGAGGAAGAGTTAATGCGGAAGAGCCTTAACTGTACAGGCGCATTTTACTTCCGCTTCCGGCAGTGTGGGCTGGATGAATCGCAGTAAACCCATTCGTGCGGATTCATGGGGGCTTGGGCTTCTAGGAATTGAAGTCCAAGAACATCTAGAGTGCCAAGGTTCACAATCATGGGAGTAGACCATACTGCCAGCGACTCAATGTGGAGTGTCAGGCAGCGGTTAACTAACCTGATAACCCTGAGGACTAACAGCCTTGAGTGCTGAAGTCTACAGGGAAGGGTGATGGTCCCCAAGTAGATTAAATCCCACTTGACTCCATCTTGATAGAGGGCAGCAGCTTCATCAATCCTGGCCTGGGGCTGAGGAGGACTTTGTGTGCCAAAAAAGGCTCAGGACCAGAAAGTGATTCTCCGAACTGGATCAGTGGTACGAGGGTCATGCTGCGATGCGGAAGGCAAATGGAAAGCCACGGCATTATATTCTCAGGAATATGACTGATCGCCATGAGGATCACCTATATTCAGATTTGGATACGGCAGAAGAAGAAGCAAGACACACTTTCCCGATTCAAAATACTCTTCAATGTCTGCCTGCTTCATGCTGAATGCTATTCCATCCTCCAGCCCTTAAGAAGAAACTCCATGCCAGTTCAGGTTTCACCAAGATTTCTCCAGCCTTGTTGCTGTTCCGACATGCCCGGCTACAATTCCCATCTGCCCCAGACAGGAGAGTCATTGGCTTTTCTGGTTGGGGATATTGGAAACTATAGTCCAAGACATCTAGAAGACATTAGCCGACATACTGTAAGTATAAGCCTCTTAAAAATGGCTGGCTGCAGGATTCTTGAAACTGTGCTCTGATGAATTAACTTTTTGATGCTCAAAAAGTGGTGATTTGGGGGTGGGTTAGGTTTGCAATTGAATAAGTTCCATTTAGTTAACATAGCTAATAGCTCTATAATCTATAAATGTTCTAACCCTTTTCTTATAAATCTGTCTAAATCGATATCATTTACCATAGTCTCTGAAGTGAATTTTATAACATAATTAAACTCCCACGTTATTAAATTAATGCTTGAGAATATCTGCTGGCTGGCCAGCCAAAGCATTTGACGATGCTTGGTAGCAGGTGAACTTACATCAATTCCTGGCCAAAGAAATCCATGAACCGGAAATCTCCCTGTTTAGACTACTGAAAAATATTCTACGTAGGGCTGCCCTTGAATATGACGTTGGCATTGAGCGCAAGACATGAGCGTGTAGACACTGTCACGCGCACCCAAAGAACATAGCTTCAAAATGCTTGTCCTCTGATGTCAAGGTGTTGATAAAGGTTTGCAAAACACACACATGACTTGGATATCTGATGCAACACCCCTTAGGGGAGTTATGTACTGTCCAGTCCCTTGCAATCTATGGACACCATGTCAGATTTTTGAGGTACTGTATGTGAGATGTTCAAGGAATGCTTTACTACTGTCATGTGGGGAGCCAGTCGTGCCTGATTCTAGGGTAGGGGTTCCCAACCTAAAGCCCATGGGAAGAATCCAGCCCCATGGCGCCATTCCATGTGACCCCCCCAGGGCATCTGAAAAACAAAATGGCTGCCCCTTTGAAGCTGTTGGGACAAAATTGCCACCCTCATCATGGAGGAAGGGCAAAATGTTCATCTGGCCCTTGAAGCTGGATGAGAGAGCATGTCCCGGCCCAGGGCCTGAGCATGTCCCGCCCCAGGGCCGGCACCAGAAACTTCCGGGCCTGGTATGCCCCCCCCCCCCCCATTTTGGCCATGCCCCTGTGGTTTCCTGCACATGTGTCATTTGTTTGTGCATGCGCACATCGGTAGTTTCCCAACGCCGCCAGGCCCCCATCATCTCTGGGCGTGGGACGAGAGTCCTCATGGTTCCCCCCCAATGGCAGCCCTGACCCGGCCCCTGGCTTGAAAAGGTTGGGAACCCCTGCTCTAGGGGGTGGGGCTCATTCTCTGCATCTATAGATGCTTCCATGTGGCAGGCATGACTAGACATTGGAGCGCACAGAATGATGTTACCTTTCCTACCAAAGTGGTACCTGTTTATCTACTTGCAATTTCTTGTTTTTTGAACTGCCAGATTGGCAGGAGCTGGGGCAGACGACGGGCACTGACTCCGTCGTGTAGCACTCGGGTCTTGGAACGGCTGACCTGCTCAGCGTCTTTACAACTAAGCCACCGCAGTGCTTGGTTAAATCAACATGGAGGTTGGTTTCATGTTGGTTCCAGAGCTGTTCACCAGAGCTATTGGGTTATAAAGACCTTGCTTTGGGTCTTTCATAATGGGCAACTGAGTTGCTTAAATTGGTCTATGGTTCTTAAATTGTTCTTTGAAGACTCATATGTTAGAAACTGTTAAATTGTTTTAAATAGTTCTTGTGCCTGGAAGTCTTGAGATGTAGGAGACGACATTCTAAATAAATAATATACTGGCAATGTATGTGCTTTAAGGACAAAAACATACAAAAGTACACTGTTAATGAAATAATATGTAGTACAGTATTTAGCAGGAGTGCCAGATGACATGTGATGATAACAGATAGTATTTCATGTTAAACAAACTGATGCAACCAAGACCCACCAAACAGTGTGTACGGGCGCGTTTTATTTCTGCTTCCAGGAGCAATGGGGGCGGCGCGGGCCGGATGGATCGCAGCAAACCCCTTCGTGTAGATTCATGGGGGCTTGGGCTTCTGGGAATTGAATTCCAAGAACACCTGGAGTGCCAAGGTTCGCCATCACAGGCTTAAACAAACCTACCCTCTTCTGACCACCCAAGGTTTGCACAAGAATGGCCTGTTGTTCCGATCTGGACCCAGAGTCGCTGAAGTAACATCATTTTTGCTACATGTGGTGTTAATGCTACTGTTTTCATTGGAACGAAGGAAGGAAATGACCTCGGATGGAGGGTTTATTTTTTGGGGAGTGTAACAATGACGCACAAGAGCCCTGGGAGGAGGTGGAGAGCACAATAGACGGAAGGAGAATCTCCCACTTGGCACACATTTCCTGCTCTTCCATCATCCTCCCCTACCTCATGTCTGCCTTCCGGATCTATCTTTATTCCTGCAATGTTTTCTCCTTCCGCCCCATGAATAAGGAACAACAGGTTTAAAGCCCTGGGATGCTTATTTAGTCATGCATCCATAGCAAAAAGTAGAGACATCGTCCTGCCAACAAAAGTCTGTATACAGTATAGTTAAAGCGATGGTCTTCCCAGTAGTAACGTATGGCTGTGAGAGCTGGACCATATGGAAGACTGAGCACAGAACAATAGACATCTTTCAACTGTGGTACTGGAGAAGACTCTTGAGCAGGGGTTCCCAACCTAAGTCCTGTGGGCCAGATCTGGCCCCAACACCATTTCATGTGGCCCCCACTCCTCCAAGGCATTTGAGAAATGAAATGGCTGCCTCTTTGAAGCTGTTGGGACAAAATGGGCACCCCCTTCGTGCAGGCAGGGCAAAATGACAGTCCGACCCTTGAAGCTGACTGAGAGAGTGTGACCCAGCCTCCGGCTTGGGAACCTCTGCTCTTGAGAATCCCCTTTTAGTGTCTTGCACGGGAGACAAAGAAGGAGTCGCAGGAAGGACTAACACAGGTTTATTGATTGATGGTCTGTAAGAACATGTACATCTCATTATATACAGTAACACAATACATTTGAATCTGGCTGCACGGTAGCTTATTGGCTGCTACCGGCGTGACCTCGCCCCGGTCACGCCTCTCTCCTGTAGTTCTTCTTCTGTAGTTCCTCTGTGGTTCTTTGACATGCAGGAATCTCCCGCGGCTGTTCGTGATTTGGGGAATGTGAACCATGTGAGACTGAACGCTCGCAGCTGCCCTCTATGGGCGGCTTGCTCGCGTTCCTTAGCAGCTGAGATACATTGTGATTTAGGCTTGTTACATTCATACATTTAAAGAGACATTGTACCTGCATACATAACATCCCTCCCCCCTAGGATGGGACGAAGTCCCTCAACCATTGTGGCTTGCCGCAAGTGCGCCGGGGGCGTGCGGCCGCCTGACCTAATACAGGGGAGCCTGTGACTCCTGGATCTGTGGAGTCTCGTCCTGCAACGGAAAATGGAGACTCGTTAGTGGTTCCGTGGGGCGCTAGCGATGCCCTTGTCTTGGGGGACGGAAATGGAATGAACAGCTGGGAAGTGAACCCCTGTTTATTTCCTGAGGACCCCGGGGACCCTCCCAGCACAAACCTCGGGACCGACGAGGATGCCCTCGCGGTCCCGCCACCTCCTGTTGTCTGTTCGGGAGTTCGGGAACTAGTGGCGGGGGCGGGTGAGCTCCCGCCAGCTGCTTTCTTTTTAGGGGCCGGGGCTATGGAGTACTCTAGGATACAGGAATCGGGGGGGGGGGCTGGAGGTACCAGGGGCTGAACTGAAACCCCTCTTCTCGCTAGGACGGGTGGGGGACCACTCCGCTAACTCCCCCTGGTACGGAAAATCAAAATCATCACTAAACTGATCCCTCTCTTTCAAAGTATCCTCCTCTGTGGATGAGAACCCAGGATATGCGTTTGTATCCGCGGGTTCCTCCGTGTCTCCCCCTTGGGTAATGCGGGTGGGGGAGGACCCTAACGCTGACGCCCCTTCCCCTGTGACTCGCCTCCTGAGTTGGTCGGCGTGCCTTCTCCAAAGTAGCCCTGAACTGGTTTCGACCCTGTAGGATACCGGCCCCGTTTGCTCCACAATTGTGCCCGGAACCCACGCTGGTCCCGAGGTCGCGTAGTTTCTGCAGTGGACCGGGTCCCCTATCGCAAAACTTTTGGAGCTCCCTCCCCCCATGCTTATGTTCCTCCCTTCATCCTCCACCCTGGACGGATCCATCCGGTCAAAAAGAGTTGCCGGGCGCCTCCTCATGAGGAGTTCGGCTGGGGAAAAACCTGAGGCTAAGGGGGTTGTCCTGTAGCAGATGAGGAACTGGCACAATTGCAGGTTCAACTCACCGAGACCCATGCGCCGCAGTGCGTCTTTCGTAGTGCGCACTTGGCGCTCTACCTGACCGTTTGTGGCGGGGTGAAACGGGGCAGCGGTTATGTGTCTGACGGCGTTCCTCTCCATAAATGTCTTGAACTCTGCCGACGTGAAGGTACTAGCGTTATCGCTTACAAGAACGTCGGGCAGGCCGAAGCAGGCGAACAGCTTGCGCAACTGTTTAATGGTTGCGGCAGAGGAAGTGCTGTTCATGGGAATTATCTCCAACCACTTGGAGTAAGAGTCAACGACTAGGAGGAACAAGGACCCGCGGAAGGGGCCAGCGAAATCCACGTGGATTCGAGACCATGGGCCACGGGCTGTGTCCCACTCTCTATGGGGTAGCTTGGATTCCTCGGGCCGAGAGCTCTGGCAGCTCTCGCACGTGCCCACTAGCCGTTCTATATCTGCGTCTATTTTAGGCCACCAAACAAAACTCCTAGCTAGGGCCTTGGAGCGCACGATCCCCGGGTGGCTGGTGTGCAGTAGCTTCAGCACCCTCGCCCTCAGCTTCTCAGGAATGACTACCCGCTGTCCCCAGAGTAAGCAGCCCCTTTCCAGGGAAAGCTCCACTCTGCGTCTGCCAAACGGCTGGAATTCCTCACCTGGGGGAGTAGTGGGCCACCCTTTTCTAACCCAGGAGCTGACTTGAGCTAGGGTCTTGTTGGCCGCCGTCGCCTTGGCGAGGTCGGCCGGGACAATGGGGGGTGAGTCGAGGGCCTCGATCAGCAGGACTTGATGGTCCTGCTCCACCTCGCATGTGGGGTCTCCTAGGCTAGGGAGAGGAGATCGGGATAGTGCATCTGCATGGGAGATCTCCTTCCCTGGGCGGTAAATCAGTTCGTACTGGTAAGCGTTGAGGAATATAGCCCAACGCAACATCCTGGGGGATAAGATTTGGGGGGTCGGTTTGCCGGTGGTGAAGATTCCCAGCAACGGCTTGTGATCAGTCACCACCGTAAACTCGCGGCCATACAAGAAGTCATGGAACTTTTTTGTTCCCGCAATTATGGCTAGGGCCTCCCTATCCGTTTGCGCGTAATTGCGCTCAGCCTTAGAAAGGGACCTTGAATAGTACGCCACCGGGGCCTCCCGCCCGCTCTCTAGCACGTGGCACAGAACCGCCCCCACCCCCACCGGGGATGCATCACATACTAAAACCACTGGTTTCCTCGGATCGAAATGGGTCAGGACAGCATTCGAGGAAAGGAGTGACTTTAACTCTTTAAATGCTTTCTCCTGCCTGTCCCCCCACCGCCAAGCCGCGTCCTTCTTTAGTAGGGCGTGCAGTGGCTCCGCGACCGATGCCTTCCTTGGCAGGAATGAATGATAAAAATTGAGGAGCCCCAGGAAAGACTGGAACTCTGGCTTTGCGGTGGGGCGGGGGGCATTCTTTACAGCTGCGACTTTGGACTCTGAGGGGCGAATTCCCTCTGGGGTTACCTTAAACCCGAGGAATTCGACTTCTCTTGCGAAAAATACGCATTTGCCTTTCCGAAGACGGAGCCCCGCTTTCTCGAAGACTGAGAGGACCCCATCTAACCTCATGGCTAGCTCTGCCTCACTCCCCGCTGTTATCAGGACATCATCGAAGTAGGGGAGAACACCTGGAAGCCCCTTTAACAGGCGTTCCACGAGGGCTTGGAAGATCCCGGGAGCCGAATTCACGCCAAACTGGAGGCGCGTCACTTTAAAGGCTCCCTTATGGGTTACAATCGTCTGTGCGGCGGCGGCAGCTGGGGTTACCGAGAGCTGTTGATAAGCCTGCGCTAAGTCTAGCTTGGCGAAGCACCTCCCCCCATGTAACGTGGCCAGTAGGTGGCTGACCACAGGCACCGGGTATGCATTTGGCCGAATGGCCTTATTAATCGTACATTTATAATCCGCACATATCCTGACCTCCCCGTTTGATTTAAGGGCCGTAACAATCGGCGTCTCCCATTCCGCCGAATCGACGGGAACCAAAATCCCCTGCCCCATCAGTTTGTCCAGTTCCGCCTCGATCTTGTCCTTTAGTGCGAAAGGCACTCTCCTTGGCTTGAGGCGGATGGGCCGGATCGCTGGATCTAGTTCAAAAGAGACTGGGGGCCCCCGGTACTTTCCGAGCCCCTTTTTGAAAACGTCCGGGTGTGCATTGCACACGTCCCGCATTGGGTCAGTCTCGATGGCGTTAATGCCGGACAGTTCGATTCCCAGGGGAGCAAACCACTGTGTTCCCAGGAGGCAGCACCTTCCCCCCTTGAGGACGACTAGGGGCAGTCTCTCCGAGTAGTTCTTAAATTTCACTTTGAACTTTCCCACCCCCAACACTGGGATCCCTTTTCCCTGCACGTCCCGCAAGTTCGACTTTAGGGCCCGCAGTTTGGGCCGCGCCTCTGGGGGAATGCGCATATACTCTCTCTGGGATAGGATGGAATAGGATGACCCCGAGTCTATCTCCATCCTCACTGGGAGCCCCTGTAACTGTACCTCAACGAAGAAACGCCGGTGCTCCAGTCCCACGCGGTTGACGCCTTCCTCGTCGGAACCGGTCGCGACCTTCCTCGTGCCGGTCGCCTTACGCTGGTGTCCCCGGGGGTGACTTGGGCCGCTCCTGTCCTCGGTCCGTCCGCGCCTGCAAACTCTGGCGATGTGCCCCTTCCGGCCGCAGTTGTGGCACTCGGCCTTGCGAAACGGGCACCTCGTGCGGTCGTGGGACGCCCCACAACCGTCGCAACGGCGGTCTTTCCTGTCGCGGGTCTCACGCTTCTCCCCGCGCTTCCGAATCCGCTGGACGTCGTCGTCCTCGCTGGAACAGGGGTCTGTCGTCGTAGACGACTCCTCGGACATCGCTGGTGAGCCGGCGGGCGGCTTGGGGGCCCGCCAGGCAGTCTTTGTTGGTGTCCGCCGGGCCGCTTGCACTGGTGACTTGGCCCTCTCGGCCACGGCCCCTCGGGACTTGAACAGCCTGACCCCGCTCCTGGCCTCCTCGGCCGCTTGGGCCTCCCGCAGCACCTCGTTGAACGTGAGGCGGCTGTCGCGGGTCATCAGGCGCCTCTGTAGCTCCTCGTCCCTCAAACCACACAACATGCGGTCTCGGAGGGCCTGGTCCAGGTCGTCCCATTGGCAGTGCACCGCTGCCAGCCGGAGGGCCGCCGCGTAGGTGGACACGGACTCGCCTGGGCGCTGGTCTCGCCGGTGGAACGCGACCCAGGCTGGGAAGATTGAGACCGGCGGTTGGAAGTGCTCTCGCAGCGCTTCCAAGATGCGGTCGATGGGCACTTCGTCCACCTTTCGGGGGGCCACGAGGGTCATCAGGATGCGCATCGCGGCCGGCCCCACCTGGGACAGGAAGTGCGAGTGCATCAACGCGTCGTCGTCGACCCCGTTGGCTTCCATCGTGTGCCGAAACTGGCACTCGTAGAGCTCCCACTGCTCGGGCTCGCTGACATCGAACTGGTACGGCTTGACCTTGGGATTCGCCATCGATCCCATCCTCGTCGCCAATTTAGTGTCTTGCACGGGAGACAAAGAAGGAGTCGCAGGAAGGACTAACACAGGTTTATTGATTGATGGTCTGTAAGAACATGTGGTAATGGCGGAGGTACATCTCATTATATACAGTAACACAATACATTTGAATCTGGCTGCACGGTAGCTTATTGGCTGCTACCGGCGTGACCTCGCCCCGGTCACGCCTCTCTCCTGTAGTTCTTCTTCTGTAGTTCCTCTGTGGTTCTTTGACATGCGGGGAATCCCCCGCGGCTGTTCGTGATTTGGGGAATGTGAACCATGTGAGACTGAACGCTCGCAGCTGCCCTCTATGGGCGGCTTGCTCGCGTTCCTTAGCAGCTGAGATACATTGTGATTTAGGCTTGTTACATTCATACATTTAAAGAGACATTGTACCTGCATACATAACACCCCTGGTCTGCAAAGAGATCAAACCAATCCTGAAGAAAACCAACTGCACCTATTTGCACTGTTTGGAAGGACTGAATGAGGCTCCTTTCGTGTCTCCAAGAGCTAGGGCAGAGACGGGTGCTCAAACTGTCATGCAGTCCCCGGGTTTCGAATTGCTGACTTGCCAGCTTCCCAGCTAACAAGGCGAGCTTCTTAACCACTGAGCCACCACAGCTCCATCAGATGAGAAGAGAGGACTCACTGGAGAAGGCCCTGATGCTAGCAAAGATTGAAGGCAAAAGGAGAAGGGGGAAGCGGAAGATGAGATGGCTAGACGGCATTGTTGATGTAATGGGCGTAGATCTGGGCAGGCTCCTAAGTATGGAGCCTGCCCAGAGGTGCCTGGCATGTGGTGGTCTGTGGGGTTGCAAAGGGTTGAACCCGAGTGTGCGATTGAACAGCAACAAAATGGTAAAGGTTCCCATCTGAGGACAAATGCCTTTCACTCTGAGTATTGCCTAACTAGAAAGACAAACAACTTGTCCTGGCAGTTTTCCTCTGGTCCTGGACCTGTATTAATTGCTCATGAACTTCCCATTTATGTTCAGTGAATTAGGCGGAAGACCAGAATTTGGCTTGAAGAATAGCAGAGCTCCTTTATTGCATCGCAGGCAGGGAGAATCAGAGAAAAGTCCCAAAGTCCTCCTGACCAAGTGCTGAGGCTTTACTGGTGGTATTTAAACCCCAAGGACGGAAGCTACAAAACCAGGCAGAAGCTGCTTGCAGTATCCAGTGAAGTGATGACTTGAGATGCATGATATGTGATGCCACAGATTTCCTTCCATCCACTTCGAATCAAACAATTGCTTGTAGGATTGGACTTATGGTAATGATCCCTGGAGATCCTTTCCATTCCTGCAGTCCTACATTTTGATATCATAAATCAGGGGTGCCCAAACTATGGCCTGAGGGCCAGATTTGGTCCCAATACCAATTCATCTGGCCCATGCCACTCTTGTCGCTCCCAGAAGCGGAAGTAAAACACACCCGTATGGGCACGTTTTACTTCTGCTTCCAGGAGCAATGAGGGCAGTGATGCACTGAAGCAGGTCCTGTCCTGTTTGGGAGGACCGGTAGCGGAAATTCCCCCGGGCCACACCCACCTGGCTGGCCATGCCCACCTCCATACCCCATTGTGTTTGCCATGCCCACAGATTTGGCCCCACCCACAGATAATTTTGTTTGGAGTGCATCACTGGACAAGGGCAGTGTGGGCCGGATGAATTGGCATCGGGTGCTGGATCTGGCCCATGGGCCATAGTTTGGGCACCCCTGATTTAAGTAGAGAAAATTGCAGAGTAAAAGCTATCTCATCCTGTTGCAAAAGAGATTGTAAGGCGCGTTTTACTTCTGCTTCCAGTGGGAGGAACCATGTGACCAGCCAATGGCCTGAAAAATTTGGGCACCCCTGTCCTAAATGGCCTAAATCCAACATGACCAACAGAAGTGCCAAGATGTTTCATTCTCTTCAGTCTGCACAGCCCTTTGTAGCACCAAAACTGTGCCCCATAGGGTTTCCCAGTCTTCCAAAGGTGATTTCTACTTCCCATGCGCAAGTGCTTTCAATGCACACATGCTTGGGAAGCTTTGTAGGAAGCAGATAGGCTGCCTTTCCTGCTTCCTCTGCTGTGTCCTGCCCAGAATGTTTTGAGGGATTCCACTTTCTAGGACTAATGTGTGGGAACAGAAAGAAGATCCTTTGTTTTCTCAGTGCTACAAATAATGGTCAAACCTATAGTCTGGTCAGGTTATCCTGCTATGGTAATAGAGTATGACCAGTGATGGCAAACCTTGGCACTCCAGATTCTCTTGAACTACAACTCTCAGAAGCCCTGATCAGCAGGAGTGCTGACTTGGGCTTCTGGTAATTGAAATCCAAAAACACCTGGAGTGCCAAGGTTGTCCATCACAGGAGTAGACTATACTGCCAGCGACTCAACACAGATTGTCCGGAGGCAGTTAACTAACCTGACAACCCTGAGGACTAATGGCCCTGGATACCAAAGTTCACAGGGAAGGGTGATGGTCCCCAAGTGGATTAAATCCTACTTGAATCCATCTTGATGGAGGGCAGCTACTGGCCATGGGGCTGAGGAGGACTTTGCGTGCCGAAAGGGCTCAGGACCAGAAAGTGACTCATGGATCTGGACCAGTGGTACGGGGGTCATGCGGAAAGCAGATGGAAGGCCACTGCATTATATTCTTCCCAGGACAATCTTCATGCCTGATCACCATGATGAGAGACAATATTCAGATTCAGACACAGGAGGAGAATGGATCTATTGTTTGCCAATTAAAGAAAGGGGGGAAGGGGGTATATACCTAGACACAGACAGGGTGACACTAGAAGTTGAAGGAGAAAATGTGGATAAAGATGAACAGCAGGGTTATCTATCGGTCCAGCTGGGTTTGCTGGAACTCACCTATTACAGAGGATGGAGGAGCATGGCGTGCAGTGGTCCATGGGGTCGCAAAGGGTTGGAATCGACTGTGCAACTGAACAAAACCTATTACATGCGCAAGAAAGGAGCCTGATTGAAATCTTATGGCACCCTCTGCTGGATTTTATATGCTTTGCACATGTTGCATTTGAAACACATACAAAGACAGATGAACTGACCCATGTGAAAAAGAAGAATTCAGGGTCATGATCATATTTTCTTCTTTGTCCTCTACTTTTTAGCTCCTTCCTTCCTTCCTCTACTCCAGAGGGTAGACTCTCTTTAGAGCAAGTCTTATATCCACTTGCAAGATTGGGTGGTTTTGGGAGAGAAAAATCATAGCACAGATCAAAATGACCCTATTTAGTCTTCTTTAGACAGACTAAAACTGAACAATTCAAATAAGCATTTAAAAACTTGTCATACAGTACTTAATTTATTTTGGAGTGTTATTCTGTCTTTTAAGCACATTAGAGAGTAAACAAAATAAAACAGAAACGTCTGACGAAGTGGACTGGATCCACGAAACCTAACATTACAATATAGTACATTAAAGTTAGTCTTTAAAGGTGCTACATTTTAGTTTTGCTTTATTTACTCTCTAATTAATTTATTTTGTTCTCCACCTAAATGTTTTTGTGGCTAAAATTGTATTTGGGTTTTATTGTTACATTGTTAATTAACTGGTTATACATTGTATATATTTGCGTGAGAGAGAGAGAGAGAGAGAGAGAGAGAGAGAGAGAGAGTGTGTGTGTGTGTGTGTGTGTGTGTGTGTGTGTGTGTGATGATTTATCTGTTATTTTTAATTAATTAACAACAATTAATTAATTAACAACAATTAATATTAGCCAGAATGATAGCTAAAGCTGTGTGTAGAGAGAGAAAGAGAAAGACAGAAAGACAGAAAGAAAGAAAGAAAGAAAGGTTTGTACCTTCCACTTACCAAAATAACAGAGAAGCAGAGAGGAAATTCCAAGTTATAAAGGTAATTTTGGAACATTGCCTTAAACCATAGTATTTGGGCGTCACTCTGGATCAAACCTTGGCCCTACAAAAATATAATCTAAGCACCAAACAGAAAGCTGCCATCGAAGGTAACATGTTTAAAAAATCAGCTGGTTTAGACTGACATGCACACCCACAAACAACAAGAATGTCAGTTCTAGCCCAGTGATGCTCCACAGCAGAAGATCCTAATGCCCTATGGAAGGGTTTCTCAACCTTGGCACTAAAGGTGTTCTTGGACTTCAATTCTCAGAAGTCTGAGTAAGCACATCTTCTCATCAGAGCTTCTGGGAATTGAAGTCCAGTAACATGGGGGTGGGGTGGGGTGGGGACAAAGTTGAGAAACCCTGCCTTATGGTATAAATCAGCACATGCCAAACAAGTAGGTATAGCTCTTTAATGAATCATGCTGGATTATTACTGCCTTTCTGAGACTTACCCCCATGGGAAAAGTCAATGATTTGGCTAGCATTGCTTCTCCAGAAGTGAACAAAAATAATGAACCAAGTCCTTCTACTTCACGGACACCAACGTCCTAGACCAGTGATGGTGAACCTTGGCTCTCCAGATATTCTTGAACTTCAATTCCCAGAAGCCCTGATCAGCAGATGTGTTGACTTGGGCTTCTGAGAATTGAAGTCCAAAAATACCTGGAGTGCCAAGGTTGGCCATCACTGTCCTAGACGATGGCTTAAATGGAAGAATATCTTTTAGGTTTAAAATATTAAACCAAAAGAGGCTAGGCTAAACCAATGGATGGCTAGAGCAACACACCTTTCTGAATGGATGAATGTTGAAGAGCGTCTCCCACTGTCACATCTGAAAGTCACTTAACAGACTTTGAAATGAAGAAGGTCAAAGAATAATCAAATAAAATAGGGCTACTTGGATGCAGAACAAATTTTTCTGTGAATTGGGAGAAATTCAATCAATGTTGCATATACTGTATGTGGATTCAATGTATGCCTCACCACATGTAACAGAATGAAGTATACTCTGTGCTTTATTCCCATTCAATATGGCGATTTCAGATCGGGGGAGAGAAAATGGTATGTAAACACTATGCGCCTCATAGTTTAGAAGAACCGAAACTTAATGTGTGATTGACATGTCTTGCTGTAAGATTATTGGTTGGGATCCCTAAGGGGGAAGGCCAATGGTGGACCCCGTGGGAGGAGATATAACCCAGAGACAGGGAGGGCTTTGGGCTATCCCTTAGAGCACCAGTTTGCTTTATTTCCTTGCTTTGAAATGCTTTCTATCTTTTGATGGGCTGTATCCTGTATCTTGCTATGCTTTCAATATATAATATTTTTAAAATGCCTGAAGAGACTTGGAGTGATTACTTGGCTCGACGCTACCTTATTTACACATGTCTGGATGCCTGGGTTGTCCAGCCAGGGAGCTGCAACTCAGAAGAACAATAGGGCCTACTCAGGGAGGCCGGAGGACTACCAAGTCCTACTTTAGAGTAAGGCACCGTCTTGTTACACCACATGAGCAAACGACCAAGATAATAATAATAACTTCGTGACAGAAATTATTCTGGGTTGAAAGTATTTTTGCTGGAGAAACTCCGCTCAGGGGATGCCCGAATGAGGCTCCTTTCATGTTCCCAAGAGCTGGGACAGAGATGGGCGCTCAAACCGTCATGCAGTACTTGAGTCTCAAACTGCCGACTTGCCGGCCTTCCAGGTAACAAGGTGAGCTTCTTAACCACTGAGCCACTACAGCCCGCAATGGCCAAGATAACAATAATTTAACTTAATTTTAATTTAATTTAATTTTCCAACTTGTTCGCCATTGAAGTACTGTATCCTGCTTCAGGTTTGCCATGATTATCGTCTGATTGCCATGATTATCGTCAATATTTGGAATCGGATATGGCACAAGAAGAAGTTTTCTTGAATATTATCTATATTTCATTTAAAAGGTTTCCCTTGCTCGAAAGCCAGTCGTATCCGACTGTAGTGTTCAGTGCTCATCTCTGTTTCAAAGCTAAAGAGCTAGCGCTGTCTGCTTCTGCAGACGTTTCCGTGGTCATGTGACAGGCATGACTAGACACGGGAGCACATGGAATGCTGTTACCTTCCCACCAAAGTGGTCCCTATTTATCTACTTGCAATTTCATGCTTTCGAACTGCTAGGTTGGCAGGAGCTGGGACAAATACAGGAGCTCATTCCGTCCTGCAGTACTCGGGAATTGAACTGCTGACCTTCCGCCTCCCAGTCAGCGTCTTAGACACTTAAGCTATGTTTACATCCATAAATTTAAATTGCACAACACTCTAATATGGAGAAAGAAAGAACACAAGTGCTCATTTGGGGAAGAGCTCCACAGATTTAAAGGAAAGAGTTCATGTGATTCTTCTAGCTTTCTCTATGGTCAGTTTCCATCCCAATATGAACACAGTCACAGTGAGCCAGTACACTATGGGTCCAGGAGGGCATGGGTAGCAATGCATGCCCAAACCTCAAAGTCACAATACATACACCCAGACACAAACATATGACACTTTCTTCTCTCCCAGAAATGTGCTTGCCCTGAGATTTGATTCAGTCAGGAAGGGAAGATTTCGGATCCTTGAGAATTCAGCTGCAACCCTGTTGAAGGCTCTACATTTGAACATTAGACAGGGATCAGCAGATAGCCAGCTAGACTGTCAGGAAATGCCAATTATTCATGGTGGGTGGGTAAGCAGTATCTCAGGACCCTGCTGAAGATGCTTTACCCTACCAGCTGTTCCCAACATGGGTCCCACCCCACACAGGGAGACTTCAATTCCTAGAAGCCTAAGTCAGTACATTGGCTGTGCTTTGGGGAATTGACTTAGGCTTCTGGGAATTGATGTCCAAAAACCAAAGGTTGGGAAACACTGCTTAGGTACAGTCTGAAAGGCTACAACTGGGCTGGGGTGGGGGCTTGAAATTGATCACAGAAGCAAAATATTAAATCTTACTGCCATCTTCTGGCGATTAAGAATTAAATCAATGGAAATAGTGACATCCATTGAGCACAAGGTGGCTTGTTGAATGTTCAGACATTTTTATTTATTTATTTATTAGATTTATAGCGCACCCTATGTGACTCAGGGTAGCTTACAATAAAGAATATACAGTTACAGTTACAATTACAATTACAAATGTACGATTGCAAGTTACAAGGCATGGGTGGGCAGAAGAGGTACAATTAAAAGTTACAAGGTGGCGGCGGCGGCAGCGGTGGTGGCACCGGTGGTCTTATGGCCACTGACATATGTACATGTCAGAAAGGTGGAGTCAAAAACAAATAACAGACACATGATTCAAAATGTCTTACTATCATCTTACAAACACGAGGAATGGTAAAATTCAAGGTCTTCCTTGCTCAAAAGCCATTCATGTCCAACTCTAGAGGGTGGCACTCATCTTCGTCTGCAGCCCAAGAGTCAGCGCTATGCATCTGCAGACATTTCCATGGTCATGTGTCAGGCATAACTGGACACCGGAGCACACAGAACACTGTTACTTTTCCTGCCGAAGCAGTACTTATTTATCTACTTGCAATTTCTTGCTTTCAAACTGCTAGGTTGGCAGGAGCTGGTACAGATGATGGGAACCTACTCGGTCACACAGCACTCAGGTGTCAAACTACTGACCTACCGACCTTTCAGTCATCAAGTTCAGCGTCTTAACCACTAAGCCGCCACTGCTCTACGGAACTGTAGGCATATGTCTGCATTTCATATTAACATGTGAAACTTGAAGTCAGGAGTAAAAAATCAAGAGTACAAAAATGCTTTGTTTTTTTTTTAAAGTCCAACCCAAGTTACTTCAAAAATAGTGCAGACATGTAAAATGGTAATTTAATTCTTTTTTACTGTGATTAGAAAATATTTGGCCATTATATTATTACAACAGTTCTTTGCCATGAAAGGTAACTGCTGGAGTGTCATAATGCTATAACAAATATGAATTAGGGGAGGATGGGGGAAACATTTTCTGACTGCGGGGAATCCTAAAAACCTTACAGGGCAAGAGGCATAATACACAATATGTGCCAACACACGCATGCACACAGACAGAAGAATACATCAGGTTAGCAATCAGTTCAAAATAAACAACCCCTGCCTACTGGCTGTTTTAAAATAATCCACATTTTGGCAAGATAACACACAGCCCCACGGTGTGTATTTCCCAGTACTGTATTTGGATCCAAACTTGGCAAAACTAATGGAAATGTAGGACTTTTTGTAAAACAAGGTGCACCCTAAACCGAAGAATACAGAAAGCAGTGGCAAAAATAACCCTAGGAGGCAAAAGTGTCTCTAAAGAGTTCTTTTAAAAGTCTTTCTTCTTCTAAACCTTTCTTTAATATATGGGTTTTTTTGTCAGAAGCACACAAAGGTGTTTTCTGGGTTGAAAGGATTTTTGCTGGAGAAACTCCACGCAGGGACACCCGAATGAGACTCCTTTCATGTCCCAAGATCTTTCCCCTATTTATCTACTTGCAATTTTCTTGCTTTTGAACTGCTAGGTTGGCAGGAGCTGGGACAGAGATGAGCACTCATTCCATCATTCAGTACTTGGGTCTTGAACTGCCGACTTGCCGACCTTCCAGCTAATAAGGCGAGCTTCTTAACCACTGAACCACCGCAGTTCCATGATATATGATTTAGCAACAGAAAAGATTGTGTTTACTGTATTCCGAGCGATAGGTATCTGTGGCTGCCTCACAACAGAACTGATCGGATTGTGTGGAACTGCCGTGTCTGTGATCAACTCTCATAACCAATGCTTTTCGGAACCCTTCTGTTGTGCATATTCTACCATTGCAAAAGGTAATCCTTTTTGGGCTATCTTGGTTCAGCATGGGAAAAGATGAAATTATTAGAAGGAGGGTGCAATTATTAAGGGTTAGTTGGCAGAGAAATCTGGAAAAGAAAGGAGGTTTTGTTTCCTTGGAACAGGAATGAATCTCTTATCACTTTGACTTCTTTTTCTTCTGCTGTATCTGAATCCGAATATAGGAGATCCTCATGGCGATCGGCCATGAAGACTGTCCTGAGAATATAATGCAGTGGCCTTTCATCTGCCTTCCACATCGCAGCATGACACCCGAATTACTGATCCAGTTCCGCGAATCACTTTCTGGTCTTGAGCCCTTTTGGCTCGCAAAGTCCTCCTCAGACCCAGACCAGGGTGCATGAAGCTACTGCCCTCCATCAAGATGAAGTCAAGTGGGATTTAATCCACTTGGGGACCATCACCTTCCCTTGTGGACTTTGTCACCCAAGGCCGTTAGTCCTTAGGATTGTCAGGTCAGTTAACCGCCACCTGACACTCAGTGTTGAGTTGCTGGCAGTAGGGTCTACTCTATTACCCTAGCAGGATAACCTGGTCAGACAGGCCACTAGGATTAGGTAATAGGAATTCAACCCTGGTATGCAATAGAAAAGTAGATCCTTGTACTTATATTTTATTTTACGGCCTTGAAGATTTTGTCTCTGGAAGTGCCTTTTTTTACCCCTGAATCCTTGTACAAGAGGAAGATATTAAAAGATAGAGGTGTCTTGAAGTTTGGTTGCTGACATCTTGAGAATTTCTGCAGGTAATTCCTGCTTGGGTACTCTGTCAGTGCAAAGGACTTACAGTCATAATAGTACAGGTCACCCTGCATATATCTATGGGTTTAGTATCTGCAGCTTCAGTTATCCACAGGTCTAAAATTATTCAGTAGAAAAAAAAATCCTTGAAACACATCATAATATACATGTCATTCTATGGTGCATTACCAGAGGTGGCCAATAGAGGTCACTCTCTGCATTGTAAATTTAGGGTTCGCGTTATCTGCAGTTTCAGGTATCCACGGCAGATCTTGGAACCTATCCCCTGCAGATAAGAGGGGTGACCTGTAGCTTATTTGTTCGATAGCGTCTAGTGTGGGTTAAGTCTATATTATTGTTGTTGGTTCAGTTATTTGGTCTTAAATTTCAAATCTTTGCAAAGTTTACTGTGTTTGCAGTACTTCCTTCATAAACTGCTCCGTAGAATCAAGATAACAGCACTTGTAGTTTTCTCTACACCAATGGACTGTACTATTGTTGCCACCTCACCCCCTTTTACGTCTTCCCAGAGTGCCCAAATGTTAGAAGCCAAGAAAGGATGCTGCAGTTAGTTTCTCCGGCCTTTTTGCATCACAGACAGCAGCAGAAAGTCAAACTGAATTAAAGAAAGGGAGAGGAAAAACCCACAAGGTGATTGACCAGAGGAAAGCAATCGCACAAATAAATACAGTAGAACCTCGTATAACGAATGCCCCCTATAGCGGAAAAAATTGCGCAACGAAAAATTTCTGGGGGAAATGGTGCCTCACATAACAAAAATTTTCGTTGTGTGAAAATAGCGCACCCAATGGGGAAAATCATATAATGAAAATTTTCACTATGCGATACGACATCCCTATGGGGACAAATTGTATAATGAAGATTTCATTGGGAAAAAAGTTTAGCGAAATTTTTTCATTATACGATTTTTTTCCATTGAGATTTTCATTATACAATTTGTTCCATAGGGATCTTCACTATATGGGGGGAAATCGTATAACGAAAAAAATCGTATAGCGAAAAGCCTTGTAGAATGAATTATTTTCGTTATACTGTACGAGGTTTTACTATAGTGACCAACCAACCAACCAACCAACCATCCAATTAGCCAGTTAGTCAGTCTGCCTACCTGCCTGTGTGCCTGTCTGTCTGTCCCTCTCCATGCCTCCTCGTATTAATAATTCTATTTTGCATTCATCTTCTGCTCTCGAAAAGTTCATCCAATTTAAGTCACAGCTTCTTTCGTACGCGTGAGCCTCCACTAGGGGGCAATGCATCCGTCTAATTACATTTGAGTAAAGCTAAGGTCCATTAGCGAAGCCACCCCTGATGAACTTAAATGGATTTTAAACATTAATATAATAGGTATTTAGTTAAGAATAGGGAGGCCAGTCATGTGTGTGTGTGTGTGTGTGTGGGGGGGATGGACGAGAGCATTCTCCACTGAGCCAGCGGGTTGTGAGGAATGCATTAGGAATGCGGAGCTCTGAGTGGCTACTAAATTTATTTTGATATTTAAGCGAATTCCAATTGCCAGGGAGTCTTGGGGATGCTAATTCGAAGAAAAGCTCATTTTGATAAATGCTGGCGCAGTGACCCTCGTGAATCGCAGACTTATTTCTGGAGCTAATGGAGGGTTACTAATTTCACACCGTCGGAAGTATCTTCTTCCATTTGCTTATTGTGCCTCCTGCAGCCCAAACGGAGTGACTTAAAAGAACAGTCAGTGGCAGCAAAAAAAAAAAATCAAAATAAAATCCTTTTAAGAATGGAATTCAGCTTATATTATATATTTGATGCAAAGGGCAAAACCCCAATGGGCACAAGAAAGTACATTTTCAATAAAGAATAAACCCACCAAACCTTTTAAGGATACTTTTCTCTTTAACTTGAAAATCTAAGGCCCAGATCTTCTTCTTCATGTCTAGGCTAGAGGTGAAACTGCCAAAATGAAGCCACCTTTTGCTGAGTTCATTCTGCATACCTGTCAAGTATCCCGTATTGGCCGGGAAATACCATTTTTCGTCCCTCTTTCCCGTCGTCATCCCGTATTGGATCGACTGGAAAGGGGGTTGCTGTGCATGTGTGCCCGTCAGAGGCAGCGGTGCACATATGTGAAGGGGTTGTGCGCATGCACACAGGGGTTGTGCGCATGCGCAAAGGGGTTGCTGTGCATGCACAACGGGGTTGCTGTGCATGCGTGGCCGTGCCCGGAGAATTTCCCGTATTTTCACAGGCAACACTTCACAGGTATGCCATTATGCAGTTCCTTTGGCCTGACCTAGTGTGAGAAAAAGCTGGCCTGAAACGTAACATCAAAAAAACTAAGATAATGGCAACAGGCCCTATCACTCCCTGGCAAATGGAAAGGGAAGAAGTGGAAGCAGTGACAGACTTCACCTTCTTGGGATCTAAGATCACTACAGATGGCGACTGCAGCCATGAAATAAAAGGGCGATTAATTCTTGGGAGGCAAGCTATGAGAAACCTAAGGAACACAATAAGAAGTAGAGCCATCACCCTGCCAACAAAAGTCAGCATAGTCAAAGCAATGGTATTCCCAGTAGTAATATATGGCTGTGAGAATTGGACCATAAGGAAAGCTGAGTACAGAAGAATAGACACCTTTGAAATGTGGTGCTGGAGGAGAGTTTTGAGAGTACCCTGGACAGCAAAGAGATCAAATAAGTGGACCCTGAAGGAAATCAACCCTGACTGCTCTCAAATATTGAAGATGAAGCTAAAGTACTTTGGACACGAAATGAGAAGAGAGGACTCACTCGAGAAGGCCTTAATGCTGGGAAAGATTGAAAGCAAAAGGAGAAGCAGACGGCAGAGGATGAGATGGCTAGATGATATAGTTGACGCAATAGGCAAAGAGGATGGTGGAGGATAGGGATGCCTGGCGTGTGATGGTCCATGGGGTCGCAAAGGGTCAGACTCGACTGTGCAACTGAACAACAAGTATGAGAAAGATGAGCCGGCAATACAAGGTTGCCATTACCAGAGTACGCCTGATTGTGGTTCAAAAATAACGCAGTCTTTGAGGAGTTTCTTTCTGTGTACCCGTACCATGATGACTGTCCTGAGAATATATATTGGAGTGGCTTTCCATCATTTTGCTTCGCAGAGTGACAACTGTATCACTGATCCTGTTCTGCAAGTCACTTTCTGGTCCTGAGCCTTTTTGGAACACAGAGTCCTCATTAGCTCCAGGCCAGGATTACTGAAGCTGCTGCCCTTTATCAAGATGGAGTCAAGTGGGATTTAATCCATTTGGGGACCATCACCCTTCCCTGTGGACTTCGGCACCCAAGGCCTTTGGTCCTCGGTGTTGTCAGGTTAGTTAACCGCCGCCTGATACTTGGTGTTGAGTCGCTGGCAGTATGGTCTACTCCCATGATGGTGAACCTTGGCACTCTAGGTGTTCTTGGACTTCAATTGCCAGAAGCCTAAGTCAGCACTCCTGCTGATCAGGGCTTCTGGGAATTGAAGTTCAAGAACATTTGGAGTGCCAAGGTTCGCCATCACTGGTCATAGCAGGATAACCTGGCTAAACACAGAGAGGCCTAGTTCTCAAACGCAGCAGATGTGAGGCTGAGCTTGTTCGTGTGTGAAGTCCATCCAGTGCTCCTTCCCCTGGATCAACTCTTTGAACCCTCACATAACTGCCATGCCAGAGAAAAGGTTAGAGAAGGATTCCAGCAATTGGTTTTCTTATCTGCACTGATCATGTACTTGTGCCATCAAGCCAGTTCAGACTTATGACAATCCTTTCCAGGTATAATTTATTCAGAAGTTGTTTACTATTCCCTTTTTCTGAGAGCCACAGTTTGGCTCTTCTCTTGGGGAGACACGATAGGGATTTGAACTTTCCACAGCTGGGTACCTGAATCACTGAGCTATACAGCCAGGTGCATTGAGTAGTAATGACAACTAATTCTACTTCTACCCAGTGTAGGTAGTCAAGGTGTCTCACAAATGATCTAGAAATAGAACTATAAACACAGTTAAGGCATAACACTTTGTGACAGGCCAAAATCCTCTTAGTATATGCAGAGGAACGGTGCCATTTGCCATAGCCATTTGTGCCCAATTGACAAGGGGCAGGATGTGTGTAGGTTGTGTGCCTTTTCATGGCATCCAATTGCTCCAACACCTTGTCAATTAGCTGCAATTGCCCACAGCAACGTACATGATTCTCTGTACTGGTAGGACTTTAGCCACAATAATATTAGGTCAAGATCTCCCTTCCCTGAATGCCAGTCGTGTCCGACTCTAGGGGTGGTGCTCAGTCTTCATTTTCAGCCAAAGAGCCAGCACTGTCTGCAGACAGTGATTGCAGACATTCCCGTGGTCATGTGGCAGGCATGACTAGATGCCGGAGCACATGGAACATTGTTACCTTTCCCACCAAAGGAGTATCTATTTATCTACTTGCAATTTCTCGCTTTGAAACTGTTAGGTTGACAGGAGCTGCAATGGATGACGGAAGCTCACTCCATTGCACAGCACTTGGGTATCAAACTGCTGACCTTCCGTTGGAGCATTGCTGGGATGTGCAATCGATTGTGCAATTCAGTTATGCAACTCCTTGTTGCCAGGCATTCTTGGCCAGCACAATGATATAAGTGTAATGTCACCTTTCACTGATGTGAACAGGATTTTGCCCACTGTCTCTCTCGCTTGTTCTCTCTCTCTTTTTCTGTGTCCCTGTGTGTGTTTGTGTGTGTTGTATGGTTGTTAAGAAAATGGGCAACCTAGCCATATGCAAAAGTCATGGAACATTTTCTTGGTATTTTAAATGAACACAGAAAGTCCTGTTGAAGGCTTACACTCCGAAAAGCGGATTAAGCCTCTTTGATATTTGGGCAGTTTTTTGTGCCCTCACTCTATGAAAAGGGCAAGTTGGGGGTTCAAAGTGAAAGTTGACCTAAGAGTTGAGATACTGATTATTCCAGAGCACTTGGCTTTGCTTCGCGGTGGATACCACCGGAGGCAAAGGTGGGCGGGAGGCTCAGGGTCTCTCCAGGCAAGCCCAATGCCGGCTTGAGATCTGTGTGATCTAAGCAACAAGATTGAGCCGGGTCAGGTATTAAAGGCTAGACTGGATTAAATGAAAGAAATTCCCCTTGTAACAAGTTGGGGGGGGGGGACTTCAAAGCTGGATTTTGCTCTTGCTGAAACAAAGGCGATTCCATTGCAAGTCTTGCCTCCGGGCAAGCCTCTTGGTGGCTTTCAATTTGCTCAAGTTGGCTGAAGATGCGGGAGGCTTGTTTTAGTTTGTGAGCTCTAAAGATCTCCCAGGATAAAGTACTTTAAGTCTAAAGCAGGGGTGCTTAAACTACAGCCCGTGGGCTGGATCTGGCCCCCAACACCAATTCATTTGGCCCATGCCATCCTTGCTGCTCCTGGATGCATTTTACTTCCAATTCCAGAAGCGGCAAGGGCGATGTGGGCCGGATGAATTGGTATTGGGGGCTTGATCCGGCCCATGGGCCATAGTTAGCAGAGAAAATGGCAGCCTAAAAATCTATCTCATCTTGTTGCAAAACAGACTGCAAGGCGCATTTTACTTCCACTTCTGGTGGGAGGAACCACGTGACCGGCCCGCTGAACCATGTGACCGGCCCACAGCCCAAAAGGTTTGGGTACCCCTGGTCTAAAGGTTCAGACCCTCATCTCCGTCTGCCTTCCCTCCAGATGAGGAATGGTCTTGGTTGTTCTTACATGACTTGCACTCTGGAGATCAAAAAAGAAGTGTGGCAGCAGGAAATAGAGATGTTCAAGGATTGGGCCACCTTCCAAAACAGGTGGGATGGACATCGATTCTTCTCAAGGAGCCAGTGTGCTGATTAGAAGTGAATTGTTTTTCAGATTTTGTACTCCAAATTTTGCAACAAAATTCTTGATGCCAAAAACAAAAGATACATATAGGAGCATGTTACTTTTTCATTAGAGGGGTTGTGGTGGCTTAGTGGTTAAGATGCTGAACTTGACGACTGGAAGGTCAGCCAATCAGCAGTTAGAGACCCATGTTCTGCATGACGTAGCGAGATTCCATCTGTGTCCCAGATCCTGCCAACCTAGCAGTTCGGAAGCAAGAAATTGCAAGTATATAAATAGGTACCACTTCGGTGGGAAGGTAAATAGCATTCCATGCACTCCAGTGTCGAGGCCTGCCTGCCACACGTCCACGGAAACGTCTGCAGAAGCAAACAGCGCTGGCTCTTTGGCTATAAGCAGAGATGAGCACAGAACCCTTGAGTCGGATACAACTGGCTTTCAAGCAAGGGAGACCTTTGCTTCAGAAACCACTGTTAGCCCTTTTACTTTTTTCTTGTAGGTGGCTATGTGCAAAAGACGACAGCGCTCTAGCACCATGCATATAAGTAAACTGTGGGATTCTCTGCCACAAGATACATCTAGTTGGCAAATTGTATGGCTTGAAAAAAGGGAATTAGGTAAATGTGTGGAAGATCAGTCTTCCTGTGGCTACCAGTCAGGATGGTTATAGACCAGAGATGGCATGCCTCTTAACCAGTTGCTGGAGACTGCATGTGAGACAATTCACTTGCCTTCTCGACCACAATGCAGGCTTTATCGATTTAGCTAGTGATAGGTTCTTTATGGTGTTTATTGTATATTGTGGTTATTATTTTTCTGGGATTGGTAAAGTACTGTATGTCATTTGATGGGCTGTAAACCATCCAGAGAGGCTCCAGTGGCTTAGTGGTTAAGACACTGTGCTTGACGGCCACAAGGTTGGCAGATCAGCAGTTTGAGACCTGAATGCTACATGATGTAGTAAGTGCCTGTTGTCTATCCCAGCTCCTGCCAACCTAAGAGTTTGAAAGCAAGAAATTGCAAGTAGGTAAATAGGTACTGCTGCAGTGGGAAAGTTAACTGCATTCCAAGCGCTCTGGTGTCTAGTCATGCCTGCCACATGACCACAGAAATGTCTAAATAAGCAGACAGAGCCCTGCTCCCTTGAATCAGACACAATTGGCTTTCGAGCAAGGGAGACCATCCAGAGAGTGCTTGCACTAATGGGGCAGTATCGATGTTGAAATACTGCAATAAATAAATGAACTGGCCAACTTCTATACAAACGTTCTGTCAGAAGAGTCAGACTGGTTCCAATGGATGTGGCTCTTTTTGTGTTCTTATCTGAAATTGGAGATTTCTCTTTTATTTGGATTATAACTCCCATGGTTCCAGAGAACCAGTGGCCATGCTGGCTAGGGGATTATTTATTTATTTGTTGTTGTTGTTCAGTCGCACAGTCGACTCCGACCCTTTGCGACCCCATGGACCATTTTCCTCCAGGCGCCTCTGTCCTCTACCATCCCCCTCAGCCCTCCCAGCTCTGTGCCCATTGTGTCTACAATGCCATCTAGCCATCTCATCCTTGGCCTCCCCCTTCTTCTTTTGCCCTCCACCTTTCCCAGCATCAATGCCTTCTCAAGTGAATCCTCCCTTCTCATTTGATGTCCAAAGTATTTTAGCTTCGTCTTTACTATTTGACCTTCCAATGAGCAGTCAGGGTTGATTTCTTCTAAGATTGACCTATTTGTTCTCCTCGCTGTCCAAGGGACTCTCAAAACCCTCCTCCAACACCACATTTCAAAGGCATCTATTCTTCTGCGTTCAGCCTTCCTAATTGTCCAGCTCTCACATCCATATATTACTACTGGGAAAACCATTGCTTTGACTATTCTAATTTTTGTTTGCAATGTGATGTCTCTGCTTTTCACTATGTTCCCCAGGTTTCTCATCGCTTGTCTCCCAAGAATCAGTCGCCTTTTTATTTCATGGCTGCAATCCCCATCTGCAGTGATCTTTGATCCTAAGAAAGTAAAATCTGTCACTGCTTCTACTTCTTCCCCGTCTATTTTCCAGGAACTGATGGGGCCTGTTGCCATTATCTTGGTTTTCTTGATATTGAGTCTCAAGCCAGCTTTTGCACTCTCCTCCTTCAGCCCAATCAAGAGATTCTTTAGGTCTTCCTCACTTTCTGCCATTAGGGTGGTATCGTCTGCATATCTCAGATTATTGATGTTTCTCCCAGCGATTTTAATCCCATATTGTGATTCCTCCATCCCTGCATTGCGCATTATGTGCTCTGTGTATAGGTTGAATAAGCATGGTGACAAAATGCAGCCTTGTCTTACTCCTTTTCCTATTCCAAACCACTCTGTTATTCCATGTTCTGTCCTAACTGTTGCTTCTTGGTTCATGTACAGATTTCTCAGGAGGCATATGAGGTGCTCTGGTATTCCCATCTCTTTAATTACTTGCCACATCTTGTTGTGGTCCACACAGTCAAATGCCTTAGTGTAGTCAATAAAACAAAAGTAAACTTGTTTCTGGTATTCCTTTGTTTTCTCCATGATCCAGCGTATGTTGGCGATGTGGTCTCTAGTCCCCCTGCCTCTTCTGAAACCAGCCTGCACCTCTGGTAATTCTCTCTCCACATGCTGCTGAAGTCTGTCCTGTATTATCTTCAGCATCACCTTGCTGGCATGTGGGATGAGCGCGATTGTTCGATAATTTGAACATTCTTTGGCATTGCCCTTTTTTGGGATTGGGACGTATACTGATCTTTTCCAATCCTGTGGCCACTGTTTTGTTTTCCAAATCTGCTGGCATATTGAATGCAGTAATTTGATGCCATCATCTTTTAGCGCTTTGAAAAATTCAACTGGGATACCATCATCTCCACTAGCTTTGTTGTTTGCAGTGCTCTTTAGGGCCTTTATGACTTCGCTCTCCAGGATGTCTGGCTCAAGTTCAATTTCTTCATCATTGTGATTATCAGGAGTGTTGAGGTCCTTTTTGTAAAGTTCCTCTGTGTACTCTTTCCATCTTTTCTTAATTTCATCTGCATCAGCTAGCTCCTTTCCATCTTTGCCCTTATCATGGTCATTTTTGCTTTAAATGTTCCCTTGATTTCCCCAATTTTTTTGAAAAGATCTCTGGTTCTGCCTCTTTTGTTGTTTTCCTCCATTTCTCTGCACTGTTCTTTTAGGTAGTTTTCCTTATCTCTCCTTGCTTTTCTTTGAAATTCTGTGTTCAAATGGTTGTAGTTTTTCCTTTCTCCTTTGACTTTTGCGTTCCTTCTTTCCTCTGCTATTTTAAGAGCCTCATCAGACAACCACTTTGCTTTCTTACTCTTCTTTTCTTTTGGTATGGTTTTCTTTGCTGCTTCCTGCATGATGTCCCTCATCTCCGTCCATAATTCTTCCGGTACTCTGTCTACCGAGTCTAAGCCATTAAATCTGTTCATCACCTCCACCGTGTATTCTTTAGGGATGCTGTCTAGGTGATATCTTTCTGGTCTCTTTGTTTTCCCTATTTTCTTTAGTCTAAGCTTGAATTTTGCGATCAGTAGGTTGTGATCTGAGCCACAGTCTGCTCTAGGTCTTGTTTTTGCTGACTGTATGGAGGTTCTCCATCTTTGGCTGCAGAGTATGTAGTCAATCTGGTTTCGGTGTTGGCCATCTGGTGATGTCCATGTGTAAAGTCGCCTCTTGTGTTGCTGGAAGAGAGTGTTTGCTATGACCAGTGCGTTCTCTTGGCAGAACTCTATCAATCTTTGCCCTGCTTCATTCTGTGTTCCAAGACCAAATTTGCCTGTTATTCCCTCCACTTTTTGATTTCCTACTTTGGCATTCCAGTCTCCTAATATAATTTGGACATCATTTCTTGGTGTCTGTTCTATGAGGTGTTGTAAGTCCTCATAGAACTGGTCCATTGTGGCTTCATCTGCACCAGTGGTTGGTGCGTATATTTGGATCACAGTGACATTGAAAGGTTTGCCTTGAAATCTGACTGACATCATTCTGTCATTTTTGAGATTGTATCCCATTACTGCTTTTCTCACTCTTTTATTGACAATTATGGCTACTCCATTTCTTCTAAGGTTTTCTTGCCTGCAGTAGTAGATATGATGGTTTCCAGAGCTGAATTCACCCATCCCTGTCCATTTGAGCTCACTGATGCCCAAGATGTCAATGCTTATTCTTTCCATCTCATTTTTTACCACTTCCAGTTTTCCTTGATTCATAGACCTCACATTCCATGTCCCTATGCAGTATTGTTCCCTGCAACACTGTATTTCTCCTCCCCCTTTCGTATCCCTCCCCCTTTTCAGATCTGTTGTGCTGAGCATCCCCTTGTTTTGCCTTTTGTTTTGGTCCATAGGGTTCTCTTGGCAAACTTTGTGGCGTGCCTTGCCGGTCTCTACGCCAGTCTCTTCCCATCACACATGTTATCACAGTTTAAACAGTTTTAAAACAAAGTATTATCATGCACAATATCACAGTTTATCACATAGTATCAAAGTAAAAGTTGAACTAATTAATGAAAGGGAAAGAAAGAAAGAAAGAAAGAAAAAGTCCACTATGTCAAGTCTCTATGTAAGTCAGTTTCTTGTACAGTCACTATGTCAGTTACCATAAGCCATCTATGTTTAGTCAACTATATTATTTCAGTTCGATTACTTATCCTTTGCATGCACACAGCAGCTCTTGCCTCTCTTCGGCCGCATGGAGTCGGTCAAAGGCGCCGGCTCGGGCCTCGCTGTGATGGTGGTTGTGGATGGTATCTCCTGGGGGTGGTCGGGGGCCTCCGGAAGTGTCCTTCTCTCTGGCCCAGGTCTTTGGATGGGGAGGGAGGGGCAAGATCCTTTACTCACCTCCCCCTTGGGCCTCTCTGGATGGAATGAGCAGTAGAGCTGGGCCTTGCTGATTCCTTTTTCTTCCTCTCTAGGCCCAGGTCTTTGGATGGGGAGGGAGGGGCAGGATCCTTTACTCACCTCCCCTGTGGGCCTCTCTGCATGGAATGAGCAGTAGAGCTGGGCCTTGCTGATTCCTTTTTCTTCCTCTCCAGGCCCAGGTCTTTGGATGGGGAGGGAGGGGCTGGATCCTTTACTCCCCTCCCCTGTGGGCCTCTCTGCCCACAGGGAAGGGCAGAGAGCATTATTTATTTATTTAGTCAAATTTCTGCTGCTGCCCAACTCGACAGCAACTCTGGGCAGCTAATAGCATTAAAAACAAGCACTACAATCTTAACTAAAACCCTTAAAACCCCATTAAAAGTACCTACAAAATTCATACCCATCAAGCGCGGCTCCACAAAATATGAGAAATTACTGCGCATGTGTGGCATACCTGTCAAGCACGGCTCTGGACAATATGGGACCTGGGCAGAATGGTTCTGCACAGGTCCATTTTACACATGCTTAAAAGCCGTTTATGCATGCATAGAACAGACATGCGCAGAACGGTTCTGCGCAGGTCCGTTGTATGCATGCGTAGAAGGCTTTTACGCATGCGTACAACGGACCTGCGCCAAACTGTTCTGCGCATGTCCGTTCTACGCATGTGTAGAAGGATTCTACACATCCCCTTCTGCACAGAACCCTTCTACGCATGCGGCTATGTAGGCGGCTATGTGCAAAAGTTCTATGCATGTGTAGAAAGTACCTGTGCAGAAGGGATGTGCAATAACTCCTTTCCCCCCTGCTGCCAAGATCCGGGATAACGGCAGCTCCGGGCGGGAAAGGACAAAAAACGGCGCCGAAATACGGGAAATCCCGGCCAATCCGGGATACTTGACAGGTATGATGTGTGGATGTGCACGCTCAGTAACCCATTTGTGCATGCGCACCATGGCCATGCATGCACAGTAACCCATTTGCACATGCACACCTTATCCGCGCATGCACAGTAACCCATTTGTGCATGCACACGGTGGCCACACATGCACAGTAAGCCCTTTCCCCGCCATTCACATATGGGACAGTGGCGGGAAAGGGGAGGAACGAGCGCAGAAAAACGGGAAATCCCGGCCAATACATGATACTTGACAGGTATAACAAAATTACCCACCCCAACCCCATCAGTTAAAAGAGACAGGGAGTGATCTTGTTATATGAGCCAGCAGGCAGGGGTCACCACGCCCCTGGTGCCCCACACCTGCTTTGCCAGCCAGGGATGATGGTAACTGTAGTCCTCAAAACTAGCCTTTCCCAGTTCTAGTTCTTTATGTGGTTTGAAAAGTGGATTTCTGAAGACAGCTCGAATTGCAGTGGCTTCATCATTATCAAAAATAAAGGAGTCTTGTCCACTTTTACATTCGGCCACACTTCTTGATCTGTCTTTCCTATTGTGTTGCAATCAACCAAAAGGGAACAATTTGTGGCTTGCTGCAGTTCCGAAACTTGAAATGAGCTGCTGGAATACGACTGGAAGTCAATTTGAGCAAGTTGATTTCGAGTTGTGATTTCTCTCTCTCCAATACCCATAGTGGAATACACAACATTTGCCAGAGAGTCATTTAAATATTACCGGTCACGTTACATTGTGGTTGTTTGGAAATAATTATATCTGTATCACAGACAGTAAATAATAGATGTGCTTTCAGTAACATTTGATTCATGTCCTGTTTTAATATGGCAAACTTAGAAGTAATTTAATCTCCCAGTAAATTGAACTGGTAGGGGGTTCTCCACACAGAAGATTGCAAGTTATTAATTCCAGACAGTCTTCGTCTTGTACAATTAGTCACTGTTTGCAGCTGGAGATGTTTTATTAATTTTCCATAGCAGTTGATTTTCCACAGTTTTCTCAGTTTAAATTAAGCAGTAAGAGCTGCTGTTTCCTCTTAAATAAATTTCCTTTCCACAAAAAGAAACATGCCTCTGGCGATGTCAATTTCCCCATTTGATTAAAGTGCCAGCAGGCAATTAATAACTTAATGCATTTTAAAGTACTTTTAGAAAAGTAATTTGAATAGCCAAACTTGTCTAGTCGAATTGATTGTTGCACAAGATTTAATACTTTTTTTAAAAAAAAATTGCATTTTGTAAAAGACGATGCTGTACCTTTGAAAAGGGCAAAATAAGGAGAAGAGGACGATATCACAGGCACCTGGGGGCAGAGTGAGACCATTTCTCCTTCTCTTTATCTATAGTTTATTATCATTTCTCACTGTCTATCACAATAACCATAAATAATAATAGAAATGAAAGGGTAGAATTAATACTACGATAAGAACCGTAACTTAAAGCTTTGGAAAAAGAGATTTGTTGGCCCATCAGGTGGTGCAAAACAGTTAGGAAGGAAAATAGGCCTCTAATCATTCAATTATGTCCCTGTTGTTATTGGCTTACGCAGCCTCGTCCAATTCGGTGCCCTCCAAATGTGCGGGATTACAACTATTGGACGTGGCTGGGGATGATGGATGTTGTAAACCTGTAACTTTCGGAGGACATCACATTTGGGAAAGGCTGGTTGTGATCCACAGATCTGCCATTGCTCCAGGACCATAGAAGACAATTTATCTAGCAATGACACTTATATACCGTGCCATAGTGCACTCTCTGGGCAGTTCACAAGGTAATTTGCATTTTGTCCCACAAAATATTTACTTACCACGGACAAAGCTCACGTATCAGTCTTCTGGGCCAGACGTGAAACTGCCAAAGGAAGCCACCTTTTGGCGCGTTCATTCTGCAGTTCCCCTTGCCTGACCTAGTGTGAGAAAGATTAGCCGGAAACACAAGGTTGCCTTACCAGGGTACGCTCGACTGTAATTCAAAAATGTCATAACCTTCAAGGAGGCTCTTTCTGTGTACCCCCACATATCGGTGAGAACATATTTTGGTCACATATTGCAAACAAGTAACTACAGTTGGTAATTTTGATCGATAGATGATAATTTATTGTGTGGGCTTTTAAGGGTTAAAAGCATTGGATGGGTTGTTTGCATCTTTTAGAAGAATTAGCCATTCCTTCTGCACCTCCTTTTGGTGTGTGTGCTTCATTTATCAAAGGAAAAGAACACTACAGTAGCATGAACGAACCTGGGAGCAGGACCGAACCTGGGAGCTCTAGCTGCCTTGAAAATCCTGGAAAGGGTGACCAAGTCAGAATTGGCTTGATGACATGCAATTATTATTATATTAAAATCACAGACACAGGTGCTGGCTTTTGAAGACTGCATAACTTTTCACCAGGCCAGTCTTCACTAAAGGTCAGCAGTTACTGGAATGTTTTTGAAGCGGTAGCCATGTTAGTCTGTGTGCAAACATATTAGAAAGTAAACAAAACAAAATTAAAAAGGTGAAAAAGTGTGTCACCTTAAAGCAGGGGCACTCAACCTGCAGCCCATGGGCTGGATGTGACCCACAGCACCATTTCATGTGGTCCACCACCACCTCCTCCACCACACCAGGAAGTATCATGTGGTGGAAAAAGGGCAAATGGCTGTCCGGCCCCTGAAGCTGTCTGAGGGAGTGTAGCCCGGCCCCCGGCTTTAAAAGGTTGAGAACTCCTGCCACAAAGACTAACTTCTGCATTTTAATGTTAGCTTTTATGGATAAATTTCACTTTGTCAGACATAAGAGTGAGACCTCATAGTATTAATTTATACATATCAGATGCAGAGATATGCAATAATTGACTAGCATAATAGATAGCTATTTACAACCATTATTATTATTATTATTATTATTATTATTATTATTATTATTATTATTATTATTATTATTATTATTATTATTATTATTATTATTATTAGTAGTAGTAGTAGTAGTAGTAGTAGTAGTAGTAGTAGTAGTAGTAGTAGTAATAATAATAATAATAATAATAATAATAATAATAATAATAATAATAATAATAATAATAATAATAATAATAATAATAATAATAATAATAAATCAACCATGTGGTATATAATCTCACTCTGGGCAGCTCACAATGTTAAAAAAGAGCAGCACAGACACCATAAAACCATAGAAAACACCCCTCCCACTGTTATGTATGTTAACTGTGTTTTCTGACAGGAGCGGAATGTATCTTTTCTCATGTATCTATTCTTATGCAAATAAGTGGATCAAAAAGTGCACACTCTGTTAGCCAATGGGTTTGTTGTATTATTGTTACTGTTACTGTTTATAGTGTATATAAGTCCGAGTTTTGCCCCATCCAAACTGTGTTCAAACCCCACTATTAAAGAGCTGAATTTCACTACTTCATTCGTCTGCTTCTTCATTCCCTGAACACGAAATTGGCAGAAACATCGGCCCATTTGACCCAGCGCGTCCAGAGAAATGGGCAACATACGAACGCCGATTCCGCCATGCAATGGCCTCGCAGAAGATCACCGACAAAGACCAGAAGCGCTCCTGTTTCCTCGCTCAGTGCGGTTCTGAGACGCTTGAGCTGGCAACCCACCGCGTTCTCCCAAGGGACGTGGATGTGGTGCCGCTCACAGAAATCATGTCCGCACTGAGGAAACACATGCAGCCAGAGGTCTCGATCTTCCCAGCCAGGGTGGCCTTCCACAGAAGGGAGCCGCGACCTGGGGAGTCCATTGCAGACTACGCCGCCGCTCTGCGCATTGCTGCCGCCACATGCAAGTGGGACAACATCAAAGAAGCACTCCGAGACCGTCTGCTGGCCAGCATGAGGGACGAAGATGCTCAATGTCGCCTCATGATCAGAAAAACGCTAACTTTCAAGGCTGTCCTAGAAGAGGCGGTAGCGTCTGAGGCTGCACAGTCTGGCATCAAGCTTTTCCAGCATCGCCACTCCACCACCAGTGCCACCAACTCAGTTGTGCAAGCTCAGCAAAATTCATCTTCATCCTCCTCAGCATCGCCTGGTTCCACCTCTTCATCGGAGTCCAGCAACGCAGAGGGAGAAGTCCGAGTGGTCCGACGAAAGCACCGAGAGCACCGTGACGATCGGGAGAAGAAATTCCTTTGCAAGTGTGATGGCTGTGGAGCCCGACATGGCCGCATGAAGTGCCCCTTCCGCACCGCAGAATGCCACAACTGCGGACGACGAGGGCACATTGCTAATGCAAGCGCGGTGCCAAAATGGCCGCCGCGCCCTTTGCGGGGCCCCCCCACAGGACAGAGAATCCGGGTAGTTAGGGGCGTGGCCAGCTCCCTTATAAAAGGGGTGGCCATGAGGCAGCCGAGCTGCCATTTTACCTCAGCGACGGAGTGGAGAAGTCTTTTCCCCTGTGTCTCCGTCGCTCTTTAGCTTACCGGGAAGCCTTTTGGTAGCGATTCTTCCTTTTCGGCTTCCCTTTGCTTCGGTGGAGATGCCTTCGAAGAAGAAGGCAGCTTGGAGTGCGGCTCGCGCTGTTAGGAGGCGCAACCCGGGTCGTAGGACCGCGGTGCCGCCTCCCCAGCAGCAGCCTTTGCAGGCCCCTGCCGGGACCGGCGGAATGGGGTCTATCGCCCCTTGGCCCGGAGCGGGTGAACAATTTGCGGGCGCGGTAGGGGCTCCGGCCCGCGGCCCGCGAGCGGTGGACACCGCTCCTGCACCCGCCCACCAGGTTGGGCCTGCTGCTCTTGGGTCGCAGCCTCTCCCGGGGCCCTCTAGCCTTGGGGGGTGGTGCGGCCCCCTGCCTTGGCAGGTTTCTCCACCGACCCTGCCGGGCTTCGGTGTTGGCCAATGGCCATATTCGGGTCCTGGGGTACAGCGACCTGTACCCACGCCTTGGACCGTGCGGGCCGGCCGGCCCTTGGCCCTAGGTCAACGTGGAAGCCTTACTGGCCCGCCTGGCGGCCCTTGAAGCGTCGTTGGCTCGGGCCAGTCAGGCGGGGGCCCTCCCTTTGGGGTTCCTTTTGAGGCGCTGCCGGCAGGAGGACAACAGCCGACAGGGAGGGTTGAGCTGCTGCAGGCGCGTGGCGCGGTTTCGCCCACTGCCTCGCAGCTCCCCAGCCAGCAGCCAGGTGCGGGTCAGGCCCCGGTGATGAGCTCTGCGTCGGTCGTGAGCTCCGACGCCCCCAGTGGGCCGGAACCCCCGGTGGGGGCGGCCCGCGGGGGTGCAGCATGTGAGTATACGGTGTAAGCAAGTACATCCACACACATTCCCAATATGGGGGGGGGGGGGCTTTTCAATGGCCTTGGCCTCGCGCGGGTGGTGCGGCGGTGTACCCGCTGACGCCTCACCCGGCGATGACAGCTAACACCCAGGGCCCCGTGGTGGGGGGTGTTCCCTACCCTGAGGGGAATGTTTTGGGTGGCCGGGTTGGCCCAAGCCCCTATTCCTTACCGCTGAGTGATCGTTTGGCACAGGCCGCCAGAGAGTAAATTTGGCGGGGGGAGTGCGTGGATATCTTCGTGCTCCTAAACAAGGTGCCCATCAAGGAGAGAGGGAGGGGCAGAATGAGAAGGATAGTGGCAGGCACGTTGTCTCAAGCCACCAAGTATGTGGGCCAAATGGTTGCCGGCCTGCATCATATGCATGGCGGTGTACCTTAGGGCCCGGCCGGATCTGGCAATTCCGATGGTCCAGTATTTGGACAACGTCCACCGGGCGATGGTTTACTTTCCGGGCCCAGCATGGTTGGCTTGTGACGAGGAATGCCGTAGGCGGAATTCCCCGCACCCCGAGATTAGGCGGGATTGGCCAGGCCAGAGGCCGCGGCTTTTGTACGTGACGCCCACGCGCCCTGCGCCCGGGGAGATATACCATTGTGGGCATGCGGTTCAGCAGGCGGCCCCAGCATAGGTCACCTGCCAGGGGGCGGGGCGGGGGGTTCCAGCCCGCCTGCTGTGCTGGACTTTCTTGTCCAATGGCTCCTCTGAGGGGAAGACTTGCAATACAGACAGAAGTATCCCAACTGTGTTGGCCCCCATGCGGCCTCTGCCTGTCCCAGGCCTAGAAGGATGCGGGGCAGAGGGTGGGGCAGACAGGGGGCTGGCAAGACTGCCGCAGATGGATCTAGTTCACCGAAGGGCTCTCTCCCCAGTTAAGGTGGACATGTTGGAGCGTGGCTCCCATGGTACCCGAAGGGAGAGGATGCGGGTTCTCTCCTTCAGGGTTCTAGGCAGGGGTTCCGGATCCCTTTCATGGGTAATAGGTCCCCTCAGGATGCCCCCAATCTTTTATCCCTTAAGGGGAGGGAGGAGGTGGCTGCTGCTAGCTTTGACAATAGGGTCTATGCGGGCAGGGTCGCTGGCCCTGTCCCTGCATCCCGTCCCGGGGAGCATATTATTTCAATGATGCCATGCCTTTTGGCTATTCCATTGGGGCTCGGTATTCGAGCGTTTCACCACTTTCCTAGATTGCGCTTTTGTCCGCAGGTCAGGGTCCCGGTCTGTAGCCCATTCCCTGGATGGTTTTATTCGGGGCTGAACGGGGCTGGGACACGTACACACGTCTCCTCAACACATTTCAGACGCTAATGGAGGAACTGGGTGTCCCTTTAGCGCCCGAAAAGACCGAGGGCCCATCTCCACAGCTAGTATTCCTGGGGTGGAGAGTAACACGGTAGCGCAGGATTCTAGGTTGCAGTGGGATAAGGTCCCAAAGCTAGTGGCCCTTGTCTCGGTCTGGCTGGCCGAGCGCATGGCATCACTGAGGGAACTTTTGGTGCTACGTGGTCACCCCAGTTTAGCTGGCAGGGTCGTAGCACCGGGCAGGGCATTTGCTCTGCGCTGGTGCGATGCCTTGGCGGGATTCTCCAGGCCCCACCACAGGCTCAGATTTACCCGGGGTATCGGGGCAGACGTGCTTGTCTGGCCATAGATCCAGGGGTGGTTCACCGGGGTGTCATTTTGGGGTCTGATCTCTTGGCTCCCCCTTGCTTTCAGATGCAGTCCGATGCCTCAGGATTCCTGGGTTTACGGGATGTACTTCAATTGGAAGTGGGCCTATGGTGGGTGGCCAACATACTGGGCAGGCAAGTGTCGCCTGCATGGTCTCACGTATCTGGAATGTTTCCCTATCCTGGGTGCTTTGATGCTATGGGGCAAGGAGTGGGCCAACTCAGTTGTGCAATTTTGGCATGGCAACGCGGGTGTTGTCCGCATCGTCACTGCACAGATTTCCAAATCGCCCGGGGTTATGGGGCTAGTGTGTTGGTTTGTGTTATGCAACCTGTGCCTCAACGTTCCCTGCAGGGCCAGGCATGTCCCAAGGGTTGATAATGATATTGCTGCTGCTTTGTCCCGCCTGCAGATCTCCCGGTTCCGTGCCTCGGCCCCTGGATGCGGAGGAATTTCCCTCGCCACTCCTGACGAGAGATGGAACGTTGGCGAGGAGAGGTGAACCGGGCGATTGGCCTGTCACTAGCGCCATGCATGAGTAAGGCGTATCACCACGCATTTAGTTCCTTCAGAGTATTATGTACCCGATTCCGACTGCCAGGAACCTGGCCGATCCCAGTAGCCCATGTTCTGCGGTTCATGGTTTACCTGTATGCCTAGGGCCTTGCACCACGCACCATAGCATCTCAGCTGTCGGGTTGGCTTTTGTGGCCAAAGTGGGAGGTCGTGTGGACGGCACCAATGACTTCCGGGTGAGACATGTTTGGGAGGGGTGGGTGCGCGTGCGCGGGCGTTCCCCGGCCGACCGCCACCCCATTTACCAGGGGTTTTTACCCAGTTGGCCCGGGGCTGGCCTGGCCTCTGTTTTGATAGATGAGGCAGCCCACTTCATGCGGCTACAACGGTGGCCTTTTTGGAGCCCTCCGCATCGGCGAGCTTGAGATGCTGAGTAAGGCGGATGCAAGATTTTCCCAGGGTTTTTACCCAATTGGCCCGGGGCTGGCCTGGCCTCAGTTTCGATAAATGAGGCAGCCCACTTCATGCGGCTACAACGGTGGCCTTTTTGGAGCCCTCCGCATCGGCGAGCTTGAGATGCTGAGTAAGGCGGATGCAAGATTTTCTCAATTGGCCCGGGGCTGGCTTGGCCTCTGTTTTGGAAATGAGGCAGCCCACTTCATGCGGCTACAACGGTGGCCTTTTTGGAGCGCTCCACGACAGCGAGCTTGAGATGCTGTATAAGGCGGATGCAAGTTGTAGGGCACTGGAACTCGAGGATGTCTAGGTTGCCAAAGACTGGGCCCAGTTGAGGATACGTTCCTCTAATACAGATCAGCATGGCGTAGGCAGTGGTGTAAGACTGCTACGGTGTTCTTTGGCAGACATCTGTCCGGTTGGTGCCCTACAGGAGTTCCTGGCACTGCGTGGCATGCACCACGGCCCGTTTTTCTGTCACCAAGATGGATCTCCCCTTACTAAATTTCAGTTTTGGAAGGTGACAGGGAGTGCCCTCACAGGTGCCCGTTATGGCACACATTCATTCCGTACTGGTGCAGCCTCTACAGCAGCTGCTTTTGGGTACTCTGGGGCTGGCATACGCAGCATGGGGAGGTGGGGCTCGCAATGTTTTCAGTTTTATGTGCGCCCACTTCCGCCATGAGTACCAATCCAGTCACCTTCCCGTCTTTTTCTCAATTTTTCTCAATTTTCTTACAGACCCTGGGTGTCGTATTACACCGGTGACAGTATGGCTGGTGGGCCACAGCTATGTGCACAGGGCAGCGCGTTACGCTGCGGCGACAGAGTGGGGACCCCGACTGGGACTGGGTGAACACGCCAGTCTCACATGGCATGGTAAGCCTGGGATGTTATGGCGGGAGCTGCGGCCTTTCCTTTTTTCTGGCCTGGGTGCTGACCCGCCTGACATGCTCATCATCCAACTGGGGGGCAATGATTTGGGCCAGGTCACCGGCTTATAGCTTAAGCATGCGATTTGCGAGGACCTCGCCTACTTGCATTATGTCTGGCCTGCCACAACCCTGGTTTTGCGGACATTGTCCCGCGCCATTCCTATAGAGGGGGCGTTAACCTCCTGGCCCTTGACCGCGCTAGGCGCACGGTCAATAGGGCGGTGGCGCGGTTTCTTGCCGACAGGGCTTGGGGACGGGTCAGTCATCACCCCGATATTAGCCTACAAAATTATGACTTGTACGCAGGGGATGGGGTCCATCTGTCGCGAGGAGGTATGGACCTCCTGTTGGGTGATTGGCGAGCAGGCCTGTTGACCGAGCTGACGGTCTGGGGGGGGCGTCAGGTCTTCTTTGAAGCCCCTCCGTGTGGCGGGTAGCACTGGTAAGGTAAACAGTATGACCCACAAGTATCCGGCAGGTTCGCAATTGACTGGACAACACTAGACAGGAATAAATTAGTTAAACGTTGTCCGGTCAACGACGAACCAGGCGATGGGGTGATGACGATTGCTAACCAGCATGCATCACCCCTGTGATTTCACGGATACGCGTCAGAGGGTGGGGTCATGAGTTAGTTATTGACTACGGTCAACAATTTGTTTGTCGTCAACTAACAAATTGATACAAATTGATACATTGTAACCAATTGCCGTTGGCAATTTTTGGGTGGTACCTTACCAGTGTTACTTCGGCCTGCTTGCCTTATGAATTATGATTGGTCGTTTTACCAATACAAATTTATAATTCGGACTAGGGCATTGAATCAATAAATGTGGCCCGATGCTGTTATCCACTTTCAATGTTGTCTGTGTCCGTTATTGGGGGGGTGCGCCTGCAATGCAAGCGCGGCGCCAAAATGGCCGCCGCGCCCTTTGCGCCCCCCCCCCACAGGACAGAGAATCCGGGTAGTTAGGGGCGTGGCCAGCTCCCTTATAAAAGGGGTGGCCACGAGGCAGCCGAGCTGCCATTTTACCTCAGCGACGGAGCGGAGAAGTCTTTTCCCCTCCACCCCCTCCCTAGTTAACAGTGTGATATTTTGGTCGCTTCGGGGCCGGGTGGGAATTTTTGGCTGGGACCCATATTGGCTTCCGGGTTCTGGCTTTTTTGCCCATCCCACACTGTTGCTATGGTTTGATATAGGGGTCTTTCTGTGTTCCTAATGTTGACTTTGGTCACATTGGCGGGTAGCACTGGTAAGGTAAACAGTATGACCCACAAGTATCCGGCAGGTTCGCAATTGACTGGACAACACTAGACAGGAATAAATTAGTTAAACGTTGTCCGGTCAACGACGAACCAGGCGATGGGGTGATGACGATTGCTAACCAGCATGCATCACCCCTGTGATTTCACGGATACGCGTCAGAGGGTGGGGTCATGAGTTAGTTATTGACTACGGTCAACAATTTGTTTGTCGTCAACAAACAAATTGATACAAATTGATACATTGTAACCAATTGCCGTTGGCAATTTTGGGGTGGTACCTTACCAGTGTTACTTCGGCCTGCTTGCCTTATGAATTATGATTGGTCGTTTTACCAATACAAATTTATAATTCGGACTAGGGCATTGAATCAATAAATGTGGCCCGATGCTGTTATCCACTTTCAATGTTGTCTGTGTCCGTTATTGGGGGGGTGCGCCTGCAAAGTATGCCAAGAGCGAAAGCAAAGAACTCCAGCACCTGAGTCCAAGAAGAGTCATCACCACAAAACGTCCATCGCCAAAGTGTCACCAGAGCCTGAGCCATGCCAAGTGGGCATCGTCAGCGAGCGTTTCTTCACAGACCTTAGCCTGCAGGACATCCTATTCAAGATGGAGGTGGATTCAGGTACTACCTTTTCCATAATCCCACAGCGGGAGTTTTTGATAATTCCCCCTGCCTCTTGGCCCAAGCTCAAATCTTTTAAAACTTCCCTCTGGGATGTGCAAGGTTGTCAGATTCCGGTCCTGAGGGTGGGAAATTTCTTGGTCAAATTCAAAAACATTTGCACCTCCTTGCCATTGGTTGTAGTTAAGCAGGGCACTAACTGTCTTATTGGGACCCAATGGTTTAGGCCCCTGGGAATCCGGCTTTCTGGCATTCACGCAATAGACGCTGACCCAATCCGTGACATTTATGCTGCACAACCTGAGGTGTTCAAAAAGGGTTTGTGGTTATACAAAGGACCCCCTGTGGACTTTGAGCTTGACCCAACTGTCCGACCCATCCAGATGAAGCCATGCCGGGTACCCTTTGCTTTAAAGAAGAAGATAGAAGCTGAGCTGGACAAACTGGTGGGGCAGGGCATCCTAGTGCTAGTGGACTCCACAGAGTGGGAGACACCAATAGTGACTGCTTTGAAAAGTAATGGGGAGGTCAGGATATGCGCTGACTACAAGTGTACCATCAATAAAGCTATTCGCCCAAATGCATATCCTGTGCCCGTGGTAAACCACCTTCTTGCCTCCTTGCATGGAGGAAATTGCTTTGCAAAACTTGACCTTACCCAGGCTTACCAACAATTGAATGTGTCTCCTGCTGCTGCCATAGCCCAGACCATAGTAATGCATAGGGGGGCATTTAAGGTAACTAGACTACAATTCGGGGTGAATGCGGCCCCCGGAATATTTCAATCTCTTGTAGAATGTACTTTAAAAGGTTTGCCCGGTGTCCTGCCATATTTTGACAATGTCCTGATCACTGCTAAGGACACCGTCGAACTAGCGGCCAGGCTCGATCGAGTCCTCTCACGTTTCGAGAGGGCCGGTCTACATCTCAGAAGAGACAAATGTGTGTTTTTGGCACAGGAAGTGGAGTTCCTGGGGTACCGAGTTACACCCCAAGGTATCATGCCCTCTGACTCCAAGGCGGTGGCCATGCGAAATGCACCCAGGCCAAAATGTAAAGCCAAATTGCAATCATTTCTAGGATTGTTAAACTTCTGTCATGCTTTTCTCCATCGCAAAGCCTCAGTTGCCAAACCATTACATCGGCTTCTTAAGAAAGATACTGTTTGGCACTGAGGCCATTGCCAGGAGAAAGCGTTCCTAGAACTTAAAAGGCTGCTATCTTTGGATGCTGTATTAACTCATTTTGATCCTAACAAGGAAGTTGTACTTGTGTGTGATGTATCCTCTGTGGGGGTGGGAGCTGTGTTATGCCATGTACTAAATGACGGGAGGGAAGCCCCCGTAGCATTCTATTCCCGTTCACTCTCAAAGCCTGAGAAAAATTACGCTCAGACAGACAGGGAGGCGTTGGCAATCGTGTCTGGCACTAAGAAATTCTACGATTACCTTTATGGAAAACCTTTTACCATCGTAACTGACCACAAGCCCCTCCTTGGTATCTCTGTGAATGGGAAGCCCACGCCTCAAATTCTGTTCCCAAGGATGTTGCGTTGGGCAATTTTTCTAAATGTATACGATTTTACTTTGGTGCACAGGCCCGGCAAGAACATCAGCCACACTGATGCCCTGTCACGTTCTCCACTGCCAGGGGTCGGGGAAGCCGAAAGCGACCACCAGGTCCTTATGATTGAGGCTTTCAACTCGCCCCCCGTTGTCCCCTCAGATATAGCCAAGGCTATGGCCAAGGATGTAACAGTGACTAAAATAATGTCTTGGGTACAAAAAGGCTGGCCTATCTCTCCTTTAGCCGAGGAATTCAGAACATTCCACGACAAGCGTTTGGAATTGTCAGTGGAACGAGGTTGCCTTCTATGGGGCCAGTGGGTGGTCATTCCTGTCACTTTCAGGAAAAAGGTTTTACATCTACTTCACACAAGTCACCCGGGAATTGTCTGTTCCAAAGCCCTTGCCCTTAGCTACTTTTGGTGGCCTCAACTGGACCAAGACATAGAACAAATGGTCGATACTTGTTCTAGTTGTCAATCCCCTCACCCAGAGCAATCCTACCTTCTCTCTCAGGAATGGGATTCTGCTCAGGGCCCGTGGTCCAGGTTGCTCATAGATTTTGCAGGTCCATTTAGGGGTGCCCTATTTTTGTTGGTTGTGGATTCATTCTCTAAGTGGCTGGAAGTGATTAGGGTGCCTAATACCACTTCAGTCACCACGATAATGCACCTAAGAAGGCTGTTTGCAGTATTTGGACTTCCAGATGTGCTGGTGTCCGACAACACGTCCACGGTCACATCTGCAGAATTCCAATCCTTCATGGAAAGTAATGCAATTGGGCACATCACTGCCGCCCCATTCCACCCAGCCACCAATGGCCAGGTGGAGCGGCAGGTGCGCACAACTAAAGATGCACTTCAGCGTATGGGTGAAGGGGATTTGGAGCTCTAGTTATGCCAGTTTCTTTTCACATATAGGCTCACCCCCCCTTGCCTCAGGGCTGTCCCCTGCTGAATTGCTCCAGCGGATGAAACTGTCATCCTTGCTGGACAGATTTGATCCATCTAGGGTAGAGGACAAAGGCACAAATATAGCAATCCAACACCAGAAGGATTTCTCGTCCGGAGACCCTGTACATTGCCGCAATTATGCAGCTGGTGGTCCTACATGGGTGCCTGGGTTTGTGATCAATCAGACTGGTCCTGTTTCTTATAGAATCGAAACAGCCACTGGTCTGATCTGGAGGAGGCACGCGAATCAATTGAGACCCAGAGTACTGGACCCACAAGACGAATACAGACACTCAACGCTAGGGTTGTCCCCCACCCGTTAAACCCAGGGGGCAGAGGTAATAGTCAGCAGTCAGCCAACATTGACCCAGAAGTGTCTTCTAAGAACCGATTTCAATGGGAATTTGTGGAATGCTCCCCTATTCCGGCCATGTGTACCCCTACACTGTCCCAGCCTAGCACTCTGGATTCCTTTATTGAAGATGACCAATTTTGTTCAGAGTCGCCCTCCACTCTTAGTACACACAGGAGGGACCCTGAGTTGTCTTATTCATCCATAGAATTAGATTTTGGTTTTGAGCGATCCCCTGCTCCTCCATCTGACAAACGGGGCTTTAATTTGGGTTTACAATCCTCCCTCTCTAGTCAATCCCTCACTCCAGTCGGGTCGCCCATCCTACGAGCCCCTGAGCCGGCTCAGCCAAGTGTCCGACCCAGAAGGGAAACTAGACCGCCATCCTGGTTAAAGGATTTTGCTTTTACCTAGGGGGGAAGAATGTTATGTATGTTAACTGTGTTTTCTGACAGGAGCGGAATGTATCTTTTCTCATGGATCTATTCTTATGCAAATAAGTGGATCAAAAAGTGCACACGCTGTTAGCCAATGGGCTTGTTGTATTATTGTTACTGTTTATAGTGTATATAAGTCCGAGTTTTGCCCCATCCAAACTGTGTTCAAACTCCACTAATAAAGAGCTGAATTTCACTACTTCACTCGTCTGCTTCTTCATTCCCTGAACACGAAACCTACCCAGTCCGATCAGCACCAAGGAGGAGAGGCCAAGGATGGGAGGGTCTTCTATTTAAGCTTCAACAAGCTGCCAAAGAAGAGTTTTCAGCTGCTTCTTAAAGGTCACTAAAGAGTCTATCAGACGCAGCTCCTCAGGGAGAGTGTTCCAGTTAGCCGGAGCCACCACTGAGAAAGCCCTCCAATGTGTAATAGACTTTATAGCAAACTTGGGGGTCGGTGCTTGGAGTAATAAGGGGTTCAGATTTATTACCAGATTGGGGTTCAGATTTATTACCATAAAGTCTGCTTCTCTTGAGGTGTAAATGGTTAGTGGATGAATGCAAAATGAACATTCTGACATTACACATCTGCTGATGAGTTAATTAAGGCTAGTGAGTATGACCCTTTTCTGTGGCCTGGAAAACATCTCTCTCTCACACACACACACACACACATACACACCCAGAGATGGTTCTTCTGTAGGCTACAGCATATAACAGCTTGACAGAGAAAGCAGAGATAAATATATACACATGCTGGATACTCTTTCAAAGGTCAATGGTTTCTGGGACATTATCAAATAAAAAAATGCCAGAACTAACAGGACTTTAAGGTGCCACAAAGTTTTTTTTTTGTCTTATTAAAATTTTGTTTTGTTTATTCCCTGGAATACTGGAAGGATTCAAGAGAGATTTGGACATCCATCTGTCACATCTGCTTTGATTGGGATTCCTGCATTGAGCAGGGGGTTGGACCGGATGGTCTCACAGGGCACCCTTCCAATTCAGTTATTCTATGATTCTATGATTCCCCAATAGCAGAATGAAATGTCAACTGCTGACATTTTCCTCCATGTCCCAAGTTCTTCCCTTCCTGTTTAGGGAAGAAATGAAAACTCTTTCACTTGAGTAGAAACTGTGCAGGAAACTTTCCATCCTTCAAGCCAATGGTTAATAAACCAATGTCAAAACCATGGAGACAGCCTTCCTTTCTACCACTTTTTGGGGGTGCACAGAAAGAGCCTTCTGGAAGATTGTGGTATTTTGGGACCACAATCGGGTGTACCCTGGTAACGGCAAGATTGCGTTGCCAGCTAATCTTTTTCATGCTAGGTTAGGCCAAAGGAACTACAGAATGAACTCACCAAAAGGTGCCTTCACGCCTGGCCTAGACCCAGAAGAAGGAGAAGAAAGAAGAAAGAAGAAGAGGAGGAAGAGGAGGAAGAGGAAAGGGGGCATCAGAAGGTTATTGTATAAAATAATCGGTCTCATGAGCCACCCAGCAGAGGTCGCTGGGGTACAGCAAGAGTTTGGGTATTTTGCGGACTAAATTTAGCAGGCAAAGCTCTTAATCAGACTCTTAGGCAGCCATTCCATTAGGATTACCACCGCCATGGCGACATGCTGAAAGTTAAGCACATGGTCTAGGGTTTGATGGATCAAGGCCTAAGTGAGGGTGAGAGGCTGCCAATCCTGGACGGTGGCAGCATCTGGAAACGAGACCCTATTTTTATCCACTAGGGGAAAAAACTTAGTTCAAAAAGTAACATTTCCGAGCTCCCATGGCCTATGTGTGTGTTTGTAAGTATGTACATGTATGCACTTTGTGTGCATGCATATGAACAACTCCAGTAGTATTTCTTCCCAAATTCAAGCAGAAGTCTCTCTCCTGGCCTGTTTGAAGATGCTGAAAAGGTAAAAGAGGAAGTAAAGAAGAAGAAAGAAGAAGAATGACTGAACCAACGGATTTATCCATATAAAAGAGTTACTCCTTCTTTCTCCTTCCCTTTCTCCAAAAGAATTTTACACATTACCTCACCAGCAAAAAATGGATTTAGTGCCAACTATTGCCAGCCGTTGGGACTGTGGGGGCTCAAGTGGTCAAGATGCTGGACTCGCTAACTGGAAAGTCGGAGTTTGATTCCCGGATACTGCATGATGGAGTGAGCTCCCATCTCTGTCCCCTGCTCCTGCCAACCTAGCCATTTGAAAGCAAGAAATTGCAAGTAGATAAATAGGGACCACTTCAGTGGAAAGGTAAATAGCGTTCTGTGCACTCCGGTGTTGAGGCATGCCTGCCACATGTCCATGGAAATGTCTGCAGATACAGACAGCGATACGACTGGCTTTCAAGCAAGGGCGAACTTTACTATTGCCAGCCTTCACAGTATAAAAATCTGCTCCTGTTTGGTTAGTAAGTTCGATTCCCCACTGTGTGCCTTAGACAAGGGCTGGACCTGATGATCCATAAGGTCATTTCCAGCTGTACAATTCTAAGATTATACAGTAGATCATTATAAGACTCCATGGCTTTAACATTAACTGTTCCAGATCCCTGGGTTTTTTTGCATCATTTTATCCAATGGAGATTGTTGGTATCATTCCACCTAAGATCAGGAGAGAAGTAGCAGTGGACGTTGAGAAAACTAAGCAAGAGAATGATTCTCAACATCCTCTAAATAGATATGAGCTTCAAGTCCACCTGTACAGATCTAGGAAGAGCTTTATGGCAGGAACAAACACTCATGAGGGTACGCAAGAGCAAAACCAAATCAAAAGATGGAAGAAGGAGCTCACTAGACAAGAAATAACATTAAAGGAGGATATAGCTGTGGAACCCAACCTCCCCTTATGTCATTTGAAGGACTCTGAATAGGATGAGGGTTGGTGCCCCTAAATTAGGGTTGCCATATGTCCTGTTTTTCCAGGATTTTCCCAGATTCAAGCTTGGGAAAATCGTACTGGCTGGTTAAAAAAAAAACACATGTAAAAGTCCTGGATTTTTAAATTCAAACAAAGGAAGCAAGATCACCACCACCACCAATGGATTTTTGCAAAGAGTTAATTCACTGTCACCCTGCCTTTCTTTCAATTATCCTGCTTGTAAGCGGCAAAGGCAAAACAGCACCATGAGAAGCCCAACGGGGAAGGGAGACACTTGCAAGCCGGGTAATTGAAAGAAAGGCAGGGAGGCAGCGAATTGACTCTTTGCAAAAAATCCCTTGGCTCACCTTGAGTAATGGTGCAGGAAAGAGGCATGCTGGAACACCAGTCTGAAGAGCTCCAGCTCATGGAGCCACTGGAAAAGGGAAAAAAGATGGAGGTTGCCTGCCCCGGATGGGGATTCCATGGGGCCTAAGAGCTGTGGCCTCCTCGACAGCCCTATCCAACACATGCACAGTTTGAAGAAAGCAATCACATCATGTGGCTGTCCCGGTTTGGTGGGAAAGAATAATGGCAACCCTACCCTAAATGCAAGACCAACAAGCTCAAGTGGGGACTGCTGGAGGATAACAACACACTATGTGATTCCAGCTCATTTACTGGTCTGCCAATTACTGCCAGAAACATCCACCAGTGAGGACTTGCGTTTGGCCAACACCAAAGCCAAGAAAGTGGCTTCATTTTGGCGGGCGAGGGTTTGATTGGGACAAAAGAAGGGATCCCACACCGAAACTGAAAGAATATTGGGTAGAAAAGCTCATGCAATGCTTAATATTGGCCACTAGATGACACCAGGGAGTGGAATATGATTTGTTAAATTTGTAGGCTTCTTGGCTCCCCTCATACTTACTAGGAAGGTCTATGATCAAAACAAAGTAAAAAATAAGCAAGCAAGAAACAAAAGCAGTAATTTAACAAAAAATACCTTTTTCTTCTGACAGTGACACCATAAAACAATTAGTGGCTAGTATAGTAAAGATCGGGTCTGCAGTGGCTTAGTGGTTAAGACGCTTGATGACTGGACGGCCGGCAGGTCAGCAGTTCAAGACCCGAGTGCTGCATCATGGAGTGAACATCCATCTCTGTTCTAGCTCCTGCCAATGTAGCAGTCGAAAGCAAGAAATTGCAAGTAAGTAACTAGGTACTGCTTTGGTGGGGAAGGTAACAGCGTTCTTGCATTCTGGTGTCTAGTCCTGCCTGCCACATGAAACGTCTGCAGGCCCATACACCACTGGCTCTTTGGCTGTGAATGGAGATGGGCACCGCTCACTAGAGTAAAAAAGGACAGGATTTGATGACTTGACGGCATTAGCTATTTTTATTATTGAAAGGATCTAACCAAGGTCTTTGGAGGGGTGGGCAGAATTCAGCACCTTGGATACCTCTTGTAAAGTAGTTGATACACTGTCCCCACAATAGTAACTAAGCTAAAGAACCTCACAGTGATTTTTAACAAGACCTCTTTGAAAGCTTTGGAAGTGACCCTATGTAGAAAAAATGTGGGAAGCAGTGGATGGGTTGCTTGAGGAAGGAGGGAGGAACTTATGTCCCACCTTGTATTAATGAACTACACCTCCATCACCCCTAGCTATTAATCACTCGGGAAATGGAGTCTAGCAAGATCAGGAGGGCCATGACCTTCCCAGACTTGGTTCAAAGCCACATGGAAAGTACCTATGGGAAGAAGCAGGATTCAAACTGGGGATTCGTGGAAATTTGAGCCACTGTTGATATGGGATGTTCTTCCAGCTCTTGGCCTTTCTTGCTGGAATGTGGAATGGGCATGTTTTTCAAGCTTGCAGCTGCTGGTGATTCCTGACCAGCAGAGAGAGACGAGTCCATTTCTGACACAGAATCCATCTAAATGTAATGTCCAAATCCTCAAATCTCCAAATAAACGAAAACAGACTGATCAAGTAAAGCAATCTGCCGGAAGTTGACCGTAAAGAGTTTTGCATCTCAGCTAGGCTTAAGGGAAAGTGTCCATTAACGAGGGATTATTAACATTAGTACAAGAGGAGTTACGCAGCCGGTCAATACGAAGTTGGGGGAAAGGACAATTTCCTTTCTCTCCCCTTCCCCCCACCCCATTTTGAAGCCCTGTGGGGTAGTTGAGGGGGAGGAAACCCACATTTAATTTTGCCATTTGCTGACTTCTGCTGGGTGAAATGAAGAGCCCCAAATATAGATTTTCTTTTTCTTACATCATCATCATTATTATTATTATTATTATTATTATTATTATTATTATTATTATTATTATTATTATTATTATTATTATTATTATTATTATTATTATTATTATTATTATAGTAAAATCATTGCTTCATTATTTACAGGGTGGTGGCAGTCGGCTTTTAACTGCAATAAATGGGTTTTGCATCTGAAATTCAGTTGGAGATGTTTGTTGCTAGTTTGTTATATTCATCATATCTGCAGGCATATTTGTTTCGCTTCTGCAGTCCTGCAAATTTCTCATTATATGACACATTGCTAAACCAGCAATGTTATGATAGGGCTACACTGGAAGAGAAATAAGGCCAATAAAAGTGCATTATTCTTTTTATTTTATTTTATTTGGTTGGTTGGTCTGTTTTTGATTTGTTGTGTTTTTGTTGAATTAGTTGATATTTGTATGTACACCTCCCAGAGTGGGAAATTTCCCAAATGGGCGGTATAAAAATGTAATAAATAAAATAAATAAACATCTTGACTTTTCTCCAAGGTGCTCATGGCAGGGTATACAAATCCCCTTCTGTCGTGTCCAGACCTTTGTGAAGAATAGTCCAACTCCAACAAACGATGAACAGAACAACAAACAGCGGTTTATTGTAAAGTCTTGCAGACCACTATTACAAAGATATCTGGACAGATGGCTACACAAGTCCCCAGTAATCTGTCTTTCCGAAATCTACTATTGTGGCTTAACTGAGCTACACCTGTGTGTGAGCGTATGGCTAGCCTGGCGAGGTCTAACCTGCAGATAATAGGGAAGCGTAGTTCTGGCCCGACCACACCCTTGTTTACCTGTGGCGCTTATATACTGTCCCGGCGGCGGTCACTCTATGGTTACTCTGTAGCAACCCACCAGATAACCTTAAATAACCAATCATAACATGATAGCATAGTTTTAAGCAACCAGGAACAGAATCCAAAGTTGCACCCAGTCATAGAACTCTAATTAACATAAGAAGTGCACCCAGAAGGGGAGAATACGCATCAAATCTTGCTCTTAATTCCAATGGCGGGAAATCACCATTTGGACTTTGCAAAGTGTTGCCGAAGCAACTTGCAATTTACTTGAATACACAGCACCTTCTCACTTCTTGCTCTCAACCACCCTGGCAGGGGAGACACCTTGATCACCACCCTATGAGATCAATGAGATAACTCAACTATGGATAATAACTCAACTATTTCCCTAGTGAGTTTCTCAGCTATTTTTGGATCTGAACCTAAGTCTACTCAGGCTTAGTCTGATGCTCTAGCCACTTTACTACACAGTCTTCTCTACATGAAACAACTACCCAAATGCCCATATGTTAGGCATAAGCAGCAGATGCTAAGAGAACTACGCAAGATAATGATCCTTGACATCCTCTGAATGGATACGAGCCTCAAGTCAACCGGCTCAGATCCAGGAGGAACTTTATGGCAAGAACAAACATTCTTGAGGGTACACAAGAGCAAAACCAAATTAGAAGATGGAGGAAAGAGCTCATTTGACAAGGAATATCATTGAAGGAAGACATAGCTGAGGAATTCAAGCTCCCCTACGTCACTTGGAGGTCCCTGAATAGGCTGAGGATTGGAGTCCCTAAATGTAAGCTCAACATGCTCAACTGGGGGCTGCTGGCAGGCAACAACATGCTGTGTGAATGTGGAGAGATATAGATTCCAGATCAACATTTACTGGTCTGCCGATTACTGCCAGAAACTTGTACCGATGAGGACTCAAGTTTGGTGGCTTCATTTTGGCAGTTTAAAGTCTGACCTAGACATGGAAGAAGGAGGAGGCATAAGGTTTCTATGTTGTGGTCTCTCCAGGAAAGATGTTATGCCTTATTACGTATTCCCTTCAAGAACCTTTTGCAGCTTGCTGCTCTCCAGATCTGCTGGACTACAGCAACCATCATCCCCACTCTGCCAAGCTTCCTTGCAGAGTTTCTGATGTCATACCCATGGCTTTACTTATGCAGAACCTAAGAACACTTTGGAAGCATCTCTAAGTTGGATTGAAAGCAGGGGGGGGGGACAGGGGGGAACCTGCCTTGAGCTGTTCTTTAAGTTAATTATCACTTATTTTGCTACCCTGAACGGCTGTTCAATGACAGTGTCAGCAAGTGGAAAGAACCAAATTACTTTAATTATGGAGTAATTGCACAGAGTGATGGTAATTAAATCTTGATCAGTTTAAGTGAGCGAATTAATTGCTCCAACTTGGAATGCAAATCACAGCGCCGAGGAGTTGTTTTGTAGTTTAATTAACGGCAGCCACTAAATTCTTATCATATCTAAACTACAGCTCATTAATGAGTTTGAATCTGCACTCACCTTAATGGGAACTTGGACAGAATGCATGCTGAGAAAGGTAGCTGGGCTGGAAAGAAACTGGAAGGAAACTTATTATTCTCATCAGCTGCGGAGGTATTAGTTGCACACTCCTCTCTGCCTTCCGGGGAATTGTGCAAATAGAAATATTTCCATATAATTAGCATCTGGCCTCTTTTCTTTTCAGTTATTACCTGATATGCTAACTGTATCCAGTTTTAGTTTTGCCAATACCCCCACCCCAAACACCACATTGGTAAGATGTGTTTATGTTTTATCTAATGCCTATTGTTACATGCCATCAGGTTGACTCCAACCTATGGTGACCCTATGAATGAGAGAGCTCCAAAATGTCCTCAACAGCTCTACTCAGCTCTTGCAAAGGAGAGAAGTAGCAGCTGGCGCCGAGAGGACTAAGAGAAGGACCCTCGACATCCTCTGAACGGAGATGTGCCTCAAGTCCACCGGCTCAGATCCAGGAAGAGCTTTATGTCAAGATTTAGCATAGCTTAGCCTTTTCACACTGTTTCCCTTCCACAAAACTGGTTTCTTGGTTGCTACCCTTCTACAAAGCCCATTCCTGAACAAGCTTCTTAGGACTGCAGAAGAGTCCACATGACATCCTGATGAACCTGCCAGATGCTGAACCAGGTCCTTGCTCAACTTCTTCTAGTCCAGTGCTTCCCAATGTGTGGCCCGGGGGACTTCAATTCCCAGAAGCCTAAGTCAGTACATTGGATTTGGGGAATTGACTTGGGCTTCTGGGAACTGAGGTCCAAAAAACCAAAGGTTTGGAAACACTGCTCTAGTCTCTCAAAAGAGGAAACTCTGAGGAACATCTCATCAGAATATGAGTTTTCTTGGCCTTCCAGTCCTTTTTATGTTCTTGACCTCTCCTGATTCTTCATATTTCTTTATTACAGCTTGAATCTAGTCTGTGTGCTGATTTCACTGTGAGAGTGGCGTTGCTGATGCAACAAGTACAATTTTAAGTCTATCAAATTCTGTGATCCTTGGCATTTTGACTGGAATGATGTGACTGAATGTTGGTCTTATTAGCAAGCTTCCAATGAATTACACTCAATGCTCAAACACGTTTTGCACAAACTGGGTGTAAAAGACCTTTTCCACAGCACTCGTTTTGTCTTGTAATAGTAGGTGATATACAGGTGTTAGGGCCATGGTGGCTTAGTGGTTAAGACGGTGTTATGTACTGAATGCAATGACAAGGAAATGTTGTAACGATCCCTTTAATGGAACGGAACCAGTCAATGTATCCAATTGTATCTAATCAGGAATACATTGTAACAAGCTGTATGAGGATGTGAGCTAAATGGCCACAGGTGGCAGTAGCAAGCATCCAGCTCACATGGTACAGATTCCCCGAATACCTGAAGAGCGGGAAACCTTCCCGCCACACCACACCTGGAGAAGATGGGTGTGACGACCAATGACGTCACGCGGACAGTAGCCAATGAGCTACCACACCGGCATATTCAAATGTACAGTGTAATATAAATAGAGCTGTTTGTCCGCCAATACCACATGTTCACCCAGACCATCATGCAATAAAGTTGTGTTTAGCCTTGTTATGACTCCTTCCATTGTCTTCCTTGCAAGACACCAAAGACACTGAGCTTAGAGACCAGAAGGTCGGCAGGTCAGTACTTTGAGTTCCGAATGCTGCGCGACAGAGTGAGCTCCTGTTGTCTACCCCAGCTCCTGCCAACTTAGCGGTTCAAAAGCAAGAAATTGTAAGTAGATAAATAGATACTACTTCAGCAGTAAGGTGACAGTGTTCCCTGCACTCCAGTGTCTAGTCATGCCTGCCATATAATGACAGAAACATCTTGAGGCTAACACTACCCTTAGAGTTGGACATGACTGGCTTTCGAGCAAGGGAAATATTTACCTTTACCTGTACAGGTGTTTGCAATGACAGTGGTTAGGATTCCATTCCATTTAGGTTCACAGGAGCCAGGTTGCTCAAGTGAAAGGGAAAATCGCACTAAATCAGGGGTGCCCAAACTTTTCGGGCCGTGGGTTGGTCACATGGTTCAGGGAGCTGGTCCCTATGGCCCGGGGGCCGGATACAATACAATACAATTTTAATTTATACCCTGCCTTTCTTGGCCAAGGCTGACTCAAGGCGGCAGCAACATATCAATACAATACAGTATAACAACATAATAAAACACATCACATATAAAATATCAAATACAACAATGCAAAAAAGATAAAGACAGTAAAACTGTTTCAAATCAAGATATACAATACAATGTACAATAGTCCCCAACAAATACAAAATGCAATATACACAATAACTCACCCCAGCCCCAAAAATGTCCCAGAGTGGAAAGAGATGAACCTATTGCCATCATGGCCCCAAGTCCTGGTCAGCGGCATGATGATGGTAATGGGGGATCCCGGAGCACCGACAAAGATGATCCACGGTGGCTCCCACCTGTCTCCACTCCCTGGAGCTGGTGGCGTGGGCACCCGGGTGGGGCGAGACAAGGAGCTTCTTGAGGCGACGGCAGAGGCAGCTTCCTTTTCTTCTCTCCGGCGGATGAGGGCAGTTGTGGTGGCGGCGGCTCCTACCTGTCTCCACTCCGCGGAGCTGGCGGCATGGGCTCACCGCCAATTCACCTGGCTTACAAAGCCCTCATCGCTCCTGGAAGTGGAAGTAAAATGCGTGTTTTACTTCTGCTTCCAGGAGTGATGAGGGCTTCGTGTGCCGGATGAATTGGTGTCGGGGGCCTAATGCTGGCCCCTGGGCCATAGTTTGGGCATCCTTGCACTAAATACTTGCCTTTTTAGCCTGTGGATGCTGGCTTTCTGATGTTTTTTCCACTGTTTTTGAATACTGCATACAAATTCCCCTTATTTTCTGGTTGCATTCTAATGAAGAGACTGAGAAATAATTATATATGGTCATTTTACCATTGCTAACACAACAAATCTAAATGCATGTATTTCTTGCTGATTTAAAGACAGATTTGGCACCATGTTTTTCCAGTCCACGCCTACTAAAAGGGTCACACAGAGGCAACAGTCTGATCTGCTTAGAGGTGGCGGGGACAGGCTTTGGTCTACCAAGGGGAAGAGGAACTGCTGAACGAGAACTCTGTTGTCTCCATTTCATGTGGATCCGTTTCCTCTTTGTGGTCACACAAAACATGAAAAGTTGCTCCCTAGCTTGATCCTGATCTGGGTTGTTCTTTTCAATCCAGATCTAGAACTTCTACTTTTAGGAAGCCATGCTGGTGTGATTCCCTGGCAGATGAAAAGGTTGGTTTATGAAAGATAGCCTCCCTGCAAAGCAAACCTTTTCCTCGATCCAATCAGATGTGCAGAACCAGGTGGTTCAATTTTTGAAAGCCATCCCTTAATCTGACCTTTCATACCAGGCTTTCATACAACTGGCTTTTGAGGAAGAGAAACCTTTACCTTTTTCTCTCAATTCTTTCACGTCGTGGGCCTGACCACACCTCCTGAGCAGCTGATCAGGCCGGCCACATGGTTCCACCCACCCAGAAACAGAAGTAAAACGCGCATCATGCATGCGCAGAAGACATTTAGCGGCGTTCTGCGCATGCGCAGCATGCAGTTTTTTCTGCTTCCAGGTTTGGCGATGGCGTCATGGGCTTGATAAAATTCAGGGGCCAGGTTTGGCCCATGGAGGTTGATAATGCCTGTTTTATACCATCTTTGTCTGATAAAAAATATTGCCTGTTTTGAGCTACATTTCTTCATATTTTAGGGGCAAGAAAAGGATGGTTTTAAACTTTCTGATGTAGAGGTAATTGGAATGGATAGAGTGGTGAAATAGTCAGTTGGGTGGTATAGAAAACCAACTAACCAACCAATCCTCATTTAACCATGAAACTTGTTGAGTATCCTTAGGTCAATTATACTTTCTCAGTCTAACTTATTTATTTATTCATTCATTTGATTTGTATACTGCCCATCTAAAATTAAAGTTAGTCCGGACGGTTAAACCGATAAATAAAATGAAATAGATTCAGATAATCCAACCCCCCTGTAAACTAAGCACAAAATAAAACCATTAGTAAATTCATGTGTGAACTAGGACAGAGATTTTAGTGTCTTGCACGGGAGACAAAGAAGGAGTCGCAGGAAGGACTAACACAGGTTTATTGATTGATGGTCTGTAAGAACATGTGGTAATGGCGGAGGTACATCTCATTATATACAGTAACACAATACATTTGAATCTGGCTGCACGGTAGCTTATTGGCTGCTACCGGCGTGACCTCGCCCCGGTCACGCCTCTCTCCTGTAGTTCTTCTTCTGTAGTTCCTCTGTAGTTCTTTGACATGCGGGAATCTCCCGCGGCTGTTCGTGATTTGGGGAATGTGAACCATGTGAGACTGAACGCTCGCAGCTGCCCTCTATGGGCGGCTTGCTCGCGTTCCTTAGCAGCTGAGATACATTGTGATTTGGGCTTGTTACATTCATACATTTAAAGAGACATTGTACATGCATACATAACATCCCTCCCCCCTAGGATGGGACGAAGTCCCTCAACCATTGTGGCTTGCCGCAAGTGCGCCGGGGGCGTGCGGCCGCCTGACCTAATACAGGGGAGCCTGTGACTCCTGGCTCTGTGGAGTCTCATCCTGCAACGGAAAATAGAGACTCGTTAGTGGTTCCGTGGGGCGCTTGCGATGCCCTTGTCTTGGGGGACGGGAATGGAATGAACAGCTGGGAAATGAACCCCTGTCTATTTCCTGAGGAGCCCGGGGACCCCCCCAGCACAAACCTCGGGACCGACGAGGATGCCCTCGCGGTCCCGCCACCTCCTGTTGTCTGTTCGGGAGTTCGGGAATTAGCGGCGGGGGCGGGTGAGCTCCCGCCGGCTGCTTTCTTTTTAGGGGCCGGGGCTATGGAGTACTCTAGGATACAGGAACCGGGGGGGCTGGAGGTACCAGGGGCTGAACTGAAACCCCTCTTCTCGCTAGGACGGGTGGGGGACCACTCCGCTAACTCCCCCTGGTACGGAAAATCAAAATCATCGTCAAACTGATCCCTCTCTTTGAAAGTATCCTCCTCTGTGGGTGAGAACCCAGGATATGCGTTTGTATCCGCGGGTTCCGCCGTGTCTCCCCCTTGGGTAATGCGGGTGGGGGAGGACCCTAACGCTGATGCCCCCTCCCCTGTGACTCGCCTTCTGAGTTGGTCGGCGTGCCTTCTCCAAAGTAGACCTGAACTGGTTTCGACCCTGTAGGATACCGGGCCCGTTTGCTCCACAATTGTGCCCGGAACCCATGCTGGTCCCGAGGCCGCGTAATTTCTGCAGTGAACCGGGTCCCCTATCGCAAAACTTTTGGAGCTCCCTCCCCCCATGCTTATGTTCCTCCCTTCATCCTCCACCCTGGACGGATCCATCCGGTCGAAAAGGGTTACCGGACGCCTCCTCATGAGGAGTTCGGCTGGGGAAAAACCTGAGGCTAAGGGGGTTGTCCTGTAGCAGATGAGGAACTGGCACAATTGCAGGTTCAACTCACCGGGACCCATGCGCCGCAGTGCGTCTTTCGTAGTGCGCACTTGGCACTCTACCTGACCGTTTGTGGCGGGGTGAAACGGGGCAGCGGTTATGTGCCTGACGGCGTTTCTCTCCGTAAATGTCTTGAATTCTGCCGACGTGAAGGTACTAGCGTTATCGCTTACAAGAACGTCGGGCAGGCCGAAGCAGGCGAACAGCTTGCGCAACTGTTTAATGGTTGCGGCAGAGGAAGTGCTGTTCATGGGAATTACCTCCAACCACTTGGAGTAAGAGTCAACGACTAGGAGGAACAAGGACCCGTGGAAGGGGCCAGCGAAATCCACGTGGATTCGGGACCATGGGCCGCGGGCCGTGTCCCACTCTCTATGGGGTAGCTTGGATTCCTCGGGCCGAGAGCTCTGGCAGCTCTCGCACGTGCCCACTAACCGTTCTATATCTGCGTCTATCTTGGGCCACCAAACAAAACTCCTAGCTAGGGCCTTGGAGCGCACGATCCCTGGGTGGCTGGTGTGCAGTAGCTTCAGCACCCTCGCCCTCAGCTTCTCGGGAATGACTACCCGCTGTCCCCAGAGTAAGCAGCCCCTTTCCAGGGAAAGCTCCACTCTGCGTCTGCCAAACGGCTGGAATTCCTCACCTGGGGGAGTAGTGGGCCACCCTTTTCTAACCCAGGAGCTGACTTGGGCTAGGGTCTTGTCGGCCGCCGTCGCCTTGGCGAGGTCGGCCGGGACAATGGGGGGTGAGTCGAGGGCCTCGATCAGCAGGACTTGGTGGTCCTGCTCCACCTCGCATGTGGGGTCTCCTAGGCTAGGGAGAGGGGATCGGGATAGTGCGTCTGCATGGGAGATCTCTTTCCCTGGGCGGTAAATCAGCTCGTACTGGTAAGCGTTGAGGAATATAGCCCAACGCAGCATCCTGGGGGATAAAATTTGGGGGGTCGGTTTGCCGGTGGTGAAGATTCCCAGCAACGGCTTGTGATCAGTCACCACCGTAAACTCGCGGCCATACAAGAAGTCATGGAACTTTTTCGTTCCCGCAATTATGGCTAGGGCCTCCCTATCCGTTTGCACGTAATTTCGCTCAGCCTTAGAAAGGGACCTTGAATAGTACGCCACCGGGGCCTCCCGCCCGCTCTCTAGCACGTGGCACAGAACCGCCCCCACCCCCACCGGGGATGCATCACATACTAGAACCACTGGTTTCCTCGGATCGAAATGGGTCAGGACAGCATTCGAGGAAAGGAGTGACTTTAACTCTTTAAATGCTTTCTCCTGCCTGTCCCCCCACCACCAAGCCGCGTCCTTTTTTAGTAGGGCGTGCAGTGGCTCCGCGACCGATGCCTTCCTTGGCAGGAATGAATGATAAAAATTGAGGAGCCCCAGGAAAGACTGCAACTCTGGCTTTGCGGTGGGGCGGGGGGCATTCTTTACAGCTGCGACTTTGGACTCTGAGGGGCGAATTCCCTCTGGGGTTACCTTAAACCCGAGGAATTCGACTTCTCTTGCAAAAAATACGCATTTGTCTTTTCGAAGACGAAGCCCCGCTTTTTCGAAGACTGAGAGGACCCCATCTAACCTCGTGGCTAGCTCTGCCTCACTCCCCGCTGTTATCAGGACATCATCGAAGTAGGGGAGAACACCTGGAAGCCCCTTTAATAGGCGTTCCACGAGGGCTTGGAAGATCCCGGGAGCCGAATTCACGCCAAACTGGAGGCGCGTCACTTTAAAAGCTCCCTTATGGGTTACAATCGTCTGTGCGGCGGCGGCAGCTGGGGTTACCGAGAGCTGTTGATAAGCCTGCGCTAAGTCTAGCTTGGCGAAACACCTCCCCCCATGTAACGTGGCCAGTAGGTGGCTGACCACAGGCACCGGGTATGCATTTGGCCGAATGGCCTTATTAATCGTACATTTATAATCCGCACATATCCTGACCTCCCCGTTTGATTTAAGGGCCGTAACAATCGGCGTCTCCCATTCCGCCGAATCGACGGGAACCAAAATCCCCTGCCCCACCAGTTTGTCCAGTTCCGCCTCGATCTTGTCCTTTAGTGCGAAAGGCACTCTCCTTGGCTTGAGGCGGATGGGCCGGATCGCTGAATCTAGTTCAAAAGAGACTGGGGGGCCCCGGTACTTTCCGAGCCCCTTTTTGAAAATGTCCGGGTGTGCATTGCACACGTCCCGCATTGGGTCAGTCTCGATGGCGTTAATGCCGGACAGTTCGATTCCCAGGGGAGCAAACCACTGTGTTCCCAGAAGGCAGCATCTTCCCCCCTTGAGGACGACTAGGGGCAGTCTCTCAGAATAGTTCTTAAATTTCACTTTGAACTTTCCCACCCCCAACACTGGGATCCCTTTTCCCTGCACGTCCCGCAAGTTCGACTTTAGGGCCCGCAGTTTGGGCCGCGCCTCTGGGGGAATGCGCATATACTCTCTCTGGGATAGGATGGAATAGGATGACCCCGAGTCTATCTCCATCCTCACTGGGAGCCCCTGTAACTGTACCTCAACGAAGAAACGCCGGTGCTCCAGTCCCACGCGGTTGACGCCTTCCTCGTCGGAACCGGTCGTGACCTTCCTCATGCCGGTCGCCTTACGCTGGTGTCCCCGGGGGTGACTTGGGCCGCTCCTGTCCTCGGTCCGTCCGCGCCTGCAAACTCTGGCGATGTGCCCTTTCCGGCCGCAGTTGTGGCACTCGGCCTTGCGAAACGGGCACCTCGTGCGGTCGTGGGACGCCCCACAACCGTCGCAACGGCGGTCTTTCCTGTCGCGGGTCTCACGCTTCTCCCCGCGCTTCCGAATCCGCTGGACGTCGTCGTCCTCGCTGGAACAGGGGTCTGCCGTCGTAGACGACTCCTCGGACATCGCTGGTGAGCCGGCGGGCGGCTTGGGGGCCCGCCAGGCAGTCTTTGTTGGTGTCCGCCGGGCCGCTTGCACTGGTGACTTGGCCCTCTCGGCCGCGGCCCCTCGGGACTTGAACAGCCTGACCCTGCTCCTGGCCTCCTCGGCCGCTTGGGCCTCCCACAGCACCTCGTTGAACGTGAGGCGGCTGTCGCGGGTCATCAGGCGCCTCTGTAGCTCCTCGTCCCTCAAACCACACAACATGCGGTCTCGGAGGGCCTGGTCCAGGTCGTCCCATTGGCAGTGCACCGCTGCCAGCCGGAGGGCCGCCGCGTAGGCGGACACGGACTCGCCTGGGCGCTGGTCTTGCCGGTGGAACGCGACCCGGGCTGGGAAGATTGAGACCGGCGGTTGGAAGTGCTCTCGCAGCGCTTCCAAGATGCGGTCGATGGGCACTTCGTCCACCTTTCGGGGGGCCACGAGGGTCATCAGGATGCGCATCGCGGCCGGTCCCACCTGGGACAGGAAGTGCGAGCGCATCAGCGCGTCGTCGTCGACGCCGGTGGCTTCCATCGTGTGCCGAAACTGGCACTCGTAGAGCTCCCACTGCTCGGGCTCGCTGACATCGAACTGGTACGGCTTGACCTTGGGATTCGCCATCAATCCCATCCTCGTCGCCAATTTAGTGTCTTGCACGGGAGACAAAGAAGGAGTTGCAGGAAGGACTAACACAGGTTTATTGACTGATGGTCTGTAAGAACATGTGGTAATGGCGGAGGTACATCTCATTATATACAGTAACACAATACATTTGAATCTGGCTGCACGGTAGCTTATTGGCTGCTACCGGCGTGACCTCGCCCCGGTCACGCCTCTCTCCTGTAGTTCTTCTTCTGTAGTTCCTCTGTAGTTCTTTGACATGCGGGAATCTCCCGCGGCTGTTCGTGATTTGGGGAATGTGAACCATGTGAGACTGAATGCTCGCAGCTGCCCTCTATGGGCGGCTTGCTCGCGTTCCTTAGCAGCTGAGATACATTGTGATTTGGGCTTGTTACATTCATACATTTAAAGAGACATTGTACATGCATACATAACAGAGATGGTGGCATAAAACCAGATAACAATCAGGAGGAGGGATAAGACATCATTGCAGGGATGAAATATTTTTAAACGTCTCTTTGTACAGCCTTCAGAAGCTTGTGATGCGTCTGAAGAGGGGAGGCAATTGAACCTGAGATGGGAAGTCATGCCAAAGATTTGGGGCCACCACCATAAAAGGCGGGTTCCTGGTAAAGTTTCCTGGGCCTCCCCCAGGATAGGCACCCTAAGCCCACTGGCTTGGGAGGCCCATGTTGCACGGCCATAATTTATCACTGAGAGCCACTCCATCAGGTACAGAGGACCTAGCCTTTTAAGACCATGGGGAATAATATCATCAGGAAATTCACAAGCTATAAGAGAGGAACTCAACCATCCACACTGCATACATCAGTTTTGGCTCCAGTATGGAGTACATCTGTACATGTGAAACAAATTCACATTGTTGTTAATGAAATAATGTGTATAGTGACAGGATGCCTGACACCTACAACTGTTAAGAAAATACACCTTCGTGTTGGTATCACTCCACCTAAGATCAGGTGAGAAGTAGCAGCAGACGTTGAGGGAACTAAGAAAGTTTAGTGTATGGGACCAAAGACACCAGGACAGCCGAAGAGCTGGCTTAACACAACTTTATTACATGCTGGTCAGAGGGAACATGTGGTAATGGCGGATGAACAGCTCAATATATACAGTGGCTATACATTTGAATGTGGCTCCGTGACAGTCTATTGGCTACTGCCCGCGTGACGTCATTGAGGTCACGCCCTTCTTGTCCAGGTGAAGGTAGTGGCGGGGAATCTTCCCGCGCTGTTGTTCCAGGTGAGTCTTGGACCAATGAGCTTGGACGCTCGCTGTTGCCATCTAGTGGCCACTAGCTCGCGTCCTATTAAGGTTATAGTGATGCAGCTGAGGGTTACATTGTTACACATAGAAAAGGTTACATTGGATACACATGGATAGGTACATTGTTTAAAGGCACATGCTTTAGAACACAACATCCCTCCCCCCTAGGATGAGATGAAGTCTCTTAACCAAGATGGTTTCTTGCACTCGCGTTTGGGCCACGATGTGGGTTGACCCCCCCGGGGGCCGCTCCCGCTTCCTTGTTCCCTGGACCCTTGTCCTGTAACGGGAGAGGGAGACTTGTTAGAGGCTTGCTGCGGGTTTGCAGCTTTAGGGGAAAGGGTGGATTCTGTTGTGGGCGAACCGGGGGCACCAGGGGCTAACGTAAAACCCCTCTTCTCGCTTGGATGGGTGGGGGACCACTCCGAAACCCCCCCCCCCCCGGTTCTGAAAATCAAAATTAAACTCTGTTGGGGGATCCCGCAGGGTATCTATGAGGATAACTTCCTTCTCCTCCCCCCTTGGTGGGGACTCTGGACCCCCCTCTCCTCCCCCTTGGGCTAAACGGGTGGGGGAGAACCCTAACGTTGAATTTGTGTTCGCGCCGTCGGCGCCCTGACGTCCTGGGACCCGGCTCCGGAGCTGGTCCGCGTGTCGCCGCCAAAGTAGACCTGTGTTGGTCTCCACGCGGTACGACACGGGACCGGTCTGTTCCACGACCACCCCCGGTACCCAGGCTGGCCCCGCACTGGCGTAGTTCCTGCAATGCACCGGGGCACCCACGCTGAAACTCTTGGTGGCTTCCACCCCTATGTTCCTTCCCTTGTCCTCAACTCTCATGGGGTCTAGCCTAGTGAGTATGGTGGTTAGTTTCCTGCACATGAGAAGCTCTGCGGGGGAGTAGCCGGTCGCTAACGGGGTCACCCTGTACCATAGCAGAAACTGACACACTTGCAGGTTGAGATCCCCGGGGCCCATGCGCCGCAGCGCGTCCTTTGTGGTGCGTACAAGGCGCTCCACTTGGCCATTGGTGGCCGGGTGAAACGGAGCGGAGGTGATATGCCGAACGGCGTTAATCTCCATGAATGCCTTAAACTCGGAGGACGTGAAACAACTAGCGTTGTCGCTAATTAATGTGTCGGGTATGCCGAACGTGGAAAAAAGCCTCCGCAAATGCTTAATGGTCTGGGCCGAGGAGGTGCTCGTGACTGGGATAACCTCCAACCACTTGGAGAAGGCGTCCACAACAAGAAGAAACAGGGTACCTCGGAACGGGCCCACGAAATCTATGTGCACCCGGGACCACGGCCCCTTAGCCGCGTCCCATTCCCTGTGGGGAAGGCGGGCCTCCTCAGGTCTGGAGCATTGGCAGCTCTCGATGTCGGCGTCTAACTGGGGCCACCAAAAGTAACTTCGGGCCAGCGCTTTGGAGCGCACAATTCCGAGGTGGCTGACGTGCAGCAGTTTAAGCACCCGCGGCCGAAGGGATGTGGGAATTACCACCCGCTGTCCCCACAAGAGGCACCCCCTCTCTAGGGACAGTTCTAGCTTTTTCCTAAAAAATGGGGCGAACTCCTCCGCTGGGGAGGACGCCGGCCACCCTTTCTGCACCCAGGAGCTTATTGCCGCTAACGTCTTGTCTTTCCCTGTTGCTTTGGCGATGTCTGCGGGCACTACGGGAGGCGAATCCAAAACCTCTATCATGAGTACCTGGCGGTCTCGCCCCTCCCCGTCCATCTGGCTGGGCGTCAGGGGGAGGGGGGACCTCGACAGAGCGTCCGCATGGCAGATCTCTTTCCCGGGCCGGTAGACCAACGCGTGCTGGTACGCGTTGAGAAAAATAGCCCACCGGAGCATCCTCGGAGACAGGATCTGTGGCGTGGGCTTATCTGCGGTAAAAATGCCTAGCAGGGACTTGTGGTCAGTCACTATGGTGAAGGGGCGGCCATATAGAAAATCGTGAAATTTTTTGGTCCCCGCAACTATTGCTAGCGCTTCCCTGTCTGTTTGGGCGTAATTTCTCTCCGCTGGGGACAAGGATCTTGAGTAAAACGCTATCGGGGCCTCCCTCCCGTTCTCTAGCACGTGGCACAACACAGCCCCCACCCCCACCGGGGATGCATCACAGACCAGTACCACCGGCCGTTTGGGATCGAAATGGGTGAGAACGGCGTCGGACACCAGGAGTTGCTTTAGTGCGGTGAATGCCCTCTCCTGATCATCGCCCCACCTCCATGCCTCATCCTTCTTGAGCAACTTATGGAGCGGCTCAGCCACCGCTGCCTTCCGAGGAAGGAAGGAGTGGTAGAAATTTAGGAGCCCTAGGAATGACTGTAGCTCGGACTTGGAGGTGGGGCGAGGGGCTTTCTTGATGGCGGCCACCTTGGTTTTGGACGGTTTGATCCCCTCAGGTGTTACTCGGAACCCTAAGAACTCAACCTCCTTCGCGAAGAAGACGCATTTGTCTTTTCGCAACCTCAACCCCGCCTGTTTGAATGCCGTCAGGACCTTGTTTAGCCTTTCAGCCAACTCAACCTCACTCCCCCCCGTTATCAAGACATCATCAAAATATGGCAAAACGCCGTCCAGCCCTTTGAGGAGGCGTTCCACGAGCGACTGGAAAATTCCAGGCGCCGAGTTCACGCCGAATTGGAGGCGCGTCACTTGGAACGCCCCCTTATGCGTGACTATGGTCTGTGCAGCAGCTGCGGCAGGGGTTACCATGAGTTGCTGATAGGCCTGTGCCAGGTCGAGTTTGGCGAAACACTTCCCCCCATGTAACCTGGCTAGCAAATGGCTGACCACCGGCACCGGGTACGCATTAGGGCGGATTGCCTTATTAATGGTGCACTTATAGTCGGCGCAAATGCGAACCTCCCCATTTGCCTTCAATGCCGTGACAATTGGAGTTTCCCACTCCGCAGAATCAACAGGAACAAGAATCCCCTGGCCCACCAATTTGTCCAGTTCCGCCTCTATTTTGTCCTTGAGTGCAAAAGGCACCCTGCGCGGTTTGAGTCTTATTGGGCGGACCTCCGGGTCGAGGTCGAAAGTCACTGGGGGTCCATTGAATTTCCCAAGTCCCTTCTTGAAGACTTCGGGGTGCGCGTCGCACACCCCCTGTATTGGGTCAGACCCAACGGTGTGCACCCCCCCCCCCCAATGAACAGGCCCAGGGGCTGAAACCATTGAGTCCCGAGGAGGCTGCAATTACCCCCCTTAAGAACGACTAGGGGGAGCTCCGCGGCGTGCCGCTTATACTGGACTTGGAAATTCCCAACCCCCAACACCGGGATACTGTTCCTTTGCATGTCCCGAAGCGTGGACCTCAACGCTTTGAGCTTGGGCCGTACTCGGGGGGCAATCCTCAAAAACTCCCTCTGGGAAATGATTGAGTATGAGAAGCCAGAGTCAATCTCCATCCTAACAGGGGCCCCTTGCACCAGTACCTCAACAAAGTAGCGGGGGTGTCCCATGGACACGCTGAAAACTGGAGCGTCGTCGTCGCTGTCGTCGGAGATGCGGCCCACGCCGTCCGGGTTCCTCGTGGGCCGGGCGCCATCCTTTGGTCTCGTCGAGCGGTCTGGCCTCGCAGAGCGGTCGGGTGAGCTCCTCCGGTCCTTGCGCCGTTGCCTGCAGACTTTGGTGATGTGCCTGCAGCGGCCGCAGTTGTGGCACTCGGCCTTCCTGAACGGGCACTTCACACGGTCGTGAGTCGCCCCGCAGCCGTCGCAACGCCGGCCTTCCTTCCGGACCCACCGGACGTCCTTGTCGTCGCTGCTCTCGGCAGACGATTTCGAACTTCGCCGGGCCGCGTGCACCGAACTCTCTGCTTTGTCGGCCTTCGGCCGCCAGTCCTGGAGCTCTTGCACCCCGGCCTTCATGGCTTCCGCGGCCTGTGCCGCCTTCAGGACCTCCTGCAATGTGGGGGGCGGCTCCTGATTCATCAGCTTGCGCTGGATCTCGGCGTCCTTCAGGCCGCATAGCACGCAGTCCCTGAGGGTGACTTCCAAGTTCTCCCATTTGCACGGGCCGGCAGCCAGGCGCAGGGCCGCCACGAATGCGGCGACCGACTCTCCGGGCGCTTGGACTCGCCTCTAAAACGCGCTCTGAGCGGGAAACATCGCTACTGAGGGCCGAAAATGGTCTCGCAACACCGCCAGGAGCTCTTCCGCTTTGAATTCCGCCGCCTTTTTGGGTGCGATGAGGTCGATTAAGACCCTCTTGCCGTCGTGCCCGAGCATTCTGGTGAGGATGGCTCGTTTCTTCGCCTCGTCCTTAACCTCGAACTCCACCAGCGCGCCTTGGAAGTCCATTTCGAAGAGTTCCCAATCTTGCGGTTTCTTGATGTCGAAACCGGCGTATGTCTTGGTCCCATGGGCAGCCATAATCCCATCCTCGTCGCCAATTTAGTGTATGGGACCAAAGACACCAGGACAGCCGAAGAGCTGGCTTAACACAACTTTATTACATGCTGGTCAGAGGGAACATGTGGTAATGGCGGATGAATAGCTCAATATATACAGTGGCTATACATTTGAATGTGGCTCCGTGACAGTCTATTGGCTACTGCCCGCGTGACGTCATTGAGGTCACGCCCTTCTTGTCCAGGTGAAGGTAGTGGCGGGGAATCTTCCCGCGCTGTTGTTCCAGGTGAGTCTTGGACCAATGAGCTTGGACGCTCGCTGTTGCCATCTAGTGGCCACTAGCTCGCGTCCTATTAAGGTTATAGTGATGCAGCTGAGGGTTACATTGTTACGCATAGAAAAGGTTACATTGGATACACATGGATAGGTACATTGTTTAAAGGCACATGCTTTAGAACACAACAGAAAGAGAATGACCCTTGATATCCGTGGAATGAATATATGCCTCAAGTCCACCGGCTCAGATCCAGGAAGTGCTTTTACAGCAAGAACAAATGTTCTTGAGGGTACACAAGAGCAAAATCAAATTAGAGGATGGAGGAAGGAGCTCACTGGACTGGAAACAACATTAAAGGAACTCAACCTCCCGTACAACATTTGGAGGACCCTGAACAGGCTGAGGCTTGGAGTCCCTAAATGCAAAACCAACATGCTCAAGTGGGAGCTGCTAATGGACAACAACATGCTATGTGAATGTGGTTGTTGTTCAGTCGCACAGTTGATTCCGACCCTTTGCGACCCCATGGACCATTTTCCTCCAGGCACCTCTGTCCTCCACCATTCTCCTCAGCCCACCAAGCTCTGTGCCCATTGTGTTCACAATACCATCTATCCATCTCATCTTTGGACGCCCCCTTCTTCTCTTGCCCTCAACCTTTCCCAGCATCAAGGCCTTCTCAAGTGAGTCCTCCCTTCTCATTTGATGTCCAAAGTACTTTAGCTTCATCTTCACTATTTGTCCCAAGGGACTCTCAGGACTCTCCTCCAACACCACATCTCAAATGCATCTATTCTTCTGCGCTCAGCCTTCCTAATGGTCCAGCTCTCACACCCATACATTACCACTGGGAATACCATTGCTTTGACTATGCGAATTTTTGTTTTCAAGGTGATGTCTCTGCTTTTCACTATATTCCCCAGGTTTCTCATAGCTTGTCTCCCCATAATCAATCGTCTTTTTATTTCATGGCTACAGTCGCCATCTGCAGTGATCTTAGATCCCAGGAAAGTAAAATCTGTCTGTGAATGTGGAGAGATACAGAATCCGGCTCATCTGCCGGTTTGCCAATTACTACCAAAAACATGTACCAATGAGGATTTAATTTTGGCCAACAACAAAGACAAGAATGTGTCTTCATTTTGGCAGCCCAAAGTCTGATCTGGACACGAAAGAAGAAGACCATTTAAAGCCACCTCACAGAGTTGCCTGGAGGATAAAATGGGGAGAGAATGAGCATTGTTTTAATCATTGGGAAAGCTGGTTGCCCATTGGAGAAAAAATAAATAGGATACCAATGCACCAGATATGTAAATATAAACAATGGCCACCATTGTCCAAGAAGGCCACCCTGGTTGCCCACCGACAGGGCCAGTAAAAGTCAAACCACAGGCCAGCCTGATCTGGTACGAATGTTGTCTTTCTCCGAGTGCCTTAAGTTGGGGGCGGAGGGGGCAGGGTGGAACGGGGAACCAGGGTGAGCATCTGGACTCTCCAAGACCCCCTTTCTTTTATCTGCCCATCTTTGAGAGATTTGGGTAGCTTACTTTTTATTTTTTAGTCTCTACCCAACGTATTTCAGCAAAGCTGCTTTGAGTTGAGTGCTTCTTAGCTGCCTTTCTGTTTCTATTTAAACATATAAAAATGTTTTTAAAAGCAAACTGATGATGATGAGGTGGTGGTGGAAGAGGAGGAGGGGGTGGAGAGGGAGACCAAGGCTGCCTAAGAGCAATTTTGCAGTCGCGTCACACTTTTTTTCTTGTTTACCACTCAGCTCAGAAGCACAATAAATGTGGCAGATTAAGATTTCCACTAAATTCTCAATCTCTCCCTGTGTATACCCATATCAATCACCGAGAGAGACACATATTTTAGAAAGTCTTTGCAAAGTGCAGAATCTATTAGTTCACAACCTTACGTTTTTAGTCGGAAGAAAGTGGCTTTACACTCCATGAAATGTGTTAATGCACGGATAGAAGGTCTCTTATCCTTTCGCTTTCGCTCGTTCCAATCAGCAGAATGGATTATGTTTCTAATAATCTGACATTAGTATTAAAAGTGATATTTAAAGCATTAGTCTGTGTAACCGGCACACGGGATAGGAGACCCTTGCGCTCTCTCTCTCTCTTTTCTCTTTGGCGACAAAACATATGTTTACGAAACAATGCATTAGCAGGAACCATCCAAAAATATTGGAGATCAACGGAGAGCTAGACTAGATTACTCTCTTAGCATCACTTTCCCCTCCACCATCGCCCCCAATTAGAGGCCAGGGAAAGATTTGAGAACCATTATGAAACTGATTATGGAGAAATGGGTTAGAGAAGGCCTAGGCCAGGGGTGCCCAAACTTTTTGGGCTGTGGGCTGGTCATATAGTTCAGCGGGCTGGTCACGTGGTTCTTCCCACTGGAAGCGGAAGTGAAACGTCGTGCCTTTATATATATTTTGCAACAGGATGAGTTAGATTTTAAGATGCCATTTTCTCTGGTTAAACCAGGGGTGCCCAAACTACAGCCTGTGGGCCAGATCTGGCTCCCAATGCCAATTCATCCAGCGCACACTGCCGTCATCGAGGGCAGTGCAGGCTGGATGAATTGGCATTGTGGGGCAGATCTGGCCCATGGGCTGTAGTTTGGGCACCCCTGGTCTAGGCAACCAGTGTCAGGGGAGATGGTTTCAGTGGGAAGTCACAGTTTCCAGATCAGTGAACTCAATCCTGGACTTTCTTTCTATCTGGAATTCCAGAGAAAATGTACAATGCAGAGCTCATTGTACCAGTAAACAGGTCAACCCTATCCAATTCAGGCAGAGAAGACCAAGAATGTGAATTATTCCATTGGCCGCTGGTGTCAAAATGGTTTCTCTTTTGCTCTGCTGTGCCTTAAAAATATACATGATTTATTTAGGACCGTGATGGTGAACGTTGGCACTTCAGATGTTCTTGGACATCAATTCCCAGAAGACCCCGTGAATCCACATGAATGGGTTTACTGCGATTCATCTGGCCCATGCCGCCCTCGTCGCTCCTGGAATCGGAAGTAAAACGCACCCGTATGTATTATTCATCCGGCCCGTGCCGCCCTTGTCACTCCTGGACACAGAGGTAAAAAGCGCCCGTAAGCCCAAGCCCCCATGAATCCACACGAATGGGTTTACTGCGATTCATCTGGCCCACGCTGCCCCTGTTGCCCCTGGAAGCGGAAGTAAAACATGCCCGTATGGAGGTAGGGTTAACCCAGAAGAGCCTTAACCGTATGGGTGTGTTTTACTTCTGTGTCCGGGAGTGACAAGGGCAGCACGGGCTGGATGAATCGCAGCAAACCCATTCGTGTGGATTCACAGAAGCTTGGGCTTCTGGGAATTGAAGTCCAAGAACATCTGGAGTGTCAAGGTTCGCCATCACGGATTTAGGACATTTATGTCACCCCCTTCTTTTTCATATTTGACACTGAGTTTTAGAAAAGCTATTATTTTTTCCAAACAGAATTTACCAAGCAAGCCTTAGAAATAGAGAATAAGCAAAAGGTGTGATGAAATAGAATACAAAAATAATGGAATAGACAAAAAAAAAATAGAAAGGGGAAGGGAGGAACAGCTCAGGCTTAAAATGTGTTTCTGGCCCTGCAGAAATATAAGGATTTGTGACTAATGCATAAAAATCACAATGCTGGGTCCTGATGAGGGTCTATGAAGGAAACAATCTACAGATACAGAAAACAATGTCAGGTTGTCTCTATCATTCCTCAGTCCCCCATTTTGTAGTGTTGCTAGATCGGTAGCAGCTCATTCGTCTTCTTATACCGTATTCGATTCTGAATACTGGTGATCATCATGATGATCAGCCATGAAGATTGTCCTGAGGTTATAATACAGTGGCCTTCCATTTGCCTTCTGCATCGCAGCATGGCCCCCGTACCACTGAACCAGTTCTATGAGTCACTTTCTTGTCCTGAGCCCTTTTGACACACAAAGTCCTCCTCAGCCCCAGGCCAGGATGGATGAAGCTTCTGCTCTCCATCAAGAGGGATTCAAGTGGGATTTAATCCACATGGGGACCATCACTCTTCCCTGTGGAGTTTACCACCCAAAGCCGCATGTCCTCTGGGTTGTCATGTTAGTTTACTGCCGCTTGACACTCAGCCTTGAGTCGCTGGCTGTATGGTCTACTCTATTACCATAGCAGGATAACCTGGTCAGACTATAGCACAGGGATTCTCAACTTGCGGCCCATGGCACCATTTCATGTGGCCCCCCACTGCCTCCACCAGTGGACCACCACACCAGAAAGTGTTACGTGGTGGAGGAAGGGCAATATGGTGGTCCGGCTCCGAAGCTGTCTGAGGGAGTGTGACCCGGCCCCCTGCTTAAAAAGGTTGAGAACCCCTGCTATAGCATCTCATTGCTGCTTTTAACAAGAGCAGTCCTCAATTTGAAGAGCTGCCAGGAAGCAAGTCTTCTTTAGAAAGTGGTCTCCATTTGAAGAGCAGTCCAAGTTGATTCTGATTTAAAGATAAAGGGGCAATTGTGAAGCCTTTAAATTACCCAGCCATGGTGAGTATTGAATGCCTGGACAGCAAAGCTCAGCCAGAAGAGAGGTTACAGTATTTGAATACTGTTTTCTCTATTCATGTGACATATTTCTATTTAAAATATAAAAATTGTCCTTAACTTTGCATCTATACATATAAATGGAGATCCAGTCTGAAACAGCAGACAGAGTAATAAACTAGGATTGATGAAGTGGACCTGATCCATGAAAGCTAACATTAAAATACAGCATATCAGAGACTAAACAAAACAAAAGGACAAAGATGTTGTGGCACCTTAAAGACTAACTTCTGTATTTAAATGTGAGCTTTCGTGGATCAAGTCCACTCCATCAATCCCAGTTTATTACTCAACCTACCGTTTCAGACTGGCTCTCCATGCAAAGTTAGCCTTTAAAGTTGTTTTGTGGTTTTGTTTACTCTCTGATAAACTAGGATTAATGTAGTAAATCATGTACTGGTGAGAAATCAATGAAGACTGAATCAATGGGGATTTAATCAATTCCTCCATCAACGTCATTGATTCAAATTAGCCTGCGCTAAGTGTGGTTTACCACACTAAAGTAAATTGCTGCCAGCGTTGGCCCATTTGAATCAATGAGATTTATGGATGAATTGAATCTCTAGCTCTGTATTGATTAAATGGACCTACTCTACACTAAACAATAGGAATTTGGCCAATAAATTAGCATGTGGAAATGTATGCAGATGGCAACCTTCCTTTTTGGTGATGTATATGCAGCTGACCAATGGAGGGATGGGTGGGCAGAAAACATATCACACTTAGATAAATTACTCCCTCTTTTTAATTACATCCCTGCTGATTCCTACAAGCAGGACATTCTAACCATGCTTTCTTTGGCTGTGTCTGGTTTCAAGTCTACCCGACACTCAGCTTATCACAAACCTGGTCAGGATCTACTAATTGCCTGCTTGGGTGACCACATTCCTGCATTAATGAACCATTTTCACTTTGTTTGAGTCCTCACCAGGGCGTGACTTTCACCACCCTGGAATAAATATAGGTAAAGGTTTCCCTTGCTCGAAAGCCAGATGTATCCGACTCTAGGGTTTAGTGCTCATCTCTGTTTCAAAGCCGAAGAGTCAGCGTTGTCTGCTTCTGCAGACGTTTCCGTGGTCATGTGGCAGGAATGACTAGACACCGGAGCGCATGGAACGCTGTTACCTTCCCACCGAAGTGGTCCCTATTTATCTACTTGCAATTTCTTGCTTTTGAACTGCTAGGTTGGCAGGAGCTGGGACAAAGACGGGAGCTCATTCTGTCCTGCAGTACTCGGGAATCGAACTGCTGACCTTTTGCCTCCCAGTCAGTGTCTTAGACAGGTATCCATACCCCTTGAGTTCAAAAGAAGTGGATTTCGATCCACGAAAACTCACACTGCTGTCAATCTGTCCACCTTTAATAGTTTGCATTCTTTTTATTTTCTTGCCAACATACAAACAGAAATTAGCACAGCATCTTCCTCGGAAATGGTTTCCTCAGATCTTCCTGGCAAAGCAGAAACAGTTCACAGTGTCGACCCCCTTTTCATGTCTTAGGGCTGTGATGGTGAACCTTTGCACTCCAGATGTTCTTGGACTTCAATTCCCAGAAGCCCAAGCACCCTGTGAATCCACACAAATGGGTTTACTGTGATTCATCTGGCCCACGCTGCCCTCTTCGCTCCCGGAAGCGGAAGTAAAACACACACGTACAGTTAAGGCTCTTCTGGGTTAACCCTTCCTCCATATGGGCGCATTTTACTTCCGCTTCCGGGAGCGACTGGGGCAGCGTGGGCCAGATGAATCACAGTAAATCTATTTGTGTGGATTCACGGGGGCTTGGGCTTCTGGGAATTGATGTCCAAGAACATCTGGAGTGCCAAGGTTCGCCATCACGGTCTTAGGGTCATCACAAACCATCAGCCTTTTGATGCCAGGCAGGTAGTGGCTTCAATTGCAGCCCATTTACGCCGAACAAAGTCTTACAATCTGTGTGGCCAGGTTATCCTGCTATGGTAATAGAGTAGACCATACTGCCAGTGACACAACGCCAAGTATTAGGCGGCGGTTAACTAATCTGACAACCCTGAGGATTTGCAGCCTTGGCAAAGTTCACACGGAAGAGTGATGGTCCCCAAGAGAATCTATCTTGATGGAGGGCAGCATTTCGTCAATACTGGCCTGGGGCTGAGGAGGACTTTGTGTGCCAAAAGGGCTCAGGACCAGAAAGTGAATCACGGAACTGGATCAGTGGTACGGGTGTCATGCTGCGATGTGGAAGGCAGATGAAAGGCCACTGCATTATATTCTCAGGACAGTCTTCATGGCTGATCGCCCTGAGGATCGCCAATATTCGGATACAGAAGAAGAAGAAAGTCTTACAACCTTCCTCTCTCCAAAACTGTAGTTTCATAAAGAACTGACCCATTTCTTAAAACCCCATGGGACAGCCGTATCTCATGTTCACTCTGCTTTGAGAATGACAGTGGATGTGAATCCCTTTTGTCTTACACTCATCTTCCCCATTTTTAGGCAACTGCCTCCCCCCCCCCCCCCGCCCCCAAGTACGGCCTTCGAGTGTTTTCCTATTAACCTTATCATCTGATGGGCACAAGAAAAGGTTTAACGGAAGCTTAGTCCTAATTCGATGGTATTTCTGTATTTTCTTATGTAAAACTGGTTCTGGTCGATTGTTTTTATTTATTTGCAATAACTGTGCTCATTGGAGTTTGTAATGACAATGCTATGGCTGAAGAGAATTTGCTCTACGTATTATTCTCTCCTTGCCGTTATCTCCTGCCTTTCCTCTAAACTAGGTCTCTCGGGATGAAAACTGCAACAGATTCTGGCTGGAAACACACCTTATGGAGAACTTACACAGCTTGGGTTGGTTTTGGAGAGCTGTTCTCCAGCTGCGTTAGAAATCGCTCCACAAATATCACGGTTGTCATTTCTCCGGCTCTCTTTCCACGTTGTGTATTTGCTCTTACGGTGCAAGGAAAAGATGAGGAACGCCATGGTGTGACAGGCTTGTACTTTGAGTGGGAATGTTCCTGATTCAAATCTTGCCTTGGCTGCCATGTTTCTTAAGGTGAAACTAGACAAGGGATTCCCAAGCTATGGCCTGTGGGCTGGATTTGGACCCTGATGCCGATTCATCAGGCACCGAACCCTAGAGTCAGATACGACTGGCTTTCGAGCAAGGGCGACCCTGCCCCATGAGTGGATAATGGGCTCATCGCTGCTCACCATGGTGGCCCTGAAAGTAGATGCACAGCCAGACTCAGTCTACATTTCAATGTTGGACCATATATGGTGCATATCCTTAGTTGATCAGACTGCAACAACGATCTACTGAAATATTCTTTATTTTTGCTGCTGCCATTGTTTTCTTGCTGGCAAACTGAAAAGGGCGACATTCCTCTTAGATTAGGGATTAGGATGAATTCTGCTTTCCAGAGGACAGTCCTTTCAAAGGCTGCCCTGTCCAATTTCCATTTAAATACCAAAACCCCTAAGGAGGTAGTTGAGGCAGTGGCCTGGAAGTTCTCCATCTGCAGCTCATTCCTGGACAAAGGACCAAGTTGTGGGTCCACCTGGGCACCATAGGAAGCCCAGGTGTACACATAGGTAATAACTTGAAGATAGGGGCTATGGTAGCTCAGTGGTTAAAATGCTGAGCTTTTTGACCAATTAGAGACTCGAGTGCTGTGAGAAGGAGTGAGCTCCCATCTTCTGTCCCAGTTCCTAGCATCCTTGCAACTCAAAAGCAAGAAATTGCAAGTAGATAAATAGGTACCACTTCAGTGGGAAAGGTAACAGCGTTTCATGCACTCCAGCGCTTAGTCATGCTTGCCACATGACCTCAGAAACATCTGTAGATGCAGACAGTGCTGGCTTTTCGGCTTTAAATGGAAGTGTAAATGGAGGTGAGCACCACCCCTTAGTCGGGGAGACCTTGACCTTTTCCTAATAATTTGAAGGTTTGCTATAGTATATATGTTAATCCGTATATCTGTATATATCAGGGGTGCCCAAACTACGACCCATGGGTCCCCAATGTCAATTCATCTGGCCCATGCCGCCCTTGTTGCTCTTGGAAGTGGAAGTAAAATGCACCAGAGTAGGAGCAATGAGGGTGGTGCAGGCCAGATGAATTGGCATTAGGGGCCAGATCTGGCCCACAGGCCATAGTTTGGGCACTCCTGGTTTAAGCAGAGAATATGGCAGCCTAAAAATCTATCTCATCCTGCTGCAAAATAGATTGCAAGGTGCGTTTTACTTCCGCTTCCTGTGGGAGGAACCAAATGACCGGCCCACTAAACTACGTGACCGGCCCACATCACAACAGGTTTGGGCACCTTTGGTATATATCACTCTTGCAAATTCACTTGTAGGGCTTTTTGCTCTGCCTGCATTATAATGATCTTGGCTTTGGAACTATAAGGCCCAGAAAATCTCAGTTGACATGGCCAGGGTATTCTAGATATTGTTGCAAGAAAAAAAAAGTGACATTTCCCATTTCTCTGTGTGTAAGAGGCAAAGGATGCTTAGCTTTTATCAGTTCTGTTTTGTCAGTCTACCACTAGAGGAGGCTCAAGTACCATCAGTTGCCAGAGACCTTAACTCAAGAGCTGGCTTTCCTGGTGATGTGATATGCATAGAGGCAGAATTGGGGAAAGTTACTTTTGGGGATTTCAGTTCCCAATAGGCCTTTGCCAATGTGTTTGGGGGGAGCTGTAGTCCAAGTACGGTAAGTCATTTTTGCCAGACTTGTGATCTGTCTGATTTCTGGACGTTTAGGAGAGAGCTATTAGCAGATCCATGGGGACTGCGTTGGTTTAGCGGTGAAGATGCTGAACTTGATGAGCCGAGTGCGACATGATGGAGTGAGCTCCCGTCCCTGTCCCAGTTCCTAGCAGTTTGAAAGCAAGAAATTACAAGTAGATAAATAGGTACTGGTATGGCAGGAAAGGTAAACAGGGTTCTGTGCACTCTGGTATTTAGTCATGCCTGCCACATGTGAATGGAAACGTCTTCAAACACAGACAGCACTGCCTCTTTGGCTTTCAAGCAAGGGCGACTTTTACCTTTGCCTTACCAGGAATAATGGAAGGGTAAATTGGAAACGGATTTATAGACCGACACCCTGGAAATTCCCCAATCTCTAACTTCTGCAATTATCTTCTTTGACGTGACACATCTGTATGTGGAACACTAAAACAATTGAAAACCTAAACCTCTTGCTCCAATGTTTCCATTTTGTTCATTCCGCTAATAAACAAATGTTTTTGTAATTAACAACATCCTGCCAAGATCTTGAAGAAATTTGCTTGAAATGCCGATGCCTTTAAAATCATACAACCCAAATATGTATATGTCTACGTAGAAACCTTGTTCACATACCATTTGGTCTTGGTCTTTTTTTAAAAGCACCCTTCCACAACATTATTACTTATTGATAATTAATACTATAATGAAATATATAAATCAAATCATGAAAGGATGCAAAGAAGCACAACTGGAGAAAATGGCATTCACACATCTAATTTGCAAGCCCCAATGAAATGCAGAACTACATGTTTGTACAATCCAACCAAGCACTGGCAGACAGAATTATCCTCATAATATAATGAGGATAATATGATAGATAATGGCTCTAGACTTACAAATCATTGCCCTTTCGGTGTTTCAGGAAGGACTAATCCTTCTGAATTCATGCATTTTGGTCACTTGTTTGAACTCAAGGTTTTGATAAGATGGTCCTCATGATCATAATTTACCCAATCATTTGGGGTAATTTTTTTTCCAGAGGTTGAATTTTCTTTCATTGGCTTTTTGGGAGGTAATTTGCTATTATTGTTGTTGTTTTCACTTATATACATCCCCATATTGCTACCTGTAAGCACTCTCTGGGTGGTTCACAAGGTAATTATGCAAACTGCAATTTGCCCTCAACAAGCTGAGTACTCATTTTACTGATATCAGAAGGATGGAAGGCTGAGTCAACCTTGAGCCTGTTGGAAATTGCAAGAAATTACAAGTTGATAAATAGGTACCACTTCAGAAGATAACTCAGGGGGTACAAGTTATAGCAGGGATTCTCAACCTGCGGCCCATGGGCTGGATGCAGCCCATGGCACCATTTCATGTACCCCACCACCACCTCCACCATACCAGGAAGTGCCATGTGATGGAGGAAGGGCAAAATTGCTGCCCAGCTCCCAAAGTTGTCTGAGGGAGCGTGACCCGTCTTAAAAAGGTTGAGAACTCCTGAGTTTTAGTATCATTATATTGATATTTACATGATAGATAGATATATAGATAGATAGACCCAGAAATGTTACACCAACATTAGTGGTTAAGAGTTGTTGAAAGGTCATTTGTGGCTAGCAAGTACAGTGGAACATTGGTTAACGTAATTAATGCATTCTCCGGGACATATCTTACAGCAAAAATTACTTTAACCAAATTTCCCATTGGAATGCATTGAATGCAATTTCCCATAGGAATGCATTGAAAAGCAAAATACATTAACTGAAATTGGGTTTCCCATAGGAATGCATTGAAAACCAATTAATCCATTCCGGAAAAAAATCTGTAAACCGAACCACTATTTTCAATGGATTTCCTTTTGTTACGTGATTTTTATGTTAACCGAGGCTCCACTATACGTTGAAATATAATTTATCAAATTAACACACGTTACAATACAAGGAAGTCTTTCTTTAATCCAATCTAACAAAAGTGTTTGACTTACAGATATACCTGGTTGGCGCAGAACCGAAATCAGAAGGGATATGAATGGGGAAATTGCAGGATAAAATGAAAAATTAAGCAAGTGAAAATCTCAACCTGATCTACCATACAGGGTAGCTGTGGACGTTTAAACCTGTTGCTCTGGTTTTGTGAAGAAAGGCAGGCAGTTGTGATGGATAAATAAAACTGCAGAGTATTTGCATATGCGTATGTGAGCATATGCACATACAAGCCCATGTTCAGACTCTGAATCCGCTTTATTCTCAGAGGGGTTATCTATGACAAGAAAACTCACACACTCGCAGGTCGGGGGCTGGTGAGGAATCTCGAGTCTCCTGTAGAGAATATTGAAAAATAGCAGCTCGGTTATAGTGGGTGTAGCGAAGAAAGCAAACAGAGTATAGGAAAGTGTTGATAGAAAAATAAAGCACAAATCTTCAAAAACCATTATGGAATTGGAATGAAAAGGGAAAGGGGCATACCTGAAGAACAGAGGAAGATTAAAGGAAAGGCTTGAATACAGAAAGACAGGGAGGAGATATAGATGAGCATAACCAGAATGATGAAACAGCCATGTGGATTATATCTAAGTAAAGTCATTTGGGAAATTAGGTTTGCATTCATTTAATTTCTCTCTGTGTGTTTTAAGACAGAGAGACAGAGAAAGAGAAGTGAAAAGGAGAAGAGATTAAGGAACAATATGATTGAAATGTTTTGTGTCATACTTTGAGCAGTGTGTGTGTGTGTGTGATTATAGAGCATCTGAGCCAAGAGGTTTGTATCTGCTCAGATACTTAATGGGAGTGGAAGCAGAAAGTTGGATCAGGGGGTGCATCTCCATTCACTTCAAATCACCACAAACAAAATAAATGGAGAAGCCATTGGATGTATGTGAAGTGAAAGAGTTCTTGTTAATTCAATGTTCTTGTTCTTGCTCCTCTTCTTGTTCTTGTTTTTCCACAGTCAAACTTTGAAGTGGCACTACATTTTTTGTCCTTGTTTTATTTTATTTACTATGTGATATGCTTGCGCAGACTAACACAGCTACCATGTAAAAAAATTACAGTACAGTAAAACCCCTACTTATGAAAAAAGTCCGTTCCGTAGGCTTTTGCTTAAATCAGTTTTTTATGTAACTCGAAGTAAACCCATACTAGGAAAAATTATTTTTTTAAACGTAACTCAAAGCAAACCCATAGGAAAAATGAAATTTTTATGTAAATCGAAGCAAACCCATAGGAAAAAGAATCTTTATGTAACTCGAAGCAAACCCATAGGAAATCGTGTAAATCGGGACATGGTTTTGGCTCAAAATCATTATGTAAGTCAAATTTTATGTAACTCGGGGCATTTGTAAGTCGGGGTTTTACTGTACTTCCAAAACAATGTTTTTGGACAGGGCACTGGGGAGAGGAGCCATTTTTCAATTTTTTGTTTGTTGTTACATGTTGTCATGCGATCATAGAATGACAGCGCTGGCTGACTCTCTGGCTGTAAACAGGGATGAGCATCAACCCCTAGAGTCAGACACAACTGGTTTTCACGCAATGGAAACCATTACCTTTACCTTACATTTTGTGCACTAAGATGCTTATATGCTGAAATAGGATGCTGGCAGATACCCAGGCGCGCCAGAAAGATGAACAAGCAGGTCTTAAAACAGATCAAGCACAAGCTATTAATGACCAAATTGATGACACCGAGGTTGTCCTACTTTGGGCACATCATGAGAAGAAGACAAGGCTCTCTGGAAAAGACAAGAAATCTGGGAAAGGTGAAAGGCAGCAGGAAAAGAGGAAAACAATATGAGATGGACAGACTTCTTAGTCCGCCTGTCCTAGTGTGAGATTAGATAGCAAAAGTTTGCCGTTGCCCAGGGAATCACAGAGATGGTTGAAAATAAAATTAAAACCTATAAATGAAAGGAAAAAACCTGAAAGGAACCAGGGTGTGGTTTGAATTCGCAGAAAATGGCTCCTGCACCCCAATAACAGGCAACCTTGGGGGCAACTAATATCAGATTTTCCTTCAAATATGTTGAGGGGCTTAGAGTACACTGACATAGGTGTGACATTGCTTGTTCTTCTCTGCATTCACATAGAACAGAGGTGCCCAAACCTTTCAGACTGCAGGCCAGTCACATGTTCAGGGGTGCCCAAAGTACACCCTGTGGGTTGGATACGGCCCCTTACACCAATTCATCTGGCCCACGCCACCCTCATTGCTCCCAGAAGTGGAAGTAAAACACGCCCGTATGGGCGCTTTTTACTTCCACTTCTGGGAGAGATGAGGGTGTCGTTGGCCGGATGAATTGTCATCAGGGCTGTATCCGGCCCACAGGCCATACTTTGGGCACCCCTGACATAGAAGGATGACAGACTCCTCTGAAGAGGAGAAACGGGGTCATTTGAGCTGAAACTAATATAGGCTGAATATTAGGAAAAACATCTTAACAGTTAATAAGAGCAGTATGGCAGTGGAACCAACTGCCTTGAGTGGTGGCAAGTGTTCCAACATTTGGAAGCATTCAAGAGATAATTGGACAACCATCTGTCAGATCTGCATTGAGCAGGGGGTTTGGACTCGATGGCTTAAAAGGCCCCTTCCATCTCAGTGATTCTATGATGGTGCTGGAAGATTGTTCTGTGGATACCCTGGACTGCCCAAAAGACAAAGAGCAAGTCAAGGCTGTCTTTGGAAGCAATAATGATGATGATGATGATGATGAAATCAGGGCTCTCCTACTTTGAGCGTATCAAGAGAAGGCAACACTCTCTGGAAAGGACAATAATCCTGGAAAAGGTGGAATGCAGCAGGAGAAGAGAAAGACCAGATGTGAGATGGAATGACTCCTTAAGGTAGTGGTGGTCAACCTTGGCACTCTAGGTGTTCTTGGAATTCAATTCCCAGAAGCCCAAGTCACCACATCAGCTGATCAGGGCTTCTGGGAACTGAAGTTCAAGAACACCTGGAGAGCCAAGGTTGGCCACCCCTGGTTAAGGCAGGGGTGGTCAACCTTTTAAAGTCAGGGGCTGGGTCACGCTCCCTCTGATAGTTGAGAGGGCCAGACTGGTGGTCCCCCTCCCATTTACAGCTGTCGTAAACGAGTTCACAGCCAATTCCGGTGGTGGCTGCTGTGGCTGGAGCGAGTGCATGGGCCAGATGATTTGGCACCATGGGCCGGATTTGGCCCATGAGCTGTAGGTTGCCGACCCCTGGCTTAAAAGAACCACAGGCTTGGTGCTCAGCAGGACTGTTGAGAAGAGAATATTTTGGAGGTCACTCTTTTATAGAGCTGCTATAAGTCTGAAGAGACCTGATGGCACATAATAAGAACAAGTCTTTGTCATTATTTCTGCTATTATTTTTAAATAAAAGGAAAGCAGCAGGGAGAGACCAAGGCCAAATGTGAGATGCATTGACATTCTTAAAATAGTGGTTCTCAACCTTTTTTTTGACCACCTAATCGTGTCTAAAATCCAGACGACCTCCCCCCCTCCCCCGTGACATATAAATATTATTATTCAAAAAGTAAACTCCTATTCATGTGGAGGAAGCCTAAAATGCCATCCATTTGATCTAAAGAAATTCAATGTTAATAACTCATTCTCGAATTGCTCCCCCTAAAAAATCAAATGGCCTCCCTGTGGGATGTGTGCCTGTTATGTCCGGCCCTTATAAGCAATAGTCAAGACAACGATGAACAGAACAGCAACAACTCTTTATTCAACAGTCTTTCAGGATGAGCTTACAAGGTGCTCCGGACACAGAGATGGCTATACAATCCCACTGGAATCAGTCCCTCCGGAATCTGCCGTGTAGGAGGCAAAGGCTAGCTACTGTAGAAGGGGTAGCATAATGGAGGAGACCCAAGCTTAGCACGTTGCTGGCTACCTGTGCAGAGTGGGTAGCATAGATCTGGCCCGGCCCCACCCTTGTTTACCTCGTGGGGTTTTGAAGTGTTTGGGGATCAAGGAGACAACGGAGACTTGATTCATGAAGAGGCATAGGGCATAGATAGCCCGGACGGAGTTTATTAGGAATAACAGGACAAAGACATTCCAGAGAAGAGTATGCAATATATCCTTATTGGTTACCTGCGATAACATAAGGTTACATAAGAACATAAGAACAGCCTTGCTGGAACAGGCCACAGCCCATCCAGTCCAGCATTCTGTCTCACACAGCGGCTCACCATTTCCTTCAGGGTATTCCCAAGCAGATGCCTGCTTAGGATTCCCTGGAAATGATATTGAGAGATATCCTGCCTATCTCTCCAACCTGGAGGTTGTCCTTAGGTATCCATAATTATAGCCATTGATACCCTTGTCCTCCAAGAACTTGTCTAATCCTTTCTTAAAGCTGTCAAGACTGACAGCTGTCACCACTTCTTCTGGCAGGGAGTTCCATAGACCAATAATCCTCTGGGTGAAAAAGTACTTTCTCTTATTTGTTTGAGAACTAGTACCCAAAAGTTTCATGGAGTGTCCCCTAGTTCTAGTGTTATGCGATAGGGAAAACAGTTTTTCCTTATCTACTTTGTCCACACCGTGCATGATTTTATAAACTTCAATCAGGTCACCTCTTAGACGTCGTCGTTCAAGAGTGAAGAGGCCCAACCGTTGCAGCCTCAGATGGTAAGGAAGGTGTTCCAGTCCCCTAATCATTCTGGTTGCCCTCCTCTGCACTTTTTCCAGCTCCATAATATCCTTCTGGAGGTATGGCGACCAGAACTGTACACAGTATTCCAGATGGGGCCTCACCATAGATTTATAAAGAGGCAAAATGACACTTGCTGACTTATTTTCTATACCCTTCCTAATGATCCCTAGCATTGAGTTTGCTTTTTTCACTGCTGAGGCACACTGGGTTGACACCTTCATTGAGTTGTCCACCAGGACACCAAGGTCCCTTTCCTGGTTTGTCGCAGAGAGTTCAGACCCCATCAGTTTATAAATGTAATTGGGGTTCTTTGCCCCAACATGCATCACTCTGCACTTACTAATGTTGAAACTCATTTGCCACTGTTTTGCCCACTCCCCCAGTGTCGAGAGATCCCTCTGGAGCTCCTCACAATCTCTCACAGTTTTCACTACCCTGTATAATTTAGTGTCGTCAGCAAATTTGGCTACCTTGCTTTTTACTCCTACCTCTAGATCATTTATGAAGAGGTTGAAAAGCAGGGGTCCCAGTACTGAACCTTGGGGGACCCCACTCTTTACTTCCCTCCACTTGGAGAAGTGTCCATTTAGTGCTACCCTCTGTTTCCTGTCCCTTAGCCAGTTGCTGATCCAGGACAAGACCTGTCCCTTTATTCCATGACTGGTAAGTTTATTCAAGAGCCTTTGGTGTGGGACCTTGTCAAAAGCCTTCTGAAAGTCCAGATAAACAATGTCAACTGGATCCCCCTTATCCACATGCTTGTTGACACTCTCAAAAAATTCCAACAGATTAGTGAGGCATGATTTGCCCTTGCAAAAGCCATGTTGGCTCTCCTTTAGCAGCGCCTTCTCTTCTATGTGCCTATTAATTCTATCTTTTAGGATGGTTTCCATCACTTTACCTGGGACACATGTCAAACTGACAGGTCGATAATTCCCTGGATCACCCCTGGATCCTTTTTTGAAAATTGGTGTTACATTCGCTACCTTCCAGTCATCAGGCACAAAGCCTGATTTGAGGGAAAGATTATATATTTTGGCTAGGAGATCAGCAATTTCATCTTTAAGTTCCCTGAGAACTCGTGGATGGATGCCATCTGGTCCTGGGGATTTGTTAGTGTTTAGTTTAACAAGACATGCAAGGACCTCCTCCCTGGTTATTTCTATCTGGCTTAATTCTTCGGTTTCCCTCCCTACGAAGATAGGCTCTGTTTTGGGCATGTGGCCTCTGTCTTCTTCAGTGAATACTGAAGCAAAGAATTCATTGAGTCTCTCTGCAATCTCTGTTTCTTCTTTAATAACCCCTTGCCTTCCATTGTCATCTAATGGTCAAATGGCCTTCCTAGTTGGGTTCTTACTTCTAATGTACTTAAAGAAGTCTTTGTTATTTCTCTGAGTATTTTTAGCTATACGCTCCTCAAAGTCTTGCTTTGCTTTCCTGATTGTTGCCTTGCATTTGTTCTGCCAGAATTTATGTTTTTGCCTGCTGTCCTCATTCGGACAAGCCTTCCATCTTCTAAATGAGCTTTTCTTGCTCTTGATCACTTCCCGAACAGCTCCTGTAAGCCACATCGGAGTCCTCTTGGACCTGGCAGTGCCCTTTTTCCTTTTGGGTATGCATTCCAATTGAGCCTCTGTTATTGTTTTTGTAAACAGCCTCCATGCCTCTTGGAGTGTTTGGACTCTCTCAATTTTCCCTTTCAGCTTCTTTTTTACTAGTTTCCTCAACTTTGGGAAATTTCCTTTTTGAAAATTTAAGGTCTCTGTGTTAGATTTTATCAGTGACTTGCGGTCTATGATCAAGTTAAACATAATTGAGTTGTGGTCACTGTTCCCTATTGGATCAGTCACATGAACATCTTGCACCAGATCCTGAGTATTACTCAGGATCAAGTCAAGGATTCTTGTACCTCTAGTTGGGTCTTCAACCATCTGTCCCAGGGAACAATCATTTAGCATATCTAGGAACTTTATCTCTTTATCATGTGCTGAACAACAGTTCACCCAGTCTATGTGAGGGTAATTGAAGTCTCCCATTATAACCAGGCTTCCCTTCTTGGATGCCTCCTTTACAACATTCTCCAACTGCCAGTCTCCCTCAAGAGTTTGGCTAAATATAAACATAATTGGCTAAATATCAGCGTGCCTGCCTCGTGCACACCTTACTGATTGGTTAAGCAGCTGCGTGTTGGTTAGGTAACTACGTGCCATCCCTGGGTATAGTAGGGAGGGCTTGACAGCCTTGAGTCATGGTATCAGAGGCCCAAGCTGGGGGCCCAGGCCTAGGCACCAGGCATCTAAGTTTCGGCATAAACAGATGAGGCAGGAGAACGATCACCCACGATTTATGACCATGGTTTGCCAATAGACACAGCGATCGTGCTGTGAACATCCTCACATCTCCCCCTTTCTGTTTATAAGAAGCTTATAAGCATAATAAATTTGGTCCTTGCGTGCACGAGGCAGGAAGTGAAATCCTTGCAGGCAGGTGGCTAGCAATGAAGGTATGCATTGAATAAAGCAACAGGCAGTTATCAGAATGGCAAGAATAATTAAACCATACTGCAGAATGGTCCGTACCCAAGCTCCGTTGGGAAGCCAGGACCAAAGAGTGCTCCACCACGAAGGCGGAGGATTTTGCTTAATAACAGAAACAATTTTGGTTAGAGAATCCAATTGATTTTGTACCTTGTTAGAATTATCGGATAAGTTAAAGCAACACATATTATGCACAGACTCACAACCCTGATGATGCAACATCAGCAAATAATCGATCGCGGCGCGGTTATCTAAAATGGCGTTGCGAAGCTGAAATTGCTCCCTGTTCAGGAGGCTAATAGCTTGGGAAGTGTGATTAACGGCTTTTACAAATGCACAAGCAAGCTTTCCAAGCTGCCTTGCATTCCCGGCTGCCAGGCCAGGCACGCCAATAAGACTGATGGCCAAGGATGTGTACTCGGCCTGGGAAAGCACCTTAACAGTGCTATCGCAATCAGAGGGTAACTGCTCAGCGGCAGTACCCCGGGTGATGCGTTTGCGGGTGGGACGCTGACGGACCAGCATAGTGTGGTTGGGCAAAGCAACAATCATACGACTAAGGCAACAAGTGGTTTTAGAGAGGTTAGCAGGAATATAGTTCCAAGTTCGTGACCCACAGGTCCAGAACCACCCAGAAGGCAACAGAATGTGCTGAAAGTTAAAATGAAGGTCCTCTGTTTCTCTCCCGGTGCAATTAAGACCGCAACCAGGCTGGAAACAGCGAGGCTTTGACTTATGTTGAGTACAGTTCACAACCCTGGCACATCTACTAGCATTACTAACAGCTACAATAGGAGTATAGAGAGACAGGGCATCAAGGGGCAGCCTTCTGGTTGCCTTTCCTCAAAGGGGGCTAAGAGCATATTTGTTTTTGACCTTGTCATCAAAGTCGGCCATATCGTAACCCAACACTGACCTACTGATGTTTTGGGGAGTGTAGCAAATGGGAATGAGACAGGTGCTTAACAGGTGATAGGAGTCAACGCTTTGCTTAAGGCAAAACTCAGTTTGATTAGAAATGCGGGCAAGCTCATACCACAGGTTATACTCAAAGCATTGGGACAGCTCACCTTGGACGGCAAGCGCCCCTGGAAAGAGAAGCATGTAGCAACAAAGAATCATTATAGAATTAGCATTTAGACAAGCTATGATAGCAACAACAAAGTTCTCAGGAGTCTTTTCCACCCGGATCTCGTCCAGCACGGACTGGGCTTCATCCGACAATGCTTTCACCTGGCCCCAGGTTATCGGCGGGTTTTGCCCCCTTCGCCTTCCCCCTCGGTTCTGTCTCCCCTCCGGGAACTCGTGCAGGTGAAGGTTGAAGTTTGGAATGGGGTTGCTGAGACCCTGATGCCATGCCATGTTTCCACGTTCGAACAAACCGGCCAGGGACCCAAAGAGGACCTTCTGGCGTAGACACGGCGGCGTAGCCCCTTCCCCAGGTTATGAGGGGAACAGGCCCTTTCCACTCCGGGTCCGGCAGGCGTCTGTACTGGACCTGGGGGGCAGGCAGAACCTCAAGCTGGCGGTAGTGACGCTGAGCCCTGGATAAAAATTGAGAATTAAATTGAGACAAGTTAAGGTGGTTTAGAGTAAACAGTACACTAGCAAGCCACTCCTCCTTTTCCGGAAGTGAGAGGGGGACAGTTCCCCCTTTCCTTTTTTGGCAATCCAGTGCATCCTTCAGTGTCCTATTGGCCCGTTCGACCACGGCCTGTCCCTGAGAATTATAAGGGATGCCAAATGTGTGGACAATCTGCCAGCGGGTACAAAACTCCGCTAGGGCAGTAGAACAATAGGCGGGGCCGTTATTGGTCTTCAAACGGTCAGTTTTTCCCATGACCACGAAGCAGCGGACAAGGTGATTGCAAACGTGTTTGACCTTTTCTCCCTTCTGGGGCGTGACCCAGATATAGCCAGAGTAGGTGTCAACACAAACATGTAAATATTTCCATGGTGCAAAAGGCGCAAAATGGGTAACATCCATCTGCCAAAGCTGGTTAGCACCCAGACCGTGAGGATTTACTCCTGCAGCAGGATTCTGGGGCTGTTGTGAACATTGTGGACACTGCTGAATTATGGCCCTTGCATCCGCAAGGGGAATGTTAAACTCTTTAGCAAGAGCTTTGGCATTCTGATGATGCAAAGCATGGCTTTCAATGGGGGAACAAACATGGCACGTAATGCGCCATCTGCACGGTCATTCCCTTCGGTCAAGGGGCCGGGGAATGGCTGATGACTACGAATGTGTGCAATGAAAAAGGGTACTGTTCTCCGTTGGAGCAGCATTTGTAGAGACAGGAACAGTGACAGCAAGTTGCTGTCTACTGAAGGTGACACATAACTTCCCACAATGTTGGACACGACATTGGTGACATACAGGCTATCAGAGATCAAGTTAACAGGCTGATCCTGAAACAGACTAAAGGCAAGGACAACCGCCACAAGCTCTGCGCGCTGTGGCGAGCGCTGCGGCAGCGTAAATTGACTTTTCCATGTCCCCTGCTCCTGCCAGGCAACCACCCCACGGCTCGGGCTACCATCAGTGAAGACAGAGCCGGCAAAAGGGTCGTGGGGGAGAGGAGGTGGAAAAGCTTCAAAGGTATATGCTGAGCAACCTGGAGCCGAGGATCCTTAGGAGAGTGGTACACTACCTGGCCTGTAAAATCTGCCATAGCAAGTTGCAGCTTGGTAGAAGAGCGCAGTCCCGCTTCCCAAACTGCAAGGGGAATGGGAACCACAATCTCCATGGGATCCAGGGCAAACAGGGTGAGACAGCGGCGGCGACCTCTAGAGACGACCTGCGCCAGCATGCTCAAAAAGGGTGTAATGGTATTTTTTGTGGTGTGTGAAAGATACAACCACTCTAAAATATGAATTTTCCCATCTGAAGGCTCCTGATGTATGACAGCATATAATTGTTTCACATCTCCCAAGCAAAGGAGCTTGGGGGGGGGGGGGCAATTTGGCTCAGCCCTATCAACCCAGACCTTGGCCATGGCAGAGTTAACCATGGAAAGGACCTCCCGTTGCGGGGCGGTAAGGGTGATCAGATCTCCTGGATTCTTCCCCGCTTTAAGAGCATCAAAGAGGGGGCTGAGTGCAGCGGTGGTAAGCTTAAAATAAGGGCGGAGCCAATTGACAGCTCCAAGTATCTGCTGCAGGGTGACATAACTGACAGTAGGCGGAATTTCAATCCGCGGCAATGCTGGCATAGAGTACGCAGCCATCATGCGGTGCCCAAGATAGGAGAAAGGTTTGGCTAACTGAACCTTTTCCTGGGCGATTATTAGGCCATAAAGGCTCAGGGTCTCCTGAAGGCGAGGGAGCCACCCCTCTGGGAGGGAGGTCCCGGCCACCAAGATGTCATCCATGTAATGATATATGATCAAATTAGGGTAAGCCTTTCTGTACGGCATGAGAGCTGCATTTACATAAAACTGACACATGGTGGGGCTATTGAGCATTCCCATTGGCAATACCTTCTAATGGTACCGGACTGTGGGCTGGGAGTTATTCAACACCGGGACCGTGAAAGCAAAATACTTCCGGTCCTTTTCCTGAAGGGGAATGGTATAAAAACAATCCTTGAGGTCAATGACAGCCATCTCATAATCATGGGGTATCAAATTTGGGTTCGGGGTTCCACACTGGAGCGAGCCCATCGCCTCGATTATCTTATTAATCTCCCGCAGGTCATGGAGCAACCACCACTTCCCGGACTTCTTTTTGATGACAAATACCGGGGTATTGAACGGACTACTAGTCGGTTCAATGTGACCCGCGTCCAGTTGTTCCTGAACGAGCTGCTTAAGCGCAGTCAACTTCTCCTGCGGAAGTGGCCATTGCTCCACCCACACGGACTGATCGGTCTTCCACGTGAGTGGAAGAGCACAATGTTGATGGCTATTCATGAGTTATGAGGGTGGTGCCAACTTGTGCCAGCAAATCTCTCCCCCACAAGTTGAGATCAATTTGCAAAACACAGGGCTTGATGCGAGCAATCTAAGGCCCGCCAGGTTGGAGACTGACAGATAACCACTGAGCACTTTTCCGGGAGGCCTGGCTACCACCGATGCCCCAAACTGAGGGAGCGGTTTCGGTTGGCCACAAGGGATCCCAGTGCCCAGTGGCTATCACAGAGATATCCGCCCCCGTATCCAACAATCCCTCCAACAACTTACCGTTTACCCAATACTTACGGGTCGGCTTCTGTTGTCCTATCTGCTCTCGAAGGGCGGCAACCTGTGGATGATAGGTGTCTCCATCGGCCCCGGCACGGGTGGAACCAAACCCCCCTCTGCGAAGGGTGGGCTCCGCTCCCCCTGGGGTCTCATAAGAAACGATGATCAATTGTGCCCAGGAGTCCCCCTTGCGCAGTTGCAATGGGAGGTGACTCCAAAATTGCACATAAATGATGCCTGTGTAGTCTGCGTCTATCATGCCAGGAACTATCATGATGCCATGTTTGCCCGCTGATGAACGCGGCAGTACCAAACCAACGGTCCCTTTTGGCAAGGGGCCAGTAAGGTCGGCAGGCATCAGGATAAGCTCCCCAGGCAACGCAGTTGTCATGTCCTGTGTGTTAACGAGATTGAGACCAGCGCTGCCAGCAGTAGCAGCCTTGCGCTGATCGACCCGTGTCCCCTTTATTTTTCCGGGGCCCGGGGGGGGGCCCAGTATCTAGTTTCCCTGTAGTGAGGGATTGACTCTGCACTGGCTAGCCCAATGGTAGCCTTTGCCACACCGGGGACACTTCTTGCTGGGGCGCCTGACATCCTTTCCACCTCCCTTATGCGCTCCCCCTCCGGGGGCGTGACAGTCTTTCTTGAAGTGGCCCGGTTTCTGACAGTTGAAACAATTGCCAGTGGGCTTGTTTCCGGCATGAAGCGCTCCAGCCAGAAGGGCCATTGCATGTGTTTGAGTGCCCACCTCCATACAGGCTTGAATCATGTCAGCTAAACTATACTCAGGGCGTGAATGACATTTTGCAAAATCTTCTTGCAATCGGCATTGGCCTGCTCAAAAGCCAGCCGTTTCAGGAGTTCTCCCCGGGCATCAGGGTTGTCTATCTGTCTTTGTATGGCTTCCTTCAATCTATCAATGAACTGTGAGTAGGGTTCAGCGGGCTGCTGCCGTGTGGAAGTAAAGGAGTGTGTGGGTTTCCCAGAGACGGGGACCCTTTTAAAAGCTCTCATGACGCACATAAAGGTGCGGTGGAAAGACTCCCGAGGGAGTTGCATCTGCTGTTGGAGGGTAGCAAATGCACCTGCTCCGTAAATCTGCTCAGGGGTGTTTTGTGGCGTACCAGCCGCCACCGCAGCCGCTCGGAATTCACTATCCCAAACAACATACTGTGAAGCAGTCAAAATCATTCGAAACAAATCCTTCCAGTCTTGGGGCAGCATCGTGTACCCATTCCCAATTCCCTCAAGCAACCCTTGCACAAAATTTGATCGGACACCAGCCTCTCTAACAGCTTTATTAAGTTCTCTAATTATTGTATATGACAGAGCTTGCCAATGGATACGTTCCTCTGGATTCCCATCCGCCCCCACCCCCACCTCAACCGTAATGGGAAAAGCAGAAAGACTCTCTCCTTGCCACTCTTCCGCCTCCTCCAGGGACAAAACCCCATCGCTCTTGGCTCGATGTATAGCAGAGCGAACATTTCCCATCACACCGCCAGGGTAGGCAGGCGGCGCCTGGGGAACCAGACTCGGGATGGGCGGCACCAATGGTGCCGTAGGTGGTAAAATAGCGGGCAGCACTTTTGGATAAGGAGGTGGTGGGTCCTCGGGTGGATGAGTCAGAGGATTGGTCAGGGATGCCTCTGCTGGTACTAATTTCCTGACTGCCTCGTTAATTCTTTGCCAAATCAATAAATGGTGAACCGCTGCCCTAGGTTCTTCCAATAAAATTGTTCCAATTCGTTGCCAATCATCCCATTTGAGTGATCCAATTTCTGGGTACCAAGGACATTGGCATTCGACTTCCTTAATGAAGTCTTCAAGACTATTAAGCGTGATGTCTGGACATCCGCTCTCCTTGATGATTTTCTGCAATTCCTTTGCATGGGTCTTTTGCCCTAAAGAAAGTCCCCCCCCCCATACTCACAATCGGGAGCTCGAAAGCTGAGGGAGCCTGAAGGCTGAGGTGCACCAGGGGGCTATTCCAGCCGGTGAGTCGGGGAGTTGGGATCCAGCAATCACGTCGCGGGTCGCCAGATGAAGTGTTTGGGGATCAAGGAGACAACGGAGGCTTGATTCATGAAGAGGTATAGGGCATAGATAGCCCGGACGGAGTTTATTAGGAATAACAGGACAAAGACATTCCAGAGAAGAGTATGCAATATATCCTTATTGGTTACCTGCGATAACATAAGGTTACATAATTGGCTAAATATCAGCGTGCCTGCCTCGTGCACACCTTATTGATTGGTTAAGCAGCTGCGTGTTGGTTAGGTAACTACGTGCCATCCCTGGGTATAGTAGGGAGGGCTTGACAGCCTTGAGTCATGGTATCAGAGGCCCAAGCTGGGGGCCCGGGCCTAGGCACCAGGCATCTAAGTTTCGGCATAAACAGATGAGGCAGGAGAACGATCACCCACGATTTATGACCATGGTTTGCCAATAGACACAGCGATCGTGCTGTGAACATCCTCACAGGGTTTATATAGTGTCTCCTCGGTGGGGAGCTGGGTCACGCTTTCTCAGGCAGCTTCAAGGGCCAGATAGTCATTTTGCTTTGTCTGCATGATGGGGGGAGCCATTTTGTCCCAACAGCTTCTAAGGGATGGCCATTTTGTTTCTCAAATTTTCATTTCATTTCATGTTTAATTTATATACCACTTTACTCTACCCAGTGGGTGACACAAAGCGGTTTACATGGGTAATACAAATATATATATATGGATTCATACAATCAGTAACACAATGATGCAATACAGCAAAAATACAGCAAATGCCCTTGGAGGGGCGGGGGGGGGCACATGAAATGGCGCTGCAGGCCAGATCCCACCCACAGACATTAGGTTGGGAACCCCTGCTCTAAAGGAACTCACAACCTTGAGTTTTCAAGAGCTAAGTCAGGGCTCTTGAGGACAGGACATTTTGAAGATCACTCATTCATAGGTTCACCATCAGTCGGAAGTGACCCTAATGTCAGGTAGGAAGTTGGAAGCACGGAATCTACACGAAACAGCAACCAGGAGCAAGTACATGGATGTTTCAGGTATCCTGTCCACAGTTCACACGCTTATTGCAGGAATGAATAACTGATGAATAACTAGATCAGGGGTGCCCAGGCCCCTTACTACACACCCCAGAACAGCTGAGTTGCCCAGACCACACTATTGGAACATGGCGTGTTTGCGCATGTGCAGTGTGAGCGCTTCTCCGCATGTGCAAAAGTGGCCATTTTGTGTCTTGGATTGGTGCAGGAAACAAAGTGGCCACTTTCACACATGTGCAGAAGTGTCCACGCCAAACCAGTAAATAAAATGGCTGCTTCTGTGCATGCACGAAAGTAGCAATTTTATTTCCTGGCTTAGTGCGGACACTTCTGTGCATGCGTGAAAGTGGCCATTTTGTTTCCTGGTTTGGCGCAGACGCTTCTCCGCATGTATGAAAGCAGCCATTTTGTTTTCCTGCGCCAAACCGGTACACAAAATGGCTGCTTCTACACATGCACAGAAGCGTCCATGTTTACTTCCAGGTTTGGCTAGGGCATCAGGGGCTGGATGAAATGGCTTCAGGGGCCAGGTCCGGCCCATGGGCCATAGTTTGGGCTTCCCTGAACTACATGTACAGTGTGGAACTGTGTCTGTGAGAAAGAAAGAAAATCAGGAAAGTGCCAATTAGAACCCTAAATGCTAAATAACTTGTGAAGTGCCTAGAGAGTGCACTAAAGCACTATGGGGCGGTATATAATAATTGTGATTGCTTTGCTTTAATTGGTGCATTCTGGTGAGCAAACCCAGGTTTATCTCCCTGTAACATGTGGAAGGTCCAAATACATTCTTGAGTCGTTCCACAATGAAATTGACAGTCACGGGGGTGGGTGGGGAATGGGATGAGTAATTCGTTTCATTACTGTGGTAATTCGTTCTTTCCCTTTGTTTTCTTACTCTCCCACTTCCTGCAGTAACGCTTTCCACCAGACGGTGGCGTGGCGTCCGCCCATCCCTTCTAGCAGACCAAGCAGGCGGGCGATGTTACCATGACGGCCTTCCGAGGGGAACCCGCTCCTTCCCCCCCCCTCGGTCTGCAAAATGGAACAAGCCGCCCGAGCCCCGCCCCTCCCCAGAACCCGGAAGTCGTGGCTTTTTCAAGCCGGCAGGAGCAGCAGACACTGGCAGGCGGCCCGCGGGTGGTCGCGCATGCGCACGGAGGCGGCTGCTCCATGGCGTGGCTGAGCGGGGCCAGCGCGGAGGGTGCGGCGGTGGCGGCTCTCTATGTGGCGGCGCTGCCCCCTTCCGTGCCCGGGGGAGATTCCGGTAAAGTACCGCCTTGCCCCTTTCCTCCCCCTGGTCCGCCACGTGCATGACCCGACCCACCTCCCAAGATGCACCGCGGGGGGCTGCCCCGCTCATTTGCATATATTTGCATATGCAGATTTATGCTAAATACCTTGCTTCCATGGTGTGCATCAAGATGGTTTGCAACTAACAAGTTGTCAGTGGATTTTTTTAAAAAAAAAATAATGCTGCTTTTTTTTTTTTGGAAAAGCAAAATGCATTTAATTTGTGCAGGTGAAAATAATAAATAAATAATAATAAATAATAGTTTGTGTAATCAAGTCAGTGCTGGTTTAAAGGTACAGGTTTCCCTTGCTCGAAAGCCAGTCATATCCGACTCTAGGGTTCAGTGCTCATCTCTGTTTCAAAGCCAAAGAGCCAGCTCTGTCTGCTTCTTCAGACGTTTCTGTGGTCATGTGGCAGGCACGACGACTGCACGGAACGCTGTTACCTTCCCACCGAAGTCCCTATTTATCTACTTGCAATTTCTTGCTTTCGAACTGCTAGTTTGGCAGGAGCTGGGACAAAGACGGGAGCTCATTCCGTCCTGCAGTACTCTGGAATCGAACTGCTGACCTTCCGCCTCCCAGTCAGCGTCCAATCTTTTTCAGTCTTTGCAGAGTATTCAGTATTCTCTTCCTCTAGGGGGAGCTCTTCAGACTCAATCTTGAACCCAAGGCTACACAGCATGGTTTTTTTCCTTGGAAGCACCATGGGGGAATTGAACTCCCAACCTCTGGCTCCGCAGCCAGAGACCTAAACACTGACTCATGATGATCCTTTTTAGGGTTTTTTTAGATTTAGATTTATTTAGCATATATGGAACTTGTAGACATAGAGTCAACATACAACAAAAAGAAAAAAATTAAACTGTATAAAACTAAACATTAATTTAGCACTCGCTGGCAGCCACATGATCACTATGATCTCGTGGCTAAGTACATATGAGTCTCAAGTTTTAATGAGTTTTACAGGAACCATGAAATACACAAATTAACGTTTAGAGAATACACAGAAGTGGTTTACCATTCCCTTCCTTTCCTCTAGGAGGTGACCTTGGGACTGTGCAGCTTGCCCAGGGCTACACAGGATGGCTTTTCTCTCGGGATCCACTTGGGAATCAAACTCCCAACCTCTGGGTCTCTCACCAGATGCCTAAACCACTGAGCTATTTTATGGCTACTTATTCTGGCATGTCTCCATTTGCTAACACAAGCTAGTGCAAAATTAAAGGTTTGACTGTGCAAATGAAGAAGCCAAGTCTTCTCCAAGTAGAACAGTGATGGCGAACCTTTTAGAGACCAAGTGCCCAAACTGCAACCCCAAACCCACTTATTTATTGCAAAGTGCCAACATGGCAACAGGGGAGGAAGGAAACCCTCCCTTTGGGTTGCTGGCCAGAGGGGTGGGGTGAAATCTGTACTGGGGGGTGGGAGGAAGCACTCCCATTGGGCTGCTGGGCAGAGGGGTGGGGTGAACTCTGCTGGAGTCACTGCATGGGTACCCACAGAGTGCCATCTCTGGCATGCGTGCCATAGGTTCGCCATCACAAGTAGAACTTTGGAAGGCCTGCTTGTCACAAAATCTATTTTTTTTAAAAAAAATAACATGTCAAATAAACCTATTACCTAACTTGTTAGATTCTTCTCCCATGTCTAGGCTAGACGTGAAACTGCCAAACTGAAGCCACCTTTCGGCGAGTTCATTCTGCAGTTCCTTTTGCCTGATTTAGTGTGAGAAAGAGTAACCGGCAACACAAGGTTGCCATTACCAGGGTATGCCCGATTATGGTTCAAAAATACCACAATCTTTAAGGAGGCTCTTCCTGTGTACTCCAGCTTGTTAGCTTGTGACAACAGACTGACATTGATCCTTTGCTCTTAACTACAAAGGTGTTTTTTTCTGTTGAGATGTTGCAGAGTGTTTAAGAAAAATGCTAGTAATTAAATCCCTTGTATCCAATTTTGATATTTGATATTGCACTTTGGCAATACCTCTAATAATTGTACGTTGTCAAATCAGTTCTGACTTACTATGACCCTTTCCACGGTTTTCTAGGTAGTGAGTACTCAGAAGTGGTTTTACCATTCCCTTCCTTCTAGGGCAGGGATGGCCAACCTTGGTGCTCTATATGTTCTTGAACTTACATTCCCAGAAGTCCTGATCAGCAGGAGTGCTGATTTGGGCTTCTGGGAATTGAAGTCCAAGAACACCAGGAAAGCCAAGTTTGCTGAACCCTGCTCTAGGGGGAGCTCTTGGGACTCTGCAGCTTGCCCAAGATTACACAGGCTAGCCGTTCTCCCAGGAGCCACAGTGGGGGAATCAAACTCCCAGCCTCTGGCTCTACCTAAAGCACCGAGGTATCCAGCCAATAGATATGTTTTTATTGTGCTGGTTTTCAACTGTACCAGAGCTGCAAAAGTTATTTTTTTTTAATTACAACTTCATGGATCTCCAAGTCATCATCATAGGGTCAGCATCATGGGTCTGCAGACATTTTTGTGGTCTTGTGCTAGGTATGACTAGCCATTGAAGTACACAGAATGCTGTTACCTTTCCTGTCAAAGAAGTACGTACCTGTTTATTTACTTGCAATTTCTTGCTTTCAAGCTGCTAGGTTGGCAGGAGCTGGGGCAGACAACGGGAGCCCACTCTGTTGATTGATTTGATTTGATTTATTGGATCTGTATGCCGCCCACTTGACATACTCGACTCAGGGCAGCTCACAGAAATTTCAACACATCAACAGTAGAATACCATAAAAATAACAATAAAATATAACAGTGCAATAGAACATCATACAATAAAATCTAACAATAGAATATAACAGTACAATAGAATATCATACGGCGACAACAACATAATTTTATATTGCAGTTTATTGGCCGTTGGCCCTCCAACAGCTGTGTCCTTCTTCCGCCGGGCAGTGGGGCGAGAGTCTGGTGGCATTGGGAACGCTGGTTTTTATTGGCCACCGGACTCCAAACAACTGTGTCCTCTTCCTGTGCAGCACTCGGGTCTCGAACTGCTGACCTTTGAGTCATCAAATTCAGCATCTTAACCATTAAGCCAAAAGATCCTAACTCATGATTATAAACTTGCTTCACTCAAGTAAATGTGAACTTGCAGGGATGGTGGTGATGGGAGTAAAAAGCTGTTTTGATAAGATGTGTATGAGTGTGTGTAGGGCAGGAGTTTACGACAACCGCGGGTCATTTACGGCAGCATGCACAGGTATGTTCTGTGCCCATGTATGCACATTTTACTTCCACCTCCGGAAGCGGCGCAGGTGGCGCAGGTCAGATTAATTAATTGGCACCGTGGGCTGGATCTGTCCTGCAGGCCGTAGTTTGGTCACCCCTGGTGTAGGGGTGATTTCTCCATGAAAGGTAATAGATGGTGTATTCATTAAGAATAACAAATCTGGGAGATCTGGATTCCGTTGACTCTTCCCTGTGAAACTCACTGGACGATGCTGGGGCCAGTAGCTTTTTTTTTTTTGTCTGACCAACCTCAAAAGGTGGTTGAGGCCAGATTGGAGTGAACTGGCGGGAGAGCGGTCTTTGCAGCCGTGAGCTCATTCCTATAAAAGGTCATGTCTCAGATTAATTCAGTTTGTTGTTTATATTTTTGCTTAGGCAATCAGAGTGGCTTAAATTAAAGAGATAAAACGCAGCAAAATGAGATTAACAAAGCAAATGTTAAATATTTTATACTTGCTTACCAAAGCGCAGCACGGCAGCTTAAAGAGCGGTGGAGAAGACAGAAATGCAGAGTTAACAGCGCTAGAAAATTTAGGAAGAAAATCTGAAACAGTAGAGATCTGGGTGGCGTTTGCACCAGAAGAGCGGGATATAAATACCCAAATAAGTAAGTAAGTAAGTAAGTAAGTAAGTAAGTAAGTAAGTAAGTAAGTAAGTAAGTAAGTAAGTAAGTAAGTATCTGAAGACGACTTTGCCTTATGCCATGCACGTGGCTCTCCCACTGGTGGGTGGTAAGCATGTTTGGAGTAAGCATCTTCCATTAGCAGTATCTGCCCTGCACAGGGTGGTCACCACGAGATGTGACCCTATCAGAAATCAATGTAAATTGAGAAGGAAAAATCCTTGTTTTCGGATTCATGGTTCAATAGTTTGAGTAAGGGTGAATGTACACCTTGGGTCCCAAATGTTCTTGGGCCAAAATCTTGGCCAACACAACCAATGGTGAAGGCTTTGGCGAATTTTAGTTCAAAAACATCCAGGGACACAAGGATGGGAACCGCTATAGAACTGTAGCAGTTTGGTACCACTTAAGAACATAAGAACACAAGAACATAAGAACAGCCTTGCTGGAACAGGCCACAGCCCATCCAGTCCAGCATTCTGTCTCACACAGTGGCTCACCATTTCCTTCAGGGTATTCCCAAGCAGATGCCTTCACCTGCTTAGGATTCCCTGGAAATGGCATTGAGAGATATCCTGCCTATCTCTCCAACCCGGAGGTTGTCCTTAGGTAGCCATAATTATAGCCATTGATACCCTTGTCCTCCATGAACTTGTCTAATCCTTTCTTAAAGCTGTCAAGACTGACAGCTGTCACCACTTCTTCTGGCAGGGAGTTCCATAGACCAGGGATCCTCTGGGTGAAAAAGTACTTTCTCTTATTTGTTTGAGAACTAGCACCCAAAAGTTTCATCGAGTGTCCCCTAGTTCTAGTGTTATGCGATAGGGAAAACAGTTTTTCCTTATCTACTTTGTCCACACCGTGCATGATTTTATAAACTTCAATCAGGTCACCTCTTAGACGCTGTCGTTCAAGAGTGAAAAGGCCCAACCGTTGCAGCCTCAGATGGTAAGGAAGGTGTTCCAGTCCCCTAATCATTCTGGTTGCCCTCCTCTGTACTTTCTCCAACTCCATAATATCCTTCTGGAGGTATGGCGACCAGAACTGTACACAATATTCCAGATGGGGCCTCACCATAGATTTATAAAGAGGCAAAATGACACTTGCTGACTTATTTTCTATACCCTTCCTAATGATCCCTAACATTGAGTTTGCTTTTTTCACTGCTGAGGCACACTGGGTTTTTCCTCCCTTTTAAATATCTCCCTCCGTCCGATGCCGTTGAGAGCAGTATTTGGCTCCCACTTCAGGCCCCCCCCCCCGCCTTAAAACTGGGCTCCACGTGCCCTTAAAGTACACACCTGGTACCACTTATAACAGGTAGTCTTCAAGACCAGGATTGGTAGAATGGGCTTCAGTTGTAATTAGGCAACTAAGATTTTGCTTTATTTATTTATTGCATTTTTATACTACAAATTTGGGATATTTCTCACTCTTTACATGCGAAAAGTGGTCCCATAATCATTTCATGGCACTTCAGGTTAGCTTTCCCTTGCTCGAAAGCCAGCCGTATCCGACTCTAAGGTTCAGTGCTCATCTCTGTTTACAATCAAAGAGCCAGCACTGTCTGCATCTGCAGACATTCCCATGGACATGTGGTAGGCATGCCTCAACACCGAAGTGCACGGAACACTGTTTACCTTCCCACCGAAGTGGTCCCCATTTATCTACTTGCAATTTCTTGCTTTCTAACTGCAAGGTTGGCAGGAGCTGGGAGAGATACGGGAGCTCACTCCGTCGTGAATTACTCGGGAATTGAACTCCGACCTTCCAGTCATCGAGTTAAGCGTCTTAACTGCTTGAGCCACTGCAGTTACAGAATGATTAATAGCCAAAGCAAGAGTAAAAAATTTCTTTCTAGCTGGAGTTAGATGAAGCCAAAAGACCATGATGGGATTTTCTTAGGTGAGTTTTGCATCCAGTTATGAACCATGATGGGGCTGTGAAGGCTTAGTGGTTAAGATACTGATCTTGATGACTAGAAGGTTGGAAGGTCAGCAGTTTGAGACCCGAGTGCTGTGTGACAGAGTGAGCTCCTGTCATCTATCGCAACTCCTGCCAACCTAGCAGTTTAAAAGCAAGAACTTTCAAGTAAATAAATAGGGAAAAGTAACTGCGTTCCGTGTGTTTTGACGTATACTCCTGCCTGCCACATGACCACAGAAACCTGCAGAGGCAGACAGCGCTGGCTCTTTGGCTGTAAACTTAGATGAACACTGCCTGCTAGAGTCAGACATGACTGGCTTTTGAGCAAGGGAGACGTTTATTGGCAGAAAACCACTTCCTTAAAACGTTACAGTGATCCTCGAGACCTTCAAACGGTTCTGTCGTTTGACAGCCTGGATGAGGATTTGTGGCCTGAAGGGCGATGCAGTATTTCTTGACTAAAGCCATCTTATGCTTGATCTACCTTCTCCTATGACAGCCTTCCATTTTTCCTAATGTTATTTTCCTTCCCAACATCTTGTCTTCTCATGACATCCCCATAGGATGATGGCCTTCAGTTGAGTCATTTTAGTTTCAAGGGAGAATGCGGGCTTGATTTGGGAGCGTTTTGCTAGAAATAATTTCCAAATAACAGCTGTGAATTTGTTTGAATAGGATATTTAAGCCAGGCTTCTTTTACTTTTTTCATTCCCTACCCAAGATTTCAATTTTACATGAGGATATGCTGGCTTTGAAGTGAGTTTGACTGTTGATAGGTTGACTTGTACACCAGCTGCTTTTCGTTGTTTGCTTCTGGAAAGGAAGCTGTCGTAGTTTAACCCTGAAAAGCCAGCTGTAATTCAGGTGTGGAGAATGTGCTAGAATTGGCATGCTTTTTTCTGAGTTCTGATTGTTGATGTCTTTAAGAACTAGGAGTGTTTAGGAGTGTGTCTGCTGTATACATTACAGCTGTTGCTTACCACTTAAGTTTTTCTCTTGTTAAGCCACCTGTCAAGCAGGGAATTTTCAAGGATATCCGCAAACTATTTATCTCAGGACACTGTAGGGCATTGATGGCTAACCTTGGCACTTCAGGTGTTCTTGATCAGCAGTTCTCAGAAGCCTGATTAGCATGCGTACTGCCTTGCACTTCTGGTAATTGAAGTTCAGGAACACCTGGAGTGCCAAGGTTAGCTATCACTGCTGTAGCGTAAAGCTAGCACTCTGTAACGTGGCATCACACTTGTACAAGGGCAAAACCAAATTAGAAGATGGAGGAAGGAACTTGTTGGACAAGGAATAACGTTAAAGGAGGATGTTGTTGTTGTTGTTGTTGTTGTTGTTCAGTAGCACAGTCGATTCCAACCCTTTGAGACCCCATGGACCATTTTCCTCCAGGCACCTCTGTCCTCCACCATCCTCCTCAGCCCGCCCAGCTCTGTGCCCACTGTGTCTACAATGCCATCTAGCCATCTCATCTTTGGACACCCCCTTCTTCTGTTGTCCTCTACCTTTCCCAGCATCAAAGCCTTCTCAAGTGAGTCCTCCCTTCTCATTTGATGTCCAAAGTACTTTAGCTTCATCTTCACTATTTGACTCTCCAATGAACAGTCAGGTTTGATTTCCTCCAGTATTGACCTATTTGTTCTCTTTGCTGTCCAGGGGACTCTCAGGACTCTCCTCCAACACCACATCTCAAAGGCATCTATTCTTCTGCGCTCAGCTATCCTAATGGTCCAGCCCTCACACCCATATATTACCACTGGGAATACCATTGCCTTGATTATGCAAATTTTTGTTTTCAAGGTGATGTCTCTGCTTTTCACAATATTCCCCAGGTTTCTCATCGCTTATGACTGAGGATCTTAACCTCCCCTACATCACTTGGAGGACCCTGAATAGGCTGAGGGTTGGAGTGCCTAAATGTAAGACCAACATGCTCAAGTGGGGGCTGTTGGCGGACAACAACACTCTGTGTGAATGTGGAGAGATACGGAATCTGGCTCCTTTGCTGGTCTGCCGATTGCTACCGGAAACATGTACCGATGAGGATTTAAGTTTGGCCAACAACAAAGCCAAGAAGGGGGCTTCATTTTGGCAGTTTAAAGTTTGACCGGGCCATGAAATAAGACTGGAACATGCGTATCATAAAAAAATGACAAAACATGCATTAAAACATCGATCAGCATGTCCATAAATGATTATTTTGGATAGAAACAAGAATGGAAAACCCATCTTGTTTTGGGGTTTGTTTCAGGGAAACAGGAGCCCTGCTGTTCCTGTGGTCTGTGGGCTAGCATTTTCCTCCAGCTTATGAGCCTGTTTCTCGCCTTATTCAGAGCAGAATTTAGTGCAAAAATGGAGATTTGGTGGATAAAGGTCATGTTGTTAATAGCCCTGCTCATGTCTTGCAAAATAAAGGCTGTGGCTTTATTTATTGACTCAGTGCATCTCATATTGGGTCTTCCTCTTTTCCTGCTGCCTTCAGTGTTTTCTAGAATGAGTGGCTCTTCCAGTGAATCTTGTCCTCTTATAAAACATCCAGGGACAAATAGCGATGGATCACAAGGCAGACTTTTCAATCTCTGTGCCATTGAGGCTTTGCTGATGCTGGGACATATTTTCTTTGGGTTTGGGGTTCAAATGAAGAGGGCTTCCAACTGCCCAGTCTTTCGTGATCTGTTGCCCTGCAGATAACCTGGTCTTTAATAACCAGCATGTCTGTTCTGATGGAGGATATACTAAAGGAAAGCTGATGTAGCTATTGCCACCATCCACAGAATTCCTGCATTGAAGTGATTTTCATGTGGGAAATTGGCTTGTACCTCTGAAGACATGAGCTGCTGTTTTTAAAAGTTTATGGTCAGGTGTCCTTTAAAGTGGTTTTTGTATGAATCCAGACTTTAGGCTCTTCCCAGAAATATCACAATTATCAGAAATTTCAGATGGTCAATGAAAGAATTGAGAATTTGTAGTTCACCTGTGGCATGTTTTGAGACACTTCCCTAAGAGAGCTTGAGTTCTCCCAACCAACCAACCAACCAACCGACAGTAAGTCAGTCAGTCAAGTAAAGCCTATAGCAGTGATGACAAACTTTGGCACACCAGGTGTTCTTGGACTTCAATTCCCAGAAACCCCAGTCAGTATTCCTGCTGATCAATTCCTGGGAATTGAAGTCCAAGAACACCTGGTGTGCCAAAATTTGTCATCACTGCTATAGGCTTTACTTGACTGACTGACTTACTGCCGGTTGGTTGGTTCACCATCACTGGCTTATAGAGATCAAACCAAGAACATCTGCTCTGGCGCCTCTCTTTTACAACTTACCACTATAGCTTTAGGCACTGATTTCACTATGACAATTGCATTAGCACTAAACCAAGAAAATAAAAGTATACAGTACTAGCAGAGCTTGCCCGGCGTTGCCGGGCTGTTTTAAATTGTATTGTAAGGGATATTTTTTTGGTAATTTATGTAAAAAAGAGGTGTTGGTTAGGGGTGGTTTTGGGTGTGCACAACCACCACCGCCCATACAATACTACTCCAACCACAGACACAAAAGGGGTTTGTCCCCCCAACCCTTCTGGACCCAGCACCTTTCATTGCCTCCCTCGCCCACTCCCTAACCCCCACCAGCTGCACTTACCTTTTCCTGGCTCCCTCCAGCTGGGTCTTTCAAAGTCTTTCCCTCCGGCTCCCACCGTTTTTTTTTTCAGTCAGCACGCGCGTTCCCAGCCTCCTCTGCGCTCATATCCCTCAGCCTAATTGGCTGAGGGGTTGCACAGTGCAAAGGACGCTGGGAATTGCAGTCCTTTTTCTTTGTTCGCGTTCGTGGGTCTCCTGCCCCACTGGCGCATTTCTAAAATATTTGTTGACCTCCGGACCCATTTCGGGCAAGTGCACGAAGGCTCAGTATGGGCTAGTATAACCTGGTGCAGGATCCTTTGTCAAGTTCCAACAGTTAACGCTCAAATTTATAGGTATAGACTAGCAAAGGTTGCCCGGCGTTGCCGGGCTGTTTTAAATGGTTGGAAAGTTTTTGTTGTTAATGTTTGTAAAGAAGAGGTTAGTCTATAATTGAAATTTTTTAAATTTTTATTTATACAAAAAAATTTTGATGGCCTGTTATAAACTGTGATGAGTTTTGTTTGGTGTTTTGGTTTTGTGGATGAAAAAAAGAATAAAGGATGATAAACATTTTCGGAAAACTCTTGGGGCCTTTTGTGTGGGGCTATTGTGTCTTTTTGAATTTTTTTTATTATTGTGGGCAGCAAGTGCTGCTGGTAGGGGTTAGCTTGTATTTTGACTGTTTTTTCTCTCGTGGCCTCTGGGTGGAGCTTCTTCCAGTAAGTAGTCTCTTTATTCACTTCTTTTCCAGTCGTTGTGGTATGAGGTCGTGTGGTGGTGAGTTGGCTGTTTTTCTTTATTTGGGGTGGTGGTGGTGTTTGGATTTTGTGGTGTTTGGCTGGGTGCTGGGTGTGTTTGGAAATGTTTGTTGTTTACTTTTTTGGTGTTATTTTTGTTTGTTTTTGTGTATTTTTGAATGTTTTTGATTGTTTGTTTTTGTGTTTTTTGGTGTTCTATGGGGGGGAATCCCCTCTCTGCCATCTCCCCTGGCTCTGGAAGGCTTGGGGGGACAGGCTCCTTTTGTCCCCCCAAACCTTCCAGACTCATGGGACCCAGGAGAGGGGATTGAATCCAGGCTACCCTCTGATATTAAAAGGGAAATCTCAATTGGGGATTCCCCTTTAATATCAGGGGGGGGTTGTGATCCCCCTCTCCGCTGGCTTCCTTGGGTTTGGGAGGGTTGGGTTGAGAAAAGGGGTCTGTCTCCCCAACCCTTCCAGACCCAGGAGAGCCATTGAGAGGGGGATTCCCCCCCCCCCAAAAAAACCTCAGTTTTAAAAGAGAACCGCTTGGTTTCTTCTCTTTAAAATGGTGTGTGTGTGTGTGTGGGGCGGAAAGGAATCCCCTCTCTGCCGGGTCCCCTGGGGTCAGGAGGGTTGGGGAGACAGGCTCCTTTGGTCCCCCCAACCCTCTCAACCCCAGGGGAGCCAGTAGAGAGGGGGAGCACAACACCCCTCCCCCACCCAGTGATATTAAAGGGGAAACTCCGATTAGGAGCTTCAGGCGATGTTGGGGAGGGGGGCTTTGGTTCCCGCGGCTTGGCGGACTTGCTCTCCCGGTGTTTTTGTTTTATTTTTTGGGCGCCGGCTTCCTCAGCGTTCTGCGTGCTCATGGCGTGCATGACGCTGTGGCTTGTAGTTATGGGTTTGTGCTTTGTGTTTGTGCTGCGTTTTTTTTAAACGGTTTTCTTTTGATTGGCTGCAGCGCGTTTCCGAATGTTTCTTGCGCCACGCTGTGTGAGAGCCTCTCAGCCTGATTGGCTCTGGCGCAGCACGGCACAAGGAATGTTGGGAAAGGAAGTTGTTTCCCTTTTTTTGCGTTTGTGGGGCTGTTGCCCCATTGCCTGTTTTCTCAATCCTTTGTTGACCTGCAGACCCAGATCGGCCGTGTGCACGAAGGGTGAGTGCAGGCAAGTAGGGCGAGGCATAGCAACCTATAGCAAGTTCCAACGGTTAACCCTTGGTTTTATAGATTAAGATTGGCTGGGATTCTGTCCCACACCTCTGGATACACAATGCAGATGATATCATCCACAGCAAATCTTTGCTTACAAATCACTATTGCTTAAAGGAGATTTCAGGACTCATACACAGTGCAGCAAAGCATACCCCAGAATCTCTAAAGGATCCTTTAATTTGTTGTGATTTGTTGCCGCTGATGTCATTACCTCTGTGAATGTAGAGCTGAATAACAGGATTTCAGCGAGTGTTTCCATGCATAGCTTCTGTTTGGTATTTTTGTTGTTCATAAATACTTGTGGATCATGAGGAACAATGGGTTGTTCTGAAAGAAATGTGTGTGCCTCATTACTTGATTGTCCTATTGCATAACCTATAGCAGTGATGGCGAACCTTTGCACTCCAGATATTCTTGAACTTCAGTTCCCAGAAGCCCTGATCAGCAGGGTAAGGAGCTACTATTAGGACAGAATATGGATTGAGAGAGTAGTCTCCCATAGGCAAAGATGTCAGACAAGGGTGCATTTTATGCCCTCATCCATTCAATCTGTTCACATGCAGTACAGAAAGCCAAACTAGATTAAGATGAAGGAGGAGTGAAAATTGGAGGAAGAACTATCAGTAATTCAAAATATGCAGGTGACATCTTACTGGCATAAATCAGCAATGACTTGAAAAAACTTTTAAAGAAAATGAAAGAAGAAAGTGACAAAGCAGGATTGCAGTTGAACCTTAAGAAAGCAAAAATATTACTGAAGAAGAGCTACATAGTTTTAAAAGTGACAATGAAGAAAGGGAGATTGTGAAAGATGTTGTGTGCTTTGGTTTAATCACCAACCCAAATGAAAACGGTTGCCAAGAAGTCAAAAGAAGATTCAGACCTGGAAGGGCAGCAATGAAGAATTAGAAACTATAATCAAGTGTAAGGATGTATCATTGGAGTCCAAGACCATTCACACTGTTGTGTTCTCAGTCGACATATGTGGACGTGAAAGCTGGACAGTAAAGAAAGCTGACAGGGGAAACACCTGATTCGTTTGGAATACTGTATGTTCCTGGAGGAGAGCTCTGTTGGTTCTTGAGGCTAAAACGATGAAGCTCAGACTGTCCTTGTTTGGGCACATCGTGAGAAGGCAAGATTCTTTTTTTAAAAAAGACAATAATGCTGGGAAAGATGGAAAGTAGTATGCAAAGAGGAAGACCAAACATAAGTTGGAATAACTTAGTGAAGTTTGCCATGGGCTTGTGTTTTCAAGAGGACAGGGCATTTTGGAGAGCTTTCGTTCGTAGAGTTGCCATGAGTTGGAAATGACTTGATGGCACGCAGTAACAAAATACTTGATGATCAAGATCAAGGAGTCTAGTTCCTGGATTCAGACTCCGGTCTCAGGAGAAGTCCCCATTGGGGATCTTGTACGGCTGACCTCAGACCTCTGAACCATAAGTGTGTGAATCTATCCCAGTCGGGCGCTGAATGCAAATTCCACCGACCGCCATTGGGCTTCCTCACAATTCGGCATAGATAGAATTATAACCGTGGAGCCTGATCCGCTATGAAAATTAAGCCTACTGTGTTAAGTAGCATTTCCTCCCGGATGGAAGTGCAGCTTTATCTGACGGAGTGACTTGAGATTGCGTTCCACTTGCAGATTGTGGGTTGAGCAAATCCAGAGCCATGTACTTTCTTATTGTTGTTTACCTACCAGGATGGCTCACTGGGGAAGTATTGATTCCCAGGCAGGGGGAATCTGTCCTCCGTAGCAGCATTGTCGAGTGGCTTAATAAAAGGAAGATGGAATGATATTTTAAGCAAATCCTCTGCTAAGTATAGACATGTACAGAAGGAGCTTAAAAAAACTTGCAATTTGACTGGCTCAAGAAACAAACAGAAAACGGAGGAACAAAATTGACAACAAATTGAGGGGGGGGGGGGGGGACGTTTCCCGGTCTTGCTGGGAACATGTTTTAATCTGGAAACATTCCTTGCAGTACTGAATGTGTGAGTGATTTGTGTAACATTGGGAATTTACATGGGGAATGTTAATGAGTTGGGCACCTACTTATCTCCTGTGAAGTGAGTTGGCCGAGTTGTGAACACCACTTCTGGCTTGGCGTCTTTGCCAAACATCCAGCCCGGGCTAAGATGCAGGTGGGCGACTCCTTTCCCCCATTTGGTTGGCACGAAGTGGCGTCTGGTCGAAGCAGCCTCTGAGATGCTTAAATGGGGAAATCCCATCTGACTGATTACCAAATGCGAGGAAGGATTTGTGTGTTTGTGGAGGGGGCACTTAACATTGCATTCTGGGTGAGAAGAAAGATCTTTTTCTGTGTGGAAGATCGCTTGCCCTGATTTTCATATTTGATGTAACATGTATTAAGTTATGCAATGTGTAATTCTCCCTGTTTTATGAAATCGCTCTGTAAATATTGACTAATCCCCCAAAGCATGGAATCTGAGGTAGGCAGGAGTCCTTATTTTGCAAATAGACTGGGATAGCCAAAAGGGGGGCTTTGTAAGTAATTGGTTGTGTGTGCGCATGTGCGTGCATGCAAGAGAGATCATGTTGAATGTAGAAGAGAGAGGTGGTGTCTTCAGCCTTTAAGAATTTGTAGAGGGGCACACTGAGATAAGCTGTCTGAATTCTCCCTGCGGTGTTGTCAAAGTCAAAAAGTTTATTGCTCAATCAACAGATCATTGCAGTATTAATAACATTAACATTATTACATCAAAACTACGGTAAAACACTTCACACCTAGGATATCTAACAATCAATACATAGAAAAATAATATAAACATATTAATGACTATAAATATCTAATCTTATTCCTTTATCTTGCTTGAAAGCCAGTCACGTCTGAATCTAGGGTATGGTGCTTCTGCAGATATTTCCGTGTTTACGTGACAGGCATGACTAGATTCTGGAATATGTACTGTTACCTTTCCTGCCAAAGCGGTACCTATTTATCTACTTGCAATTTCTTGCTTTCACGCTGTTAGGTTGCCAGAAAGAGCCTCCTCGAAGATTGTGGTATTTTTGAACATTATAATAATGACTACTGAGTACAGTAATCTCATCTAATTTCACAGGTGGTCTTGGTCACCATTTCTACAGCATGGAGGGACAGATTTACTGCTTTGAAAACGGGCAGAAGTTTACATAAAAATGGCAAATACTGACCTATGTGTATTGGTGCAAATTTAGAAAAATGGCTATACAATATAAATTAGAAAATAGAGCTGTGCAGGCTTGTGTTTTCAGATTGCGAATTCTTCAGGCAGCTCTACAGTCCAAAAAACATGGCTCTACATAGCTTTACTGAAAATATATATATTCTATTAGATAGAAATGCAGTATCTTACTTGAGTGTGGGGACAAAATTACAAGCAAGTGTGGGTGGACAACGTCAAGGCCATTGCTGTCTCTGGGTTGAGTTAGGATGTATAGCCTAAGAATTAGGTAGGATAACCTCTGAAAAGATGACCTTGCTTAGTGGCCTTAGACCGGTCACTGTCTTTCCGTCCAACCTGCCTTGTCACACTCTTTCTTGGTATCATTTAAGGAAGATGAGAAACCTTGCTTGATCCTGTGACTTCTGACTTTTATACAACTCCAGAGCACACACACACCCTGATTCCTCCCTTTTAGATATATTTATTTATTGCAAATAACTGGATTTTCCTAGCCCCAGAAGTCTCAGGGTGTGGTGGTTTTAAAAAGTCCAAAGAGAGAGAGACCCCCTAACTCTCCCCCAAGTCATGTTTGGATGAAAACACAGAGCGGATTCATCACCTCCTCGAGGCCAGAGTCAGGAACCTCCTCTGGATAACAATACTGGGGTGTTTTTTCTTTGTGAAGTGTATGTGTAATTCTTTGGCCTGTACAGTACTTGTTAAATGCTGTATACACAGTGAAACCCCGCTTTATGGAATTAATCCGGTCCGTGATGTTTTCCTTATAGCAGAAATTTCTTAAAGCGAAGTGTGGGTTCTCCATAGGAATGCATAGAAAACCAAAATAATCCATTCCAAAGCCAATGCATGGCTGTCAGTGGTTTTCAATGCATATTCACCACATTTCCAACAGTGACATCTAGTGGCCACCTCTGGTAATTGCATGAAAAGTACCCGCTGATCCGCTGTTGAGGGGACAGGGGAATTTCCCGCACTTCCTGGTTGCGCAGAGTGCTTCTGGTGGTACCAAAATGTGAGGAAAAATTACAACAGTGGAGCAATGCTCCAAACACCCTCCCACCACCGTGAGAAGTGGCAGAAGACCCAAAAATTTAGTGGTGAAAAAAACCCCATAAGCTCATGCATCATTTGCTCGGGATTTCCTTCCGTATAGCAAGTTTTCCGTTACGCGAGGCATCCATAAAAGTGGTATTCCACCATGCTAGTGTTTCCAAATGGGATCTTCAGCAAAATTTAGCAAGAAAGGTGGTAGGATATTCTCTTCCATTCCCTGATTTCTGCTCCATCCCAACAGTCTGATTGTATTCTGCACTGCTGTGTTTCAATGACGTTGCTTTAAAAAGAACCCTTGAATTCTTAAAATTCTGCCCCTTTTCAAGTAATTTCTTGTCCTGCATTTTAAAGCTCCTCTTTCTTGATTATGAATGTTGTTTTCTTGCCTGCATAAGGATCCAGATGTGAGGAATAAACATACCTGTCAAGTATCCCGTATTGGCCTGGGATTTCCCATAATTTAGCGCCGCTTTTCCTCCTTTCCCGCCCAGATTCCTGGATCTTTTAAAATGCTGTGCCTTCTCGGTTGTACATAGAAGAAGGAAACATCTGTACACCACTTGGCCTTCTACACCTCTGAGCATGTTAAGAGTGTTTTTCACCAGTGCCTCTGCAAAGCTCACAAAATATCTCCTGTTTCAAGTCTGTGGCTTCATACCCCTGCACTCAAACAGGAGATAACATTGCCTGTTTTAAATTTCTCCTACTGAAGTTTTTACTCTTGTGGACGTAATTTGCAAAAATAACCAAAAATTGAGAGCCAGCATTTATAATCTCCTTGTAGGGCGAATGCTCACATTAATGGTTCTCAATGTGAGAAAATGTGGGGTAGAGGAACACCCGTCTTGCAGAAGGTATCGCCATTATTTCTTTGGCAGTCGGTGTTGGAAGCTAAATAGAATTGCCTTATTGTTTTAGGTTTGTGATTTCAGCCCCAAGTTGCTATCATTTTTCGAATAACATGGGTGCATTTAGCATTTGACAAACCTTGGAGGATGTGAGATGGATATTAAGCAGTTCTCCGAAAAAGCAGTGTGTTGAGGATCTAGCCAATTTTAATCTGGTTGTTTTGCTGCTATTTTTCCTCTTTTTATTTAAAAAAAAAACACCACCAAAACTAAACAAAAATTCAATAATGGGCTGCTGGTTTAAAATGAAGTGACAATGAAGAACACAAACGCACAATCTAATATCTTTAGAAATAAATCAACAAGGCTATATTCATGTTAGGATGCTGTGGTTGAAAATGTGTTTTGGAAGGAAGGAAAAAAATAACATCAAGCATCAGACTGACCTACTTGGGAAATTGACTCCGTTATTTCTCTTTTCTCCCTTACCTTGAATAATTCCAATCTTTTTTTTTAAATTACTCCACTTATTATTATTATTTTATTACAGCCCACCTTTACACATCTGCCAGTAAATGTGTCAAGGAAAAACAAAAGATATTTTTGTGCCACGACAAGAGCAACGAAAATATTCTTGGAAAATTTCATGCTGTTAAATCTCCCCAGATTTACACTTTTATCCAGTCAAATTAATGCAAAAACCCCCAACGGAAGGGTTTGGATTTTGAAAACTTGGGAGGAGTGTCATTTCCTAATAGTAATTATTGGTTTTACATTTTTTTTTCACAGGGGAGCTGATCACAGCCGCCTATGAGCTTGGAGTAAGTATTAGTTTTATTGTTTAATCAATGCTCTCATTAACAGTTTTAGGAATTAAGGAAGTTTAATTAAGCATGGAGTTAAAGTAGATTAATTTATTTTCAAACCACAGTTTTTGCTAACTTATAAGTACAGCACGCGACAATTTACTCCCAAGTTTTAAATCCAATTAAACTAAATTATAAAGCAACGGCTTTACAGTATATACAGTAGCTGGCGTATTATCAACCCAAATTTTTGTATAAGCTGGGGAGAATAAAAATAAATCGGGTTAACAATTTTAATAAGTTTTATTATTTAATAAACTTTATTATGGTGTGTGATCCCCTTTAGGCGAGACCTTAAGGACTGTCATCGCAGTGGTAATCCGATCGCAGTGTGGTCTTTTCAACTCGCTAACCAATAAAATAGTTCCGAATCCGTTCTATTCCCTCTGTTTCTCTTCTTGTTTTTGTCATTGCAGACAAAAGGGAACGCGGCCTTTTGAATGACCCTAATATACTATGAACCCAAACTTCAAGCCCGTTTTAAGTGACGGCTTTTCATGGCTTTTTCTCCGCATGGCATTCTGAGCCGTCGCGGGTGTTGCCGGTTCCGCTCAAGTGCAAATGCATCTTGGTGAAGTTTAAATATTTGGCACTTAAGGAAAGGGAAGGGAAATTGAAAAGATGCTTTATTTTGCTTTGTGTGTTGCTTTCTCGCCAGGACTGTGCCCCAAGCTGGGCGCTGATGACGAAGCTAATAAGGGAGTTATTTCTCAATTTAGATGGCCTTCCTGACAGCTTAATGCAAATGCCGCCTCTTGCTTGTTTTCTGTAGGTCGCACATCCCCCTGGCTATCCGCTATTCACGCTTCTGGCTAAACTGGCCTTGGAATTCTTCCCTTTTGGCTCCATTGCTTATCGAGTCGGTCTCCTCTGTGCCTTTTTGGGAGCAGCTGCAGCGTCCCTTCTGTTTTACACGGTGGTCAGGTAAAGGGGATCCTGTCCCATATATATATATATATATATATATATATATATATATATATATATATATATATATATATATATATATATATATATATATATATATATATATATATATATATATATATATATATATATATATATATATATATATATATATATATATATATATATATATATATAGACACACACACACACACACTCTCTCTCTCTCTCTCTCTCTCTCTCTCTCTCTCTCTCTCTCTCTTTCCATTTCTGTTCCAGGATCTACAGCTGCCAGTTAGATTTTACTTGTAGAAAGGAGCTCAAATACAACAAACAGCAAATGCCTATTGATTGTGATTTGTGTCTGAAGATTGTAACCAAAGTAGTGATCTTCATTTGAGGTTTCCAAGGTTTATGTAGTACAGCAGCAAAACCAACAAAATTTATTTGTGGCACCATCATTATTTGACATAACCTTGCATGGAAGGAAGACAGCAGTGAGTTGTAGTCTGTAAAAGCATATTATTATTATTATTATTATTATTATTATTATTATTATTATTATTATTATTATTATTATTATTATTATTATTATTATTATTATTATTATTATTATTATTATTATTATTATTATTATTTACAAATTTTAATTTTATTCCAGTCCTGAACTGTTAATCAAATGATTGATTTGTATATAAGAATAAGAAAATTTTCAAGGTGACTCACTATCACTTCTGCTATTTGTCTCAGCAATGGCACCATTGACAACTACAATAATACAGTACCTTGGATAACACTAAAACTTAGTTCCACAAGTCTTAGCGTTATCTGATTTTTAGCGTTATCCAATGCATGCATTGGATAACGCTTTTTTAAAAAGCCAAACGCCTGGCCATTTCCCTTCCCGGAAGGCCATTGGGTGAATACAGAGACACCATCTGGCTGGCTGGGAAGGGAAACGGCTAAGCGTCTGGCCGCTTCCCTTCATGGAGGGCCGGCCTGTGACTGCAGAGAACCCTCCGGCCCTCCGCGAAGGGAAGCGGCAAGGCACGTGGCCCGTTCCCTTGCAGAAGGGGCCACGGGTGGGTCTGCACTTACCCGCTGCCCCTTCTGTAAGGGAATGGGCACCACTGGGGATCCAAGCCGCAAAGCCGGCAGGGCTGGTCTCTGCCTGGGAGCTGCCTTCCCAGACGGAGACCAGCCCTGCCGGCTTTGCAGCTTACATCCCCAGTGATGCCCTCGCTGTTTCGAGGCTTGGCTCGAAACAACGAGGGCATCACTGGGGATCAGAACGCCAACCCTGCTCACCTTGGAAGAGAAGGGGGCAGCACTGCCCAACCCCTTCCCTTCCAAGGTGATCCGGGATAAGCCCGCGTGCCCACTCAGCTCGCCTTGGAAGGGGAGGGTGGGCAGCACTGCCCCTCCTCTTCAAAGACGAGCCGGGCTAAGCCCGTGCGCCCACCTGGTTTGCTTTGGAAGGGGAGGGGGTGGGAGGCGCCGCCCCCTTTCCTTCCATGATAAGCAGGGTGGGCATGCGGATCCCCAGTGATGCCCTCACTGTTTTGAGGCTTGGCCGCCCTCCTTCCCAAGCAAGCCGGGCTTTGGACCCTCCGAGTCCCTGCTTCCTTGGGAAGGAGTGAGGCAGTCGAGTGGGTCGCCCCCTCCTTCCCAAGTAAGTCGGGTTTCGTAGCCTCGAGTCCCAATTTGCTTGGGAAGGAGGGAGGCAGACGAGCGGGTGGCTCCCTCCCTCCCAAGCAAGCCGGGCTTTGGACCCTCCGAGTCCCAACTTGCTTGGGAAGGAGGGAGGCAGGCGAACAGGTCGCCCCCTTCTTCCCAAGCAAGCCAGGCTTGGGAAGCAAGCCGGGCAGACCCACCTGCGGCACCTTTTGCAGACCCACCTGCGTCCCCTTGGCTGGTTCCCTTGCAGAAGGGGCCGCGGGTGGGTCTGCACTCATCCACGTCCCCTTCTGCAAAGGAACGGGCCACACGCTTGACCTCTTCCCTTGCACAAGGGGCTGCGGGTGGGTCTGCACTCACCCGCGGCTCTTTCTGCAAGGAAACCGGCCAGGTGCCTGGCCGCTTCCCTTCCTGGAGGGTGTCTGTGCACTCACCTGCCGGCCCTCTGGGAAGGGTAGCGGCCAGGTGCTTGGCCGATTTCCTTCTCGGAGGGACGGCAGGTTTCTTTGTGCACGATGCATCAGATAACGCTAAAATATCCGATGCATTCGTTTTCCGAGTTATTACTGTATTCTAAATAGAATAAGCTGTGGATATGAATTGGCTAAGAAAGGACTGAAGGTTTCACATTTGCTCTATAAACACAGTGCTGGAAAATATAAATAAATTTAGTAAAGACATAGGAATGCAATTTGGAATTAATAAGCATGCAACAATTACTGTTAAGGCAGGCAAAATTGTCAAAGGTGATGGATTTGAGTTAGATAATGAAGAATGTATCAAGGCAATAACATCAGAAGAAGGATACAAGTACCTTGGAGTTCTGGAAGCTTCTGACCTGCTACACAACCAAGTCAAAAGAACTACTTCTACAAAATACATAAAGCAGGTCGGGAAAATCTTGAGGTCAAAACTGAGTTGAGATAATATCATCAAGGCAATTAATACCTGGGCATTGCCTGTTATATGCTATTCAGCTGGAATAATTGATTGGGCCCAAATGGAATCAGACTACATTGACCGAAAAACAAAGAAGCTATTGACCATGCATCATGCCCTGCACCCAAAAAGGGATGTTGATCGTCTGTACTTACCAAGAACTGAGGATGGCAGAGGCCTCCTACAGGTGAAACAGACAGTAGAGGAAGAAAAGCATAGCTTGAATGACTACAAGAAAAGTGAAGAGCCTATACTTCACGAAATGAACAAAGGAGGACTTTTGAAAACAATGAAGAAGAAAGGTGAATACAGAAAGGAAAGGATAGAAAGTTGAGCTGAGAACTGGAAAAACAAGCCTATGTATGGTCAATATTTGAAAAACATAGAAGGCAAGGTTGAACCAAAGTTGACATGGGGATGGTTAAGAGCAGGAGTTTTGAAGAAGGAAACAGAAGGATTTAACTTGGCAGCTCAAGAACAAATTTTGCCAACAAATTGCGTGAAGACAAAAATACAGCACATATCCAACAGTTGCAAATGCTGGGTTTGTAATGAAAAGGATGAAACAGTAGATCATTTGATCAGCGGATGCAGTAAAATTTCACAGACTGATTATTTACAATGTCATAACAAGGTTGCAAAAATTATTCATTGGAAAGTTTGCCAGAAGTTTGGATTTGAATGCAGTAAAAATCATTGGGAGCATCAAATAGAGAAAGTTTTAGGAAATGAGTCAAGATCCTGTGGGACTTTAAAATTCAAACAGACAGACATCTGCCTCACAATACACCTGATACAACTGTTGTAGAAAAGAAGAAGGTCTGGTTTATTGACATAGCTATACCAGGAGATGCATGGATTGAAGAGAAACGACTAGAGAAAATCACAAAATATCACAATTTGCAAATTGAAGTCGAGCGTCTATGGAGGGGAAAAAATCTATTGTTGTACCCATAGCAATTGGATCCCTTGAAGCAATACCTAAAGGGCTCCTTAGATATTTGGAAATTTTGGACTTATGGGACGTTAACATCCTTACTCTCCAAAAAACAACTCTACTAGGAATTGCATATATAGTCAGTTCTTAGGTCCTTGGTTAGGGCTTGAACTGTTAATTTTATTCCAGTTGTCGATTGTAAATCAAATGTTTGATTTGTGACGACGACAATGATGATGATGATGATAATAATAATAATAATAATTATAATAATAAAATTGAGAACGTTAACTCTAGAAAGCTTTAGAAAATGAGAGATTCAAGATCCTGTGGGACTTTAAAATTCAAACAGAAAGACATTTGCCTCACAACACACCTGATATAACTGCTGTTGAAAAGAAGGAGGTCTGGTTTATTGACATTGCTATACCAGAAGATGCATGAATTGAAGACAAATAACTGGAGAAAATCACAAAATATTGTGATTTGCAAATTGAGGTCGAATGTCTATGGAGGAAGAAATCTGCTGTTGTACCCATAGTGTTTGGAGCTTTTGGAGCAATACCTAAAGGACTCCCTAGATCAGGGGTGGCTAACCTTTTACCGCCATGCACCTGACCACACACCACAGATAGCTGAGCGGGCTGGAATACGCCCCGGGAAGGGGAAGCAGACACAGTTATGGCTATCATAAATGCAGCCACTTCCCCATTTATGACAGCCATGCACACATTTAAAGGTAAAGGTAAAGGTTTCCCTTGCTCGAAAGCCCGTTGTATCCGACTCTAGGGTTCAGTGCTCATCTCTGTTTCAATGCCAAAGAGCCAGCACTGTCTGCTTCTGCAGACATTTCCGTGGTCATGTGGCAGTCATGACTAGACACTGGCGCGCACAGAATGCTGTTACCTTCCCATCGAAGTGGTCCCTATTTATCTACTTGCAATTTCTTGCTTTCAAACTGCTAGGTTGGCAGGAGCTGGGACAAAAACGGGAGCTCATTCTACCCTGCAGTACTCGGGAATCGAACTGCTGACCTTCCACCTCCCAGTCAGCATCTCAGCCACTTGAGACATTTACGCATGCACATTTTACGGCTGACATAGGATGTGCCCATGCATGCATAAACATGTCCGCTTCCACTTCCAAATACAGCAGAGGTGGCAATGGGCTGGATGAATTGGGGGCCAGTGCTGGCCCATGGGCCGTAGGTTGGGAACCCCTTCCCTAGATATCTGGAAATTTTGGACTTACCAGACTTGAACATCTTAACTCTCCAAAAAACAATTCTACTAGGAACTGCATACATATTCAAGTCCGATAAGTCCAGAATTTCCAAATATTTAGGGTAGGCGTTCGCAACGTTTTCCCATCAGGAGCCACCCCTGTCCCCGACACTTCCTGCCAGGGGCCGAAGGAGTGTTTGCTCCCTGGACTTGCGTTTCCGTCGTCATGGGCAGTGCGTGGCGGCGGTGGGGATTGTGCGTTTCTTCAGGGCTTTTGGACAGGCTCTGCCACTTCCCAGGGTGGCAGGAGCCTTTGCAGAGCCTGATCACTTCGTTTTGGTTTCCTGGCGCTGAACCAGGAAGTATCCAAGAGCTTGGAAACCAGGTGCTCATGTCAGTGCTGTGCGCCAACAGAGATTAGCTGTGGAGACAGAGTGGGGGAGCTGTGGAAAATTTTAAAAACGGAGCGATTCGGCTCCGCAAAGACTCCTGCTATCCTGGGAAGCAGTAAAGCCTGTCCAAAAGCCCTGAAGAAATGCACAATCCCCGCCGTCGCCATGGTAAGTGATGTATCATTACTTCCGGCGTTGGGGGCGGGTGGGGGGCAGTTCTAGAGGTGGCTGGATTAATGATATGCACGAGCCACATTAGGCCCACGGGCAAGGGTTGCGAATGCCTGATTTAGGGAGTCCTTTAGGTATTGCTCAAGGGCTCGGATCACTATAGGTGCAATAGATTTCTTCCTCCATAAATGCTCAACTTCAATTTACAAATCATAATATACTTTTATTTTCTCCAGTTGTTTGTCTTCAATTCATGCATCTCCTGGTATAGCAATGTCAATAAACCAGACCTTGTTTTCAGCAACAGTTATATCCGGAGAGTTGTGAGTCAGATGTCATAATCTGTTTCAATTTCAAAGTCCCACAGGATTTTGACACTCATTTTCTAAAACTTTCTCTAACTGAAGTTCCAAATGATTTTTACTGCATTCAAATACAAACTTCTTGCAAAGATTCCCATGAATGATTTTGGCAACCCTGTCATGGCATTGCAAATTATCAGTCTGTGAAATTTTGTTGCCTCCGCTGATTAGATGATGTAATGTTTCATCCTTTTCATTACAAAGCCGGCATTTGCAATTGTTAGATATGTGCTGTATTTTTGTCTTCATGCAATTTGTTGGCAAAACTTACTATTTATTGAAGGTATTAGAAAATGACCAGGTTAAGATCTTCTGGGGTTTTCAGATCCAAACTGACACACACTTTGATTATAATACACCAGTCATAACAGTAATAGAAGGAAGAAATTTGTAAATAATTCACATTGCAATTCCTGGAGATGCTAGAAATGAAGTTAAAGAATTGGAAAAATTTTAAAAAATTACAGGGACTTGGCAATAGAAATATCTCAATTATGGATGAAATGCACTGGAACTAAACGCTGAGGAATTTCAGATCCTGTCTGGGTCATATGGATCATGAAAAATTAATGTGTATTTGTTTGTGGGGGGAGAGAAGTCCACTTTTGGTTTTGAAAAAAGGGCATTTTGGGATGTTAGTGCAAGGAGAGGGCTACAATCTATACAAACAGATGAATAATAGAATTGTAGTTGGAAGGGACCCAAGGAGTCATCCAGTCCAGTTCTCAGCCATTGCAGGAAATTTACACCTTTAAGAAGCCCTGAGAGGTGGTTGTCCAAACTTTGCTTAAAAATATCTGCGGATCCACTGTGCTCCAAGGGAGTTGGTTCCATTGTTGGATGGCCCTCCCTGTAAGAAAATATAATAACGGAAATTTTGGGACTAATGAAGGGGTTCCAATGCCAGTAGTCAACAAACACTTCCTCAGCTTGGGCAACGTTGAGCTGTAGCAGTGGTGGTAAACTTATGGAACTTGTAGAAATGCACTCCCAGCCCTCTGTTGGCATGCTCACCGTCACTTCCTCCTTCCCCCAACACAGAGTTCGTCCCGCCCCTCTGCCCAGCAGCCCAATGGGAATGCTCCCTCCAGCAAACAGGTCGCCCCACCCCCTGACCAGCAGCCCAATGGAAGTGCTTCCTCCTTCCCCCAGCACAGGCTTTGCCCCGCCCCTCTGTTTGGGCACTTAGTCTCTAAAAGGTTCGCCATCATTGAGCTATAGCATCTGGCACACAGGAAAAGCAAAAGTCTGAATCCATCTGTTCCTAGTCAGTAAGACCACCTATATCAAAAGTGGAAGGTGATGACACTTGCTTTTAGTCTAGGTCCTTGTCCTGCCAAATATTGGGGAAGTGGAAGTGGATTGATGCTTCATCATGGAAGCTCCATTCTACTCCCCTCCCTTGGGTTTGTAAGATATGGGAGATTTTTCCTCATTCACACTGCATGTTGTTATCCACCAGTAGCCCCGACTTGATCATGTTGGTCTTGCATTAGAATCCAACCCTCAGCCTATTCAGAGTACTCCAAGTGACGTAGGGGAGGTAGAGTTCCTCAACCAGTGATATTGATATTGGTATTCAGTGATATTGGTATCACTGAAACCTGGTGGACGGATGATAACCAATGGGATACAGTTATCCCAGGTTACAAACTACAGGAAGGATAGGAAGGGGCAAACAGGAGGTGGTGTAGCCTTGTATGTCAAAGAAGTGATAAAATCGTATGAATTCGAATATCTGGGTGATTTGGAGTCACCATTAGAAGCTCTGTGGGTAAGAGTACCAGGCCACAAGGATGGTCTAACAGTAGGCATATACTATCGGCCTCCGACCCAAACTCTTGAGGGAGACTGGCAGTTGGAGAATGTTGTAAAGGAGGCATCCAAGAAGGGAAGCCTGGTTATAATGGGGGACTTCAATTACCCTCACATAGACTGGGTGAACTGTTGTTCAGCACATGATAAAGAGATAAAGTTCCTAGATATGCTAATTGATTGTTCCCTGGGACAGATGGTTGAAGACCCAACTAGAGGTACAAGAATCCTTGACTTGATCCTGAGTAATACTCAGGATCTGGTGCAAGATGTTAATGTGACTGATCCAATAGGGAACAGTGACCACAACTCAATTATGTTTAACTTGATCATAGACTGCAAGTCACTGATAAAATCTAACACAGAGACCTTAAATTTTCAAAAAGGAAATTTCCCAAAGATGAGGAAACTAGTAAAAAAAGAAGCTGAAAGGGAAAATCGAGAGAGTCCAAACACTCCAAGAGGCATGGAGGCTGTTTACAAAAACAATAACAGAGGCCCAATTGGAATGCATACCCAAAAGGAAAAAGGGCACTGCCAGGTCCAGGAGGACTCCGATGTGGCTTACAGGAGCTGTTCGGGAAGTGATCAAGAGCAAGAAAAGCTCATTTAGAAGATGGAAGGCTTGTCCGAATGAGGACAGCAGGCAGAAACATAAATTCTGGCAGAACAAATGCAAGGCAACAATCACGAAAGCAAAGCAAGACTTTGAGGAGCGTATAACTAAAAATACTCAGAGAAATAACAAAGACTTCTTTAAGTACATTAGAAGTAAGAACCCAACTAGGAAGGCCATTGGACCATTAGATGACAATGGAAGGCAAGGGGTTATTAAAGAGGAAACAGAGATTGCAGAGAGACTCAATGAATTCTTTGCTTCAGTATTATTCACTGAAGAAGACAGAGACCACATGCCCAAAACAGAGCCTATCTTCGTAGGGAGGGAAACCGAAGAATTAAGCCAGATAGAAATAACCAGGGAGGAGGTCCTTGCATGTCTTGTTAAACACTAACAAATGACCAGGACCAGATGGCATCCATCCACGAGTTCTCAGGGAACTTAAAGATGAAATTGCTGATCTCCTAGCCAAAATATATAATCTTTCCCTCAAATCAGGCTTTGTGCCTGATGACTGGAAGGTAGCGAATGTAACACCAATTTTCAAAAAAGGATCCAGGGGTGATCCAGGAAATTACCGACCTGTCAGTTTGACATGTGTCCTAGGTAAAGTGATGGAAACCATCCTAAAAGATAGAATTAATAGGCACATAGAAGAGAAGGCGCTGCTAAAGGAGAGCCAACATGGCTTTTGCAAGGGCAAATCATGCCTCACTAATCTGTTGGAATTTTTTGAGAGTGTCAACAAGCATGTGGATAAGGGGGATCCAGTTGACATTGTTTATCTGGACTTTCAGAAGGCTTTTGACAAGGTCCCACATCAAAGGCTCTTGAATAAACTTACCAGTCATGGAATAAAGGGACAGGTCTTGTCCTGGATCAGCAACTGGCTAAGGGACAGGAAACAGAGGGTAGCAGTAAATGGACACTTCTCCAAGTGGAGGGAAGTAAAGAGTGGGGTCCCCCAAGGTTCAGTACTGGGACCCCTGCTTTTCAACCTCTTCATAAATGATCTAGAGGTAGGAGCAAAAAGCAAGGCAGCCAAATTTGCTGACGACACTAAATTATACAGGGTAGTGAAAATTGTGAGAGATTGTGAGGAGCTCCAGAGGGATCTCTTGACACTGGGGGAGTGGGCAAAACAGTGGCAAATGAGCTTCAACATTAGTAAGTGCAGAGTGATGCATGTTGGGGTAAAACCCCCCATTTACATTTATAAACTGACGGGTTCTGAACTCTCTGCGACAAACCAGGAAAGGGACATTGGTGTCCTGGTGGACGAGAGCTCAATGAAGGTGTCAACCCAGTGTGTCCCAGCAGTGAAAAAAGCAAACTCAATGCTAGGGATCATTAGGAAGGGTATAGAAAATAAGTCAGCAAGTGTCATTTTGCCTCTTGATAAATCTATGGTGAGGCCCCATCTGTAATACTGTGTACAGTTCTGGTCCCCATACCTCCAGAAGGATATTATGGAGTTGGAAAAATTGCAGAGGAAGGCAACCAAAATGATTAGGGGACTGGAACACCTTCCTTACCATCTGAGGCTGCAACGGTTGGGCCTCTTCACTCTTGAACGACGGCGTCGAAGAGGTGATCTGATTGAAGTTTATAAAATCATGCACGGTGTGGACAAAGTAGATAAGGAAAAACTGTTTTCCCTATCGCATAACACTAGAACTAGGGGACACTCCATGAAACTTTTGGGTACTAGTTCTCAAACAAATAAGAGAAAGTACTTTTTCACCCAGAGGATTACTGGTCTATGGAACTCCCTGCCAGAAGAAGTGGTGACAGCTGTCAGTCTTGACAGCTTTAAGAAAGGATGAGACAAGTTCATGGAGGACAAGGGTATCAATGGCTATAATTATGGATACTTAAGGACAACCTCCGGGTTGGAGAGATAGGCAGGATATCTCTCAATGCCATTTCCAGGGAATCCTAAGCAGGTGAAGGCATCTGCTTGGGAATACCCTGAAGGAAATGGTGAGCCACTGTGTGAGACAGAATGCTGGACTGGATGGGCTGTGGCCTGTTCCAGCAAGGCTGTTCTTATGTTCTTAACCATGTCCTCCTTTAATGTTCTTTGTCCAGTGAACTCCTTCCTCCATCTTCTAATTTGGTTTTGCTCTTGCGTACCCTCAAGAGTGTTTGTTCTTGCCATAAAGCTCTTCCTGGATCTGATCCAGTGGACCTGAGGCTCATATCCGTTCAGAGGGTATCGAGGGTCCTTCTGTTGCTTAGTTCTCTTGGCCTCTGCTGCTACTTCTCTCCTGATCTTAGGTGGAGCGATACCAACAAGAGGATATATTTTCTCATCTGGTGTAGATTTGAGGCATCCTGTCACTGTGCACATTGCTTCATTAACAACAATGTCAACATGCTTTGCAGGAGACTGAGGTGTGCTAAGATTATATGCATTAGCTGAATTGCTCAACGAGTTAGCTATCTGACAGCAAAGCCAGATCCTGGGAGTTCGATTTTCCTTCTGTACATCCTAGAATAGCCACCCTGTGCTGCTTTAGGCAAGCTGAACAGTCCAAGAAGAAGGGCATGATTAACCACTTCTGTGTATTTGCTACCTAGAAATTCTCGAAGGGTCACCACAACTCAGAATTGACTTGACAAGACATGATTAAGATTCCATACACATTGGATGCATTGTAATGTGTGGCCAAGACAATAGAATCACAGAAAGCTGAGTTGGACATGCATTCACACCCACAAAAACATGTCTAAGCACCCATGCAAGAGTAAAGGAAATATTCATTTAGGTATAACAGGGAGAACAAGTAGGACCTCTGGGGGAAAAAAACGGGGATGTGGTTAGTGTTTCAGTCGGACAGGTGTAATATTTTCTGGCATATCCCAGGCCACCATGCTTGCCCGGGACTCAGCGTTCTGTGAGGTCTGCAGGTTTGTGTTTTTGGACTACAACTCCCAGAATTCTCCAGGTGAACAAATTGGCACACCTCTAGTTTGCATACTCTGCAGTCATTGCGCATATCCCTTGAGAGTCCCCATGCTGCTTAATACAGTAATACCGCCTACAAAGTCCGCTTCGTACAACATCGGATTCATACAACATCGCCTAATTCCTTGAAAAAAGTTGCCTCATACAAAGTCGTGCGACTTTGTATGAGGCATTGGGGTTTTCCCAGGTTACATTATACCTGGGCAGTATAAAAGGCAGGGCGCTTGAGTGCATTGCTCTTGTGGGTTTTGCACAAGGCGAAGAGTGTTTACGAGTGGTTTTGAGCGTGATTTTGGATTTTGACATGTTTTTGTAATGTATTTAGCCTTTAAACAATGATTTCTTAAAGTTCTGTCAGTTTCCTGTCTGTTTCCTTTCTCTTTGCCCTGAAATCTGTGCTGTTACAGTACAATGTATCTCTATGGAAATGACATTGTACGAGGCATCGCAGCAAGGATTTGGACGTTGTATGAGGCATTGCGGCTAGGATTTTGCATGCCTCATACAAAGTCCATATCCGTATAAAGTCCAAACTTGTGGAACCAGGTTTGGACGTTGTATGAGGTATCACTGTACCTGAGTTTTGACAGGTATGTCAGTAGCTCTCTGTCCTTCCTTACTTTTGACTCCACAACTCTTGTGACTCACATGTGAGTTCAATATTTGTACCCAGTGGTGGGCATTCTGCAGGTTCGCCCCAGTTTGCCATAACCGGTAGCAGAAATTCCGGCTGTCCATCCAAGTTTTGAAATAAAGTAGTACTAATTTGAGTGCAACACAGGGCTTTCCCCCTGGCCACGTCCACCATACCACGTGCAAAGAGTAGGTAGTAATTTTTTTTGAATCCCTCCAACCACTGTTTGTATCTGTGTGTTAATCACAATTTTCTCTAGGCAAGAGTTTCTCAGGGCTGGAAAAACATGAAGAAGTTGTATCTGACAGTCACAGTTGTTCATCATAATTCCCCCCCCCCCCTTGGCTTATTTTCTTTCTCTTCTTATCTCCTTTCTTTTTAGCTTTCTTACATTTATAAAAGGTACAGTAAAACCCCGACTTACAAATGCCTCGAGTAACATAAAATTCGACTTACATAATGATTTTGTGCTAAAACCATGTTTCGATTTACACGATTTCCTATGGGTTTGCTTTGAGTTACATAAAGATTCTTTTTCCTATGGGTTTGCTTCGAGTTACGTAAAAATTCATTTCCCTATGGGTTTGCTTCTATTTACATTTAAAAAATCATTTTTCCTATGGGTTTGCTTCGAGATACGTAAAAAACCGATTTAAGCAAAAAGCCTAAGGAACGGACTTTTTTTTCGTAAGGAAAGATTTTACTGTATCTCTGTTTCAAAGTAATATAGAGGTGAACGTTGATATTTGCCTTCTGATATAATTTGTAGTATCCATGCCTAGGCTTAAATCACGATTTGTAGGGGGAAAAACTTTCTCATTTGAGTACCAACTCCATGAGAAAGTTAATAACACATTAAAGTCGTCAGTTGGCTGCTGGATTTTCAATTTCTTCCTACCATCGTTGATTGTCTGGCTGCATTTTGTACATCTAATTTTTTTGTTTGTTTGACCTTGAGTTCTTCTTCGAAATTTCCTGCAACTCTTGAAAGTTTTTTTCTCCTGAAAAACCAAGCAAAAGTACAACTCCCAACACACTTCCCCTTTGAACAGCCAAAACGAATTTCCTTCAAAGTGAGTAGCGGCCACGTTCATTTCTGTTTGTGCACTTCACAGATCAGATTTATCTAACCAGAAGTAACAAAGTTTGTCACTGCAAAAAGATGCAGATGGCTTTTTAAAAAACTTTAACAAAGGAAGCGTCAACTGTAATTGCTAGCGTTATAAAGGAGAAACAGCTGCCTTTTTCAGGGTTTCTCTTCAGGGTTTTTATTTATTTTTTTGTACCTGCCTTCAGTACAATAATTTGGGAAGCCTCTTGGCTGAACTAGGGTGAAATGGACTCAGAGTTGTTCTGGCACCGTGGCCACAAGCCACTTTTGCTGCTTTTTGGGCAAATTTTATTTGAGCCAGGTCGTCCCCTCCCTCCCAAAATACCAGGAGTACCGTACATCTTTCTGCTTTATAAGTTATTTTCTAGCCAGGTGGAACAAGGAAGTATTTGGGTTGGCTTAACACCTTATTTGGGTGGGACAGTGGTGGCTTAGTGGTTAAGGCGCTGAACTTGACGACTGGAAGGTCGGCTGGCCAGCAGTTCAAGACCGAGTGCTGCGTGAAGGAGTGAGCTTCTGCCTCTGTCCCAGCTCCTGCCAATCTAGCAGTTCAAAAGCAAGAAATTGCAAGTACATAAATAGGTACCACTCAGTGGGAACCACTCATGCCTGCCACATGCCCACGGAAACGTCTGCAGATGCAGACAGCGTTGGCTCTTTGGCTATAAACGGAGGTGAGCACTGACCCCTAGAGTCAGATATGATTGGCTTTTGAGTATGGGTGACCTTTAACACACACCTTGTTTAGTTTGTCCATCATTCTGTACCAAGAACCGCAGTTGGGAAGCAAAATGTCTTGAAGGGGTAGTGCAGCCTACATTAGGTTCCAGGGTTGAAGATTGATCCATTGAGTTTTTCTGTTGTTGTCTTATAAGACCTCTAGAAGGCTAGCTTGACCTTCCATATCTTTTTAAATTGCTCCCAATTCGTGCTCACCATAGATATGTGTGCCTATTCTAGAGTGAATAGAGATGGTACTTTGGCAGTGTCTAAAAGTCTACATGTTCCCCATTGTTTCAGTAAAATGTTGGTGGTGACCCTCCATTTTGCAGATGTGGGTGGGCTGAATGCAAAAGAGCAAAGCTGTTCTATGGCCACCTTTTGAGTTCTTGACAGAGGCAGGCTTTGAACCAAGGACTTTGTGATTAACAGTTGTAGTAAGTGTAGGAACAGGGATAGTATATGGAGTTGGCAATTATAATTGTTTTTTCTTAAATCGTCTAGGTCAGGGATTCTCAACCTGCAGCTCATGGGCCAGAGGCGGCCCGCGGCACCATTTCATGTTCCCCTCTGCCTCCACTACACCAGGAAGTGGTGGAGGAAGGGCAAAATGACTGTCCAGCTCTCCGAAGCTGTCTGAGGGAGCATGACCCGGCCCCCAGCTTAAAAAGGTTGAGAACTCCTGGTCTAGGGTTTTTGGTTCTGAAACGAAAGTGTTGCTCATGGGCAATGCTAGAGGAAGATAGCTGCCTCCACAATTCCTTCATTTGTTTGACCCCTGTTGGAAACAGGCTGTTGGGGTGGATGTGCTTTGGGTTTGATCCGTCAGCATAGGTAGGATTTTGCTTTGTTCTCCACTTCAGAAGTGGCTCAGTTTTCACCCTGAAGATTTATCTCCATTGTGAAGAACGCAGTGTAGGAAGACTGATGTGCTTAGATGGTTTGAAGTGCAGCTCCCGGGCCAAGTAGGAACCATTAGTCCAGATGGCGTGGCTGCCAAACTCAAGAACCGAGTTTAGATACCTTACACCTTTAGACCTAGGTGACTGGAGATTCTGGGAATTGTAGTCCAAAGAAATAATTTTCCTAAGCTTTGAACTTTCTGGTCTGTCTGTCACTCTCCTCTTGCTTGAACCAGGAGTCCAATGTGGTTCATGTGTGTGCCATGGATGTGTGAGATGGTTCCTTACGCGATTGTGGGTGTATGTGGAAGGAACGTTAAATTTGACCTAAGTTTTTAAAAGTGGATTATTTAATAAGTATCAGGATGTTATCTTTTGCCAAAAATTATTATGGCAATATTTAGAGGACCTCAGAAAATTCTTCTTACGGGAGAAGAGTGTTATTTGCTGAAGAACGTCCTTGCAAGTGGGACAGGTAAGGTGGTACGTGTTTTTATAGTCAAGAGCATTTATTTATTTTATTGTTTAGACTTTTATACCGCTTTCCTCCCCATAAAGGGAACTCGAAGCGGTTTTCTCAATTTTAATGAAGAAACCAATTATTTTGCCAGGTGGAAGGAGACTATGCCCAAGATATTTAATTAAAGGGGAAATGCTTTCAAAATTCAGTGGTGTTGTGAGAATACTATTTTGCGGTAAACAGTGCTTGTCTTAACTGACTCATGTCACCAAAAAAGGCTTTCAAAGATGACTGCTCTTATTATGAAACCCAGTTACTTGTTATTAATCATTCCTGTTTTGCTTTGAAAACCCAAGAGTACTTTGGCAGACCTTCCTTCATTCATCTTTGTGGGGGAGAAAAAAACCCCTGAGTGTTAGGTCATTAGTAATCCCATTTTACGGTTGGGGAACTGAGGCTGGCAGATACCAAATTGCCCAGGGCCACTCAGTAAAAACATATTAATGACAGTATAATGTATCGGATTTGAGTCTTCCGCTTCCAAATGCCAACGTAATAGTTAGCTAGCGGGCCTTATGCAGTCTGCAACTTTTCAAAAAAAGGGAAATGGTGCCACTTTCTGTGGACAGGTTTTGACCTCAACAAGGCGCCTGAATTAGCAGAGCAATATAAAGAAATCAGGGTGGCTGGTGTGAACTGTTTTGTATAATGGATCTTCCTCCAGCTGTTCTTAATGGCAATTCTTACTTGATTCTTGTCCAGTGGTACTTGAAACTATAGTGGGAGGTAGGTTCATTGAGGTGGGGTGCTGAGTTTTTATAGCAGTTAATCATTCCCAAAGTGTAATAGGTAATTTTTAAAAAAATTATTACGGTATTTTCCAGGAGTAAAAATAATACTAAACATGACAGTTTTCATTGATGAACTCATTTTGATGGCGTTGTGTTGACTTCCAACAGTCTTAACTGAGATTTTAAAGCCCTCCTTAAAGCTTATCGGAAATGGTAAATATAAAAATGGTGGAATCGTAGAAAGGCCCTTAAACAGGTTGATATCCTTCTCAGAAATTTGAGATTTGGTTTCTGTTGTGATGAGCACCCGATCAGGGGGAAATGTGAGATAGGAAAAGGCTGAGAATCCTTGCTGCGTTATTTCGCTTGCTTTCCCATACAGTTAAGAATTAGCATTCTTACTTGATTTTGTTTAAAATCCCGACCAGTTTTGCACTCCGCCGAGCTCTCCCGCGAAGCTGTGCTGAACTAAATGCAAGTGGGCTTGATGGACGGTGGGAAGCGATAAAACGTTTTACATACAGCGTGCCTGGAGCAAAGAACTGTCTTCCGTGCCTTATTTGCTTAAGTACACCTCTCTAATATTTTATGAATAGGGACGCTCTGTATCAGATAATTCATCCTTAACTAATTTTCAGCGTCGTTAGAGAAATAGGGTTAATAATAATAAAAAAAGGCCCCAAAGCTTTTGAGGGAAAACATTTAAAAGCATAAACTCTTAAGGCAAGAATGCTTTTGTCATATCGGTTGGGAACAGCATTGAGAGCATAATGTTCAAGAAGAATAAATAATAATGCTCAAGTTCCATTAGTAGTATGTATGTGGGGGAAATCCCCTGTTGTATACATTTAATTTTAAATTATTCTTTAATGCCTTCCTAGTAATGCCTTCTTCTTTGTACGGATCCAGCCTCGTCTTCCTTTCATTCGAACATCCTAGGCTGAAATCCTGCGAAGGAATTACATTAGTGGGTGGGATTTTTGTTGTCCTACCAACTTTTGAGTGTATGTGTGTATGTGTGTGTGCAAGTGTGGGTGGGTGGTGGAACAAATAAACTGGCAAATGAAAATAAAATTACAGCGCTAGGCTGATTTTGGATGTTTCCCTTTTTTAGACTTTAATTTCACCAGCGCTTAATACATGAGATTCTGACTATTTTTTGACCCATGGCAACACAGGAGGTGACAAGAGCTAACCATTCTTTAGTTTTCCTGTTTCTAAAAAAATAATAATCAGGAATGATGGTAAGACAGTTTCTGATATATTTGGCATTTTGTTTTAAGCTTGCAGAAGTCAATAGATTTGTATTAGAGTTTTGCAATTTGAGAATGGTGCCTTTTAAGAGTGCCTTGAAAACCTGGCAGTGCTCCGGTACAAGAGACAGTCTCTCTACCTATGAAGTGCCACCATCCCATCCCAGTGTGACATACACACTGCTGTGCTCTTACACACATGAACTATGCTAGAGTAAGACATGGCTTTTCCGAACCCTCTCCTGCATTCTTTCTGTTAAATTGCTGATCCGTATTCAGACTCAGTTGTCAAATTGGCTTTGAGATGAAGGCTGCGGTTTGTATGCATATTTCCGCAATCTCCCTTTTCAAAAAAACAAAACGGACACCATGCAGAAGAGCCACAAGGATTTTTAAAGCTCTTTTTATATTTAAAAAAGGGGGGACTGATTGCCTTTCTTTTCTGCATATTTGAAGAGATTCTGGATAGGATCATATCAGAGAGTAAACAAAACAATAACAAAGTCAAAAAAAAATTTTTTTGGGCGGTAGAATAGCTTGCTTGGGGTAGTTGCCCCAAAGCCAAGCGCAAAACCTGACATTAATTCATCCTGTTTATATAAAGTGGAATAATTTTTGAAAAATCTTTTGGGAGAGGAAAAAACCACATTCCCAGGGTGATGTCAGGGGTCTGGCACTAACTGCCCTTTGATATTCCAGGAGGAGCTTATGGATGGATTGTTGATGTGGGGGGAAAAACCCTTCTGCCGTTGTTTTTTTTTAAAGATGACAAATATTTAATGAAGTGTGCGCATCCTTCGGGGATGGTGCAGTTCAAGTGGCAGATCTGTTTTCTCGCCAAACAATGGGCACCCTTCAGAAAAGGAGCATACCCATCTCTATGGTAATTGGGGGCCGAAAGCGGACCTATTGATTCGGTAGAAGAAGACATTATACAGTGTCAGTTGAGGTTGTTATGATTTCATTTGTTGCATGACCTGATGGTAACCTTGCAAAAACCTTTTCTTCCCTTGCGCATAAGCCCTGGGTTGAGACAGTTGACAGTTGAGTACAGTAAAGAGTCACAGCTTGGGTTGTTGATGTGTTGTTCTCTTTTTGTGTGTGTGTGTGTGTCTTATAATTTCCAACCAACCAACCATTCCCTTCCGTTCCCCTGTTTATATACTTCATTTATACACTATGTAAATCAGTTCTTTTAACAGATTTTGCTCTCTTTGTCTGCCTGCTGTTTCGAGACATCTCTCAAGTTTCTGTGTTCATTTGCAGGTCAAGATAGTTTCATTTTAATGTTTAATTGGAGGAGGCTTTTCTGTCGCACAATGGCTCCATTCATTCCCACTTAAGAGGACATTGTTCTACATGGCGGATTAGTGTTAACTGTACTCTGACACTTTGTTCTTCTAATCAAGTTTTGAATTCTGCCAGGTAGTAAGGGTTGCTTCCCCTGCCTTTTCTTTTTGCTCACAACACAACTCAACACAATGATAATATTATTATTTTAAAAAAATCCCCCTGCTTATAGATGTTTTTCAAACAGAACTTTTATTTTATGTTTATGAGTTAGGTTTTTCTGCCGGAGCAGGTTCTAGCTTTTATTTTGTCAATCTTTAGCCTTCAAATGATGCATTTCTTGTATATTATCCCCTGCTCTCTTACAACAACTTCATTGCTGTCAAGGTTAAAGTAAAGGTTATGCAGAATTTATTTGTATAGATGGATTAGTTATTTTGGGTGTTTTTTTAATGGCAGGAAAGCATTCTTAACATTTCTTTGTACTTGACACTTCAGCATTTCAGACAACTGTGAAACAGAAATGATTGCTTGTTGAAATACATATAGGTCCGTCCGTCCTCTTTATGCTGAAATGAACAATTTTACGCTTACGTCAAATTTTTGTGTGTGTACAGTTAGGAGATAATTTCTTCATAGAATGTTTTAATATTTCTTTGGCTAATATGGAATATTTGGAGACACTGAAAAACTGAGAGTATATTAACGCGCATTCCAAAAGAGAAATTCCTTGCAGATGTGAAATTGCTCGACAGATGTTAGGTTAGGCCATCCTGCTTGCTTGCTGGTTTTTAAAACAATAAAAGAGAAGGTTTGAGCACAGATTAGAAGCAAGTGTAGTGTTTTGTTCGCCAGGGAAAATTTATAAAAAAAATTATCAGCGGAGACTTAGCATACTTTCAACTATTTGCTGCCCTTGCAGTTAAACAGAGAGGTGGGAGATATTTAAAGCTAATTTTCAGCTTTTGTTCTTGGCAGAGGAAGAAGAAGGATGGAAGTTATCTTTGACTTGGAGCCCTAATGCGCCAACCGCTTATTTAAGACAAAAGCAGGGATTCATGAGGACAGCTGAGAAGCACAATTGATTCTCCTATCTGTTCTTACCAATAGTCCCAGAGAAGCATTAATATTTTAGTGGAATTGAAAAGAATCCTAAAGATTTTGGAGGGGAGGGCCGGTCCAGAAAGGGCGGGAAAAGACTGTTCTCTAAAGTTAAGCCATAGCTGTAGAAATTATAAGGTAAATTAACCGCTAAGGTACTGCGCCTTGGCAGTGAAATGAGAGTTTAGCTCTCAATGCGTTTTTGCATTTATATTGCATTTCACTTTCTCTTTGGTTGAGGGATGAAATTTATTCTCACTCCTTGCTCTGTAGGTGTCCTGGCACATGGACCTTATTTTGTGCGGTTGTAATTTCCTTGCCTTTCTGTTTGTATTTTTTTTCAACATTTGGGGTCTAACTTTGGCCATAATGTCAGTGAGCCCCACACCCCCTTTCTTCTGTCACTCTGTGGTCTAGATGAGGTTGATGTTCTATTATTCAAACCAGGGGTGCCCAAACTACGGACTGTGGGCTGGATCCGGCCCCTGATGCCAATTCATCCAGCCCACACCACCCTCGTCGCTCCCGGAAGTGGAAGAAAAATTCGCCCGTGCGGGCACGTTTTACTTCCACTTCCGGGAGCGACAAGGGCAGTGCAGGCCGGTTGAATTGGCATCATGCACTAGATCTGGCCCACGGGGTGTAGTTTGGGCACCCTGGTTTAAGCAGAGAAAATGGCAGTTTAAAATCTATCTCATCCTGTTGCAAAACAGATTGCAAGGCATGTTTTATTTCTGCTTCTGGTGGGAGGAAGCATGTGACCGACCCGCTGAACCACATGGCTGGCCTGCCGGACCAAAAGGTTTGGGCACCCCTGATTCAAACCCTACCACCGGTCACTTTACCACTTACCTAGCTACTGTCAGACAAATTACTTGATCAGATTTTCCACCTGTCTGAGTCTGCCTATGTTTTTATTATATACCAATTTGGAGCAGGTAGAATCCTTACTCTAAGCAGAGTAGGCTTATTCCCTTCAAACATTGTGCCTTTCACCATCATCCCTATTCACCCTGAGCAGAAAATTAAAACACGCAGTACCTTCAGATTTAAGGTATATCGCGATACATTTCCTCCAGATTAGAGATTATTCTAGACGATTGCTTTTGTACGGTACTCCTCAAGTCTCCTTATAATTTCCAAAGCAGCTAATGCTTAAGTAACGTGGTAGCTTCTAAGTTTTAACAAAGTGCTGGTATGGAATAAAAGATGAGAGAAGGCTCTTGTACTGTATTAATTTCCCTTTTAGGAGGTTATCTACCGTGACCCTTTGGCTAATTGATCTCTCGTTGTCTGATAGGAGTGTGCAGCACGCATGCATGCATTCTCTTGCTGTCTCTCTCAATCCATAACAAGTCCCCCCCTTTTTTTTCTTTCCTAATTGACATTCATTTAAAAAGCAGAGACACATTTTAGACTCAAGGACGTATACTTCATTTTGGAATTGGAGTTAGGGGAGGAGAGGAAAAAAGCAGGTTAGCCAGCTTCCTCTTCTATCTTTTACATACATTATTTGTCTATCTATATGTGAAATATTTAGATCTACACCAGGGGTGCTCAAGTATGGCCTGGGGGCTGAATCCAGCCCCCCGATACCAGTTCATCCAGCCCGCGAAGCCCTCGTCGCTCCTGGAAGCGGAAGTAAAACGTGCCCGTACGGGCACGTTTTACTTCCGCTTCCAGGAGCGACGAGGGCTTCGCGGGCTGGATGAATTGCCATCGGGGGCTGGATCCAGCCCCCGGGCCATAGTGACAGCCCCCCTGAACCACATGACCGGCCCGCAGCTTGAAAAGTTTGGGCAACCTGATCTACACACACACACACATATATACATATGCATCTATATACCTATATAGACACACTCACACATATGTGTGTGAGTGTGTGTGTGTGCAAAGTCTTGGTGACAGCTAGTCAGAGTTAGAATTAGTTCAAGGAAATGTTAATAAAGCCCTGCCTAGTCTAATCCCCTTGATATAGCCAGGTATCCCCCTGTTCGAGGGTTAATTGCTTTAAAAGCGGAGGCAGTATTCTGAACGGTGGGACGATTCACCTTTTCACAGCTGTTTCCATTGAATGACAACTAAATCCCATGTGTAAGATGGGGAAGAGCTCAATCTCCAATTGGGAGAAAATTTATGTAAACCGCAATCCCTTCAGAATATGTGGAAGTCATAGACTGTTTTTGATTTACTCTGCTTTCCCCAGAAAGCTCCATTGTTCCCTTCCCTAAGTCCCATCAACCCTTTGTAGGAGAATATCACAGCTGCGGCAGATAGCTTGAAATATATAAATGCTATCATAGCTCTGATTAATAGCACCGCTTATGAGTCAGGTCTGATAACGGAGCTGCTCTCCACTCAATTTCAGATACCGCTAATGGAATCTGTCTTCTGCAATTGTAATGTGAGAAGGTCTAATTTGCTATGGAGCTTGGATCTGTCACCAGGAGGGGATTTTAGGGTCAGAAGGGAGCTGCCAGGTTTTTGCCCTGAAGCTTGTATCTCTCGCTTTGAATGGCGCAGCCCCCTGCCTGCCGTTGAGCTGATAGGCCCTTGGTGGGGTTTATGCCACTTCGCACAATAGGCCAGGGCTTCCTTGCCTGACTTCATAATTGTGAAGCAAGCTCATATATCCACAGCTGCTCGGCTGCATAATTTCTAATAAGTGGGTGTTTTTCTCCCCCCCCCCCCTAACAAATGTCAGATTATGAAAAGTTTCCTCAATTACAGGGGGGGGGAAATTGAGAGAGAAAACTTATGGAACATTTAAATTGCTAAATCTGTTTCCTGCCGGGTTGGTGCGCTCTATCACGGATATACGTTCTTTTTTTTCCCTATCACCCCACCCTTTGCGCACACACACACACAAAATTTCCATTCTACTCCTGGCATCTGGGCTCGACTTAAATCTCCACCCGTTGAAACAAAATTTTAAAGTTCCTTTTTTTAAAAAAAACTTCCTGTGGAGAGATTTTTTTAAGAACGTATGACGGAAAGACCGTTGGATTGGGTCAGGCCGCCGCCGCCCTGGCTGCTTCGGAAGAGAGCACCGCCACCCGGAGCGTTAAGAGACAACTTCTGGTGGCACAGTTTTCACAAACCTGTCAAGGGAAATAAGTTCTTGAAGTGGATTTCACGACGAAGGACTTTGGGGCAGGCCTATTTTATCTTAATGCTCCTCCAGGACCGACCTGTGAGACGCAAAACACAGAAAAGCCGACTCAGAGTGTTCGTTTGCGGAATATTTTATCAGAAAAGAAGAGGAAAATGGGAGTAGATCCATAGAATAACTGTGTCGGAAGGGGGACTATGAGGCCATCGAGCCCAGCTACCTGCTCAGTGCAGGAATCCAAATCCAAGCAGACTTGACAGATGGTTATCCAATTTTCTCTTGATTGCCTCCAGCGTTGGAGCGTGCACCACCTCCTGAAGGTCATTGGCTCCATTGTCCTACCGCTCTAAAAGTTAAGAAGGGTTTCCTGATACTCATCCTATACTGTATCTGGTTTCACGTAGTTTCAGCCCGAGTCCTGCACTCTGAGATAATTGAGAACAGCTTCTTTATGACTACCTTTCAAGTATTTGAAGAGTGCTATCATCATCAGCTCCCACCTCTGTCTCAGCTCCTGCCAACCTAGCAGTTCGAAAACAAGAAATTGCAAGTAGATAAATAGGGGCCACTTCAGTGGGAAGGTAAACAGTGTTCCGTGTGCTCTGGTGTCTACTCATGCCTGCCGCATGACCACAGAAATGTCTGCAGAAGCAGACAGCGCTGGCTCTTCGGCTATGAAACAGATGAGCACTGAACCTTAGAGTCGGATACGACTAGGGTGACCTTTACCTTACCAACAGATCCAGGAATAATGGAAGGATAAAAGGGAAACTGGGATTTGTAGACCGACACCCTGGGAATTCCCCAATTCCTGACTTCTGCAATTAACTTCTTTGATGTAACACATCTGTATGAGGAACAATAAAACAATTGAAAACCCAAACCTCTTGGTCCAATGTTTCCATTTTGTCCATTCCTCTAATTAACAAATGTTTTTTGTAATTAGCAACATCATGCCAGGATCTGGAAGATATTTGTTTGAAATGCTGATGCTTTAAAAACCATACAACCCAAATATGTACATGTTTACATAGAAATCTTGTTCACGTACCATTTGGTCATTGTCTTTTTTTAAAACACCCTTCCACAACATTATTAATTATTGATAATTAATACTATCATTCTCCTTTTCTTAAGGCTAAACATGCACTGAGGAGTCCCACTAGGAACACAATGCGGCCTTACTAGCAAAGGGCTCCTGTGTTGTGTTGTGGCTTAACAGCAGCTCGAGGCTTTTATCCAAATGGCCAGAACTCAAGCTTGAGATGAACCAACTAGAGTCTGTTAGATTTAAAATTTAAGAACTTGGAGCCCAGGAATTTGTTTCTCTCAGTCCCTATCCATTTATTTTATTTTACATACTCCATTTTGAGGTAGTTGATCATAGAAAAAACACAATTAAGCATGACATACAGCTAACAGTGTTTTCCTTCCTTCCTGTTCAGCCAGCTACTTTGTTTATTGGCTGTCTCTTTCTTTCTTCTCTTTCTTTCTATCAAGCTTTACATGCTCTCTGAGCCAGTCCTTCTTCCACCTAAACTGTACATATAAAGAAGAGCTTGTACTGGTATCAATCTGGCCAAAAGACAAAACTCTCTGAACTCTGAACTCTCTGCGACAAACCAGGAAAGGGACCTTGGTGTCCTGGTGGACAACTCAATGAAGGTGTCAACCCAGTGTGCCTCAGCAGTGAAAAAAGCAAACTCAATGCTAGGGATCATTAGGAAGGGTATAGAAAATAAGTCAGCAAGTGTCATTTTGCCTCTTTACAAATCTATGGTCAGGCCCCATCTGGAATACTGTGTACAGTTCTGGTCGCCATACCTCCAGAAGGATATTATGGAGCTGGAAAAAGTGCAGAGGAGGGCAACCAGAAGGATGATGAAGGGACTGGAACACCTTCCTTACCATCGGAGGCTGCAACGGTTGAGCCTCTTCACTCTTGAACGACGACGTCTAAGAGGTGACCTGATTGAAGTTTATAAAATCATGCACGGTGTGGACAAAGTACATAAGGAAAACCTGTTTTCCCTATCGCATAACACTAGAACTAGGGGACACTCCATGAAACTTTTGGGTACTAGTTCTCAAACAAATAAGAGAAAGTACTTTTTCACCCAGAGGATCCCTGGTCTATGGAACTCCCTGCCAGAAGAAGTGGTGACAGCTGTCAGTCTTGACAGCTTTAAGAAAGGATTAGACAAGTTCATGGAGGACAAGAGTATCAATGGCTATAATTATGGATACTTAAGGACAACCTCCGGGTTGGAGAGATAGGCAGGATATCTCTCAATATCATTTCCAGGGAATCCTAAGCAGGTGAAGGCATCTGCTTGGGAATACCCTGAAGGAAATGGTGAGCCACTGTGTGAGACAGAATGCTGGACTGGATGGGCTGTGGCCTGTTCCAGCAAGGCTGTTCTTATGTTCTTATGTTCTTATGCCCAGTTCTTTCAGTCTTTCCTTATAGGGTTTGATTACTATTCCCCTGATCATCCTTGTTGCCCTCCACTGAACTTCTTCCAGTTTGTTGGCATCCTTCTTAAAGTATTTTGTCCAGGACTGGACACATTACAGTGGAACCCTGTATAACGAATGCTTCGTATAACGAAAAGTGCATACAACGAAGTTTTTTTGCGCTGTTGGCGATACCCCATATAACAAATTTTTTTTTGTTATACGGGGTTTTCATTAAGCGAGGTATACCGTATAACGAACATTTTTTTCATTATTAGGGTATCACCAATAATGCTTCATATAATGGAAAAAACTGTATAACGAAGGCCCCCGCGAAACTAAGTTTTTTCATTATATGGGGTTCTATTGTACTCTAGATGTGGTCTAACTCGTGCCGAATAGAGCAGTCTAACTAGGCAGTGTTGCCCATCTCTTGTCAATGATGTTAGGCCGGGACTAAAACTTAACAAAGCGTCCTCCGTCAGATCCCTTGGGCCAGGTAAGAAGGCATACACCATCATTCGCCTAGCCAGTGGGGTGGAGTGATATCCAGATGGCTAAAAAACCGCATGCAATGTACTTGATTTCTCGGGTCCATTTGCATGTGCGGAATGTCATTGTAGAGATGTCTACCAATGTGCGGGCTCCTTGCAGAATAATGACTCCAAGATATCCAAAGTTGTTAGACAGTGTCCATTCCTGGTTTAAATTTATCCCAAGGTTGTTTTGTCTACTTCACTGATTTTATTGCTGACTGTTTGATTTTATGTTTTTAAAAGTTTGTATTGTACTGTTTTTGTGACCGTATTAGTATGTTGTTAACTGGCCAGAGAGTGTGTTGCACTATGGGGTGGTATTTAAGTTGATATATTAGATAAATAAACATGTTCTCCCCAAGTTGAAATCAGTGAGACTTCAGCAACTACAGTATGGCACAATTTCATTATTTCTGTGTATAACACCGATTTTGCTACTGGGAATAACATGTGATTTACATGATATCAAGAGTGCTGATTCCAAATCTGAACTCAGAATTTGCCTATCAAGTACATAAGTCATAGGTGTGCTGTAGCTGTTCAAATGGTTGGTAATTGGGTAATGTATTTTTACATGGGAACATTATAACAGTTGCAGCTACCACTATGCCTGCTGCCGCCTCAGCTGAATCACATCCCCTGGTGGCATGCATGTTCCAGTAGTGACCGAGCATGTCTGGGCAAGTCAGCGAGCTGACATCAGAAATAGGTATATAAGGTGAGATGGACCAAGATCTTGTCTCTAGTGTGAAAGCATCTTATTGGATAGTACAGCCATAGTGAGTCTGTTTTGAGCTTAATATGAGTAGGCGCAGCTGTTTTAATAAACCAGACAATTTTTGCTACATTTGTGGTAAATATACCCTGTGTGATCAATGCAAGATCCTAACCAAGAGATTGAGATTTGCTTACTTACGATCCTGCCGTCTAGGCAGAGTCGAACTTCAGATTTGGATTCAGCACACCTGATTTAGTATAGGACACATGGATTAGACCAAGTAGCAGACAATATTTATTTTTTTGTGATGCAGTGTAATAGGACCAGACCATCTTCCGTTAGTTTTCAGAATTGATTGAAGTGAAATATGAGACATTGGGAAATCAATCAATTGGTGTTAACAATTCAACTAAAAACGTTCAACTCATTAAATTGTTATTTTTAATTTGTTAACATAAATACAAGTTTGTGTGCTGTTTGCCGAGGGGAGAGGTGACTTATGTTCTTCCTATCCAAATTAAAAAGCTGTTGAGGAAACAGCTAAGTTACTGTGCTTTGAACATATTTCTTTCCAGCTATCCGGCAGGTGTCTCCAAATGAGAAAGAGCTCATCTTTACACAAATAGAGTTTTTATTATTTTTCATGTTCATGTGTTTCATTCAGACAGGCAGATTTTCAGGTACAGTACATGTGGGATAAACTATAGAACTAGTTCTTTAGTGGTAAAATGGGGCAGCGCAGTGGTTAAACCGCTGTCCTGCAACCCAAAGGTTGTGAGTTTGAGCCTGACCAAGGCTCAAGGTTGACTCAGCCTTCTGTCCTTTTGAGGTCAGTAAAATGAGTACGTAGCATGTTGGGGTCAAAATGTTAATTAACTTGTGAACTGCCCAGAGAGTGCACTAAGTGCTATGGGGTGTAGTGTGATGGCTTTTGCTTTATGAGCTTTTAGCGACCATGCATGTCATCCCAGCTTTATCTTGCATAGAGTCTGCTGGGCTTTGGTCCATCCTAGCAGGGGTGCCCGGCTTCGCCCAGGTGGTGCTTGGGTGGGGGCGCTGTCCTACCTCCCGGGGTTGCATTGCTCGGGTGCTCCTCCTGGGCTAACCTCTGTCCACTGGTCTCCTGCCCCACCCTCCCTGCCAGCTGGCCTGCCTGGCCAAGGGGTGGGGCCTTGTGATGTCACATTGGCTGACCACTCCCAAGGGCTGACCAGGTCTGGGCAAGACATCACAAAGGACATGACATCACAAAGGCCCAGACCTGGTCAGTGTTTGTGATTGGTTGAGGACTAAAGGATCATTTTTGGGGGCATAACCCCACCCTGTGGGCTTCGGGACTCCGACAGTGACCTGTTCATGTGCGCAAAATACATTTGTGCCGAATTTCATATTATTTTTTAAAATTTATGAATGGAAGACTGAAAGCATTTCTTAGCAGAGGAATCCTGTTGTCCTTATTTGGCTGCAGAAGGATTGGTTGGATCACATAGGCCAGTATTCTCAGACAAAGGTTCTTAATAGTGCTGTGCTAAAGAAGTATATGTGGAATGGCTAGTTCACTCTTTGTATAGCATTCCAGCTCCCAGAAGGCCTGAAAAATTCCCAAGGTTTCTGACTACGATAGCTAATGCAGTCTTTGGGCAAATCTGGTCTGGTTGAGTGGGCTGTTCACGTGGTTCCTCCCACCGGAAGCAGAAGTAAAACACGCCTGCACCTGTGCAAAATGCTGCCGTAAATTTGCAAAGGGTTGGAGTCAACTGTGCGACTGAACTACAACAAAAAAATTCGCCCAGTGCTATTGTAAACATATTTATGATGGCTGCAGGTGCTTTACGGCAGCCTTTTGCACCTGCGCGGGCTTGTTTTACTTCTGCTTCCGGGAGTGGCGAAGGTGGCATGGGCTTCATTATCAGGCGGTGTGGTCCAGAGTCCGCCTGGGTCCATGTCTATTCAACTCATCCTTTGCTGTCCCTTTCTCCTTTTGCCTTCAATCTCTCCTAGCATCAGAGCCTTCACCACTGAGTCCTCTCTTTTCTTTCGGTGGCCAAAGTATTTGAGCTTCAGCTTCAGTATCTGTCCTTCCAGCGAGCAGTCAGGGTTGATTTCCTTTAGGATTGACTAATTTGATCTCTTTGCAGTCCAGGGGACTCTCAAGAGTCTCCTCCAGCACCACAGTTCAAAGGCGTCTATTTTTCTGTGCTCAGCCTTCTTTATGGTCCAGCTCTCACAACCATACATGACTACTGGGAAGACCATTGCTTTAACTAGGTGCATTTTTGTTGGCATGGTGATGTCTCTACTTTTTATTATGCTACCTAGGTTTGCCATAGCTTGCCTTCCAATGAATAAGCATCTTTTTATTGTATGACTTGGTATTTTGTATCCCAAGAAAGTAAAATCTGTCACTTCTTCCATTTCTTCCCCTTCTATTTGCCAGGGAGTGATGGGGCCGGATGCTATGATCTTGGGTTTTTTGTTATGTTGAGTTTCAAGCCAAATTTTGCACTCTCCTCTTTCACCCTCATCAAGCGGCTCTTTAGATCTTCTTCACTTTTTGCCATTTAGGGTAGTGTCATCTATATATCTCAGGTTGCTGACACTTTAAACAAAACAAACAAACATTCAATCAGGGTTTCAGGAACTGGGACAGGGAGTAGTTTTGTGTTCTATATTGTGTTACTTGCAATCATTACAACCCATAAGTCCTTTGTATTGGTTAGCTGACTGAGCCAAGTTTATTGAATCTCTTTGAGGAGAAAATCAATGTTGTGTTTACTTATCTGGCATGTAATATATGAAATGGTTCTCAAGTTCACTGGTGGCTGTTCAGGTAATTAATCTGATCATGCCAAAAGTGCAGTTAGTTTTTAGCAGTTCAAGTGAGTTTACAACAACAGTAATAGTTGCATAGGCAGATTAGGATCTGAACAATGGAAACTTGGGTCTGAAGTGCCCCTGAATAGGACTTTGTGTAAATGTCTATAACTATTAGAAGCTCAGTCACATAGAAAGTTCTCTAGATGTGCATAGGTATGTCAGCCACACAAAATAAAAAGTGAAAGCAAGTTGTGGAACATGGCTATTTTGAGGTATGGGTTTCACCTCTTCTTCTCCTGCCATATTTGAATCTGAACATTGGCCATCATCATGGCGATCAGCCATGAAGACTGTCCTGAGAATATAATGCAGTGGCCTTTCATCTGCCTTCCGCATCGCAGCATGACCCCCGTACCATTGAACCTGTTCCACGAGTCACTTTCTGGTCCTGAGCCCTTCTGACATGAAAAGACCTCCTCAACCCCAGGCCATGATGGATGAAGCTGCTGCCCTCCATCAAGAGGGATTCCAGTGGGTTTTAATCCACTTGGGGACCATCACCCTTCTCCTTGGACTTCGGCACCCAAAGCTATTATCAGGGTTGTCAGGTTAGTTAACTGTCACCTGACACTAGACATTGAGTTGCTGGTAGTATGGTCCACTCAATAGGTTCCCAACCTACGGCCTGCAGGCTGGCCCCAGCCCGCAACGCCATTCCATCCGGCCTGTCACCGCCTCCACCGCACCAGGAAGTGGAAGCGGGCGCATTTAAAACCTTCCCACAGCTGTCATAAACACGGAAGTAGGCATCCGCTTCTGGGGAGCGTGGTCCGGCCTGCCCAGCTGACTGAGGGTGTGGTCAGGCCCGCGACGTGAAAAGGTTGGCCACCCCTGTTCTATTCTATACCATAGCAGGATAATCTGGCCAAACATTCCACCTGTAGTATAGAAAAATGGCTGTTTGAGGGTGTTAACTGGTATGGGGTTCCTCTGACCTGTTTATGTGACAGATTGCCACCTTGGGACACATCTAGGTGCTACAATCCCCCCCCCCCCCCCCCCCCATGATTGTTTTGATGTGTAACCTGTATCATGTGTAACTTGTATCATGGACCAGAATCTACTGTTAGGTCAGAATATGGAGGGACAGAATGGTTTCCTATGGGCAAAAGTGTCAAACAAGGATGCACTTTATATATACCCTTACCTGTTTCATCTGTATGTGGAACAGATGGGGAAAGCTGCAGTAGATTCAGATGAAACAGATGTGAAAATTTGTGGAAGAAGCATCAATAATTTAAGACATGCTGATGGAACCATCTTATTGATGGAGAACAGCAAAGATTTGAAATGACTTTTAGTCAAAATAAAAGAAAAAACTGCTCAAAGGAGGATTTGCAGCTGAACATTAAGACAACAAAAATCATGGCTACAGAAGAATTACACAACTTTAACATTGACAATGAAGAAACTGAATTTGATTTAAAAAAAACCTTTGTAAACCTTGAGTCATTGGCTCATTGGTCCAAATGGGCATTGTAGTAGCCAAGAAATTCGAAGGAAACTGAGACTGACTCGGAAAGGCAGCAATGAAGGAATTAGAAAAGATCATCAATTCATTGGAGGCCAAGATGAAGATTATCTACACTAGGGTATTCTCAATCACCATATATGGGTGCAAAAGCTGATCAGGGACTGTGGTGGCTTAAGTAGTTAAGACTCTGACTGGAAGACCTGAGTACTGCACGATGGAGTAAGCTCCCATCTCTGTCTCAGCTCCTACCAACCTAGCAGTTCGAAAGCAGGAAAATTGAAAGTAGATAAATAGGTACCGCTTTTGTGGGAAAGGTAACAGCGTTCCGTGTACTTTGACATCTAGTCGTGCCTGCCAGATGACTGCAGAAATGTCTGCAGATGCAGACAGCACTGGCTCTCGCTGTAAACGGAGATTACAATTGCTCCCTAGAATCGGATATGACTGGCTTTTAATTTATAACATGTTTATAAATAATTACAATCTATTATATACCTAAAAGGTGTGGGTGGTGTGTCCGGAATGGGCTGCCACACCCCTTGACCAAACCCTGTGAAATTCAGTACACACGTACCTTGCGCATGTGAGCAGGTCACTGTCGGGGTCCCGAAGCCCATGGGTGGTGGTGGTTATGCCCCCCAAATTGATCTTTTAGTCCTCAATCAATCACAAGGCTGACCAGGTCTGTGCCTTTGTGATGTCATGCCCTTTGTAATGTCTTGCCCATACCTGCTCAGCCCTTGGGAGTGGTCAGCCAATGTGACATCACAGGGCCCCGCCCCTTGGCCAGGCAGGCCAGCTGGTAGGGCAGGGCAGGAGTCCAGTGGACTGAGGTCAGCCCAGGAGAAGGAACACCTGAGCAATGCAACCCTGGGAGGTAGGACAGTGCCCCCCCTCCCCCAACCCCACCCGGGCGAAGCCGGGCACCCCTTCTAGTATATAATATAGCACATTGGATAAAGTGTGGGATTAAGTCTCAGGAGTCTTGGGTTCAACCTCTCCTTGGCCATCAAAACTTACCAGGGGTTGCAGAAATCTATCAAAGTTGCCCTCAGTCAGATTCAACTTGACAATACAGTACAGAACAACATACAGGTGAAATTGCATAATTCATTACATGTAATTAGTGACTACATCTGAGGTTTGGGGGTGCCTCAGACAACCCAGCCATAAAAGCTTTCGAATTCGGTCCCTGACCCCTTGTGTGCTCTGTATCAACCAATGTTTGCCTTCTTGCTATCTGCTGCTAAGTATGATTTTGGACTATGCATCTCTTATAATGGGGCTTTCCAGTAGACTTATATTCAAGCGCTAACAGCGTTCCGTGTGCTCCGGTGTCTAGTCATGCCTGCCACATGACCACGGAAATATCTGCAGAAGCAGGCAGCGCTTTCTTTTCAGCTTTGAAACATATGAGCACTGAACCCTAAAGTTGGATACGACTGGCTTTCGAGCAAGGGAAACCTTTACCTTTACTAAGTCCTTGGTAGAGAAGGTCCATCCAATCAATTGCTGAATGCTATTTATTTGTTGGTTGGTTATAACTGATAAACTTTTTTTCAATTCATGAGGACAAAGTAGTTTGTATTTGTGTGTACCAGAGATTGAATGGAATGACAAATACATAAATCAAAATGTTAAAAATGCAACTAAATAAATAACAATAGACCAGCAGGAATGAAACTAAAAACAAACATAACAGCCCAAAAAAATCACCTAAATGGGAAAAAAGGTTTTAAAAAGTACAACATCCTCTTAAAAACTCAGTTTTCAGCCTGCATGGTTGTCTCACGAAAGCTTGTCTGAAGAGTTGGGTACATAAATCAGCACATTGAATAAAATTCATTGTCCAGAATCTTCCTGGGATTTTAACTCTGGAGTAGGTGCAAATGTGTTTAACTGTGGAAGCCAAGTGTGTCTAATTATTGTGGTGCTAGTCTTGAGGTCATCAGATGTACATGATTTCATTTACTCCAGAATAAAATCCCGGTATGATTCTGGGCATTGATTCAGTGGGTCAACTCAACTTGGGTTTCTTCTTGTTGTTGTTCTGCCATATCCAAATATTGGTGATCATCATGGCGATAAGCCATGATGACTATCCTGAGAATATAATGCAGTGGCATGTCATTTGCCTTCCACATCGCAGCATGACACCCGTACCCCTGATCCAGTTCCGCGAGTCACTTTCTGGTCCTGAGCCCTTTTGGCACACAAAGTCCTCCTCAGCTCCAGGCCAGGAAGGATGAAGCTGCTGCCATTCAGCAAGAGGGATTCAAGTGGGATTTAATCCACTTGGGGACCATCACCTTTCCCTGTAGACTTCGGCACCCAAGGCCGTTAGTCCTCAGGGTTGTCAGGCTGGTTAACCGCCTGACACTCAGCGTTGAGTCACTGGCAGTAGGGTCTACTCTATTATCATAGCAGGAACTTGGGTTTAACCTTTGGCTTTATAACTTTGATTTTCAACTAGTAAAGGTAAAGGTAAAGGTAAAGGTTTCCCTTGCTCGAAAGCCAATTGTATCTGACTCTAGGGTTCAGTGCTCATCTCTGTTTCAAAGCCGAAGAGCCAGCGCTGTCTGCTTCTGCAGACGTTTCCGTGGTCATGTGGCAGGCATGACTAGACACGGAAACTGTTTACCTTCCCACTGAAGTGGTCCCTATTTATCTACTTGCAATTTCTTGCTTTCGAACTGTTAGGCTGGCAGGAGCTGGGACAAAGACGGAGCTCATTCCATCCTGCAGTACTCTGTAATCGAACTGCTGACCTCCCGCCTTGCTGTCAGCGTCTTAGCCACTTGAGCCATTACAGTGGTTGTGGCTCAAGTAGTTACTAGTAAGTAGTAGTAACTTGGGTGGGTAAATTTTGTTACTCTGGATGTTTAGCTACCTTCAGCCATAGCCAGAAGAAACTAATGCTGAAGCATGCTGTGCATTGTAGTCAAACTCTTAATACTTTGTTTTTAATGTGAGGTAAGCCAGGGTGATAAGCAGTACTTTAACCAGAATTAAAATATATATTTTATAAAATTGCATTTTTAGACTGACCAGGGGGACATCCTTGGGTCCCACTAGTGGGAGGAAAGCGGCAGAGACAGTAAACCAATAAAGTGTAGTGCTTAATAATTTCCTAATGTTTTCCAGTACATATAAATATGCATGGAAAAAGTACATGCATCTTATCTTCAGTATTTTAATTTCATTAAAATAAAATGTATTGGGTATTAAGTCATAAAGCGTGGATGATCATGTTGTTGCAAAAAAGTGGACCTGGGTTACCCACCTCAAAGGCCACAAAAACTTCAGCTAGAAGTAGGGCCTTTTTGGTGGTAGCACTGTAGCTTTGGAATAGGTAAAGGTTTCCCTTGCTCGAAAGCCAGTCGTATCCGACTCTAGGGTGCAGTGCTCATCTCTGTTTCAAAGCCGAAGAGCCAGCGCTGTCTGCTGCTGCAGACGTTTCCATGGTTATGTGGCAGGCATGGCTAGACACCGAAGCACACAGAATGCTGTTACCTTCCCACCGAAGTGGTCCCTATTTATTTACTTGCAATTTCTTGCTTTCGAACTGCTAGGTTGGCAGGAGCTGGGACAAAGACGGGAGCTCATTCCATCCTGCAGTACTTGGGAATCGAACTGCTGATCTTCCGCCTCCCAGTCAGCGTCTTAGGCACTTGAGCTACTTTGGAATACTCTTCCTATATTCTGCCACTGGGTTTTACCTGTTTTTAATTATAGTTTTATGTAAGATTGGGTGGTACTGTTGAGGGGTTTTATTTAATACTAGCATAGTTTGCCCGGCGGTGCCGGGCTGTTTTAAATTGTGTTGGAAGGTTATTTTTTGTTAATGTTTGTAAAAAATTGCTTAATCTGTAATTGTCATTTTTAAAATGTTTATTTATACAAATTATTTTTTGGCTGGGCTGTTATAAACTGTGATCAGCTTTTTTGGGTTTTTTTGTGGATTAAAAAAAGAACAAAGTATGATACAGTTTTTTCAAATTGTTTTATTTAACCGAATAATGTTTTAGTTTTTTTTTTAATAGTTGTACCGTAGGTAATAATTTTAAAAATGTAAAAGTACATGTTTTTTAAATTCAATGTTTTTAAACTGTGTTTAGATGTTTTGGGTTTTTATTTGAGTTAAAACTCTGTTTTTATTTTATTTTATTGACATATGTTTATGATTTGTGTAAAATTGTGATTTTGTGTTATGTTTTTGACTTGTTTTTACTCTTGTGGCCTTTTGTGTAAAATTGTGATTTTGTGTTATGTTTTTGACTTGTTTTTACTGTTGTGGCCTTTTGTTTGGGGCTGTTGTGTCTTTTTGAATTGTTTTTACTATTGTGGCCTGCAGGTGGGGCTGCTAGTAGATCTCGTTTACTTTAACTGTTTTTTCTCTCCTGGCCTCTGAGTGGTGCTTCTTCCGGTAGGTCGTCTCTTTGTGTCTTCATTTGTGTTCCGGTCGTCGTGGAGGCAGGACATGCTGGTTTCCTTTATTTTGGGGGTTTGGTTTATTTTGCTTTTGTGGCTGTTGTCTGGGAGGTTTTTCTGTTTGGTTGTTGTTGTATTGTTTTACTTTTAGGTTTAATTGGTTTGGTTTTTTTGTGGTTTTGTTTACTTTTTCTTGTTTGTGTAAGTGGTTTTGTGTTTTTTTGTGATTTTTGTTTTAAGTAATGGTTGTTTTTAATTATGGTTTTATTTTTGTTAGGTGGTTAGGTGTGTGTATGTGTGTGTGTGTGTGTATGTGTGTGTCTGAGTGTGTGAGGGAGAGAGAGGAGGTTGCTGCCGAGTGAGTACCTCCGGTAGGCGAAGGCAGCGGCCCGAGCGCCGTTTGCTGCCTTTGCTTTGCGGAGGAATTGTTTTGCTTTCAAGGGGGGGAAGGCACTGATGCCTTCGCCCTCCCTTGAAAATGAAACACTTACTCGTAAAGTAAAGGCAGTGGCCGGAGCGCCGTTCGGTGCCTTTGCTTTGCGGAGCAATTATTTCGCTTTCAAGGGGGTTGAAGGCATGAGTACCTCCCCCCCTTGAACGCCCCCCCCCCCCCGTTTTTGTGGTTTTTTTCCACCTTGGCTCAACTTTTCTTGAGGCCGGTGGTGGTCTCGCCTTGTCTTCAGCGGAGTAGGGAGTCCCTCTCCACCCCATTGCTCCATGAAAGAAAGCCAGTGGGTGTTTGCGTGGCTGTGAGTCGCTGCGTCCGCCTGCGGCGGACTTGCATTGCATTCCCGTGCGGGTGTTTGCATGGCTATGAGGCGCTATGTCCGCCTGCGGCAGACTTGCATTCCCATGCGGGTGTTTGCGTGGCTGTGAGGTGCTGAGTCCGCCTGCGGCGGACTTGCGTTCCTGTTGTGTTTTTTATTTTTATTTTTTGCGTGCCGGCTTTCTCAGTGTTCTGCTTGCTCATGGCGCGCAGGACACTGGGGGTTGTAGTTTTGTGTTTGTGGTTTCTGGTTGTGCGGTTTTTTTTCCCCTGCAGCTCAATTTTGATTGGCTGCGGCGCATTTCCCAACGTTCTTTTTGCTCACGCCTCTCAGCCTGATTGGCTGCGGCGCGGCGCAAGGAATGTTGGGTAGTGAAGTCCTTTTTATTTGTTCGCATTCGTGGGTCTACTGCCCCACTGGTGCATTTCTCAACCCGACAGTTACCTGCGAACCCGGTTCGGGCAAGTGCACGAATGCTCGGTACGGGCTAGTAGGGCCGGGTGCTGGATCCTTTGTCACATTCCAGTGGTTAATGCTCAGATTTATAGGTAAAGATGTATTGCATTTATATCTGTTTGTTTGTACACAGGCCTGAGTGACCTTTTGGCAGTACGGCAATATAGAAATAAAATCATATTTTATAATATATTCTCTCAGAATTATTATTTACGAAAGAATTCTATTTTTAATTCATTAAATAGCAAATTAATCAAAATGTATTACTTCCGTTCCATCTATCCATCTGCCATTAGCTTTTTCCTTCCTTAGCTCCTCCTATCCATCTATCCATAGCTTCTTCCTTGCTTAGCTCCTCCCATCCATCTATCCATCCATCCACCATTAGCTTCTTCTTTAGCTTCTCCCATCCATCCATCTATCCATCCTTCCGCCATTAGCTTCTTCCTTCCTTAGCTCCTCCTATCCATCCATGCATAGCTTCTTCCTTGCTTAGCTCCTTCAATCCATCAATCCATCCATCCATCATTAGCTTCTTTCTTCTTTAGCTTCTCCCATCCATCCATCCATCTGCCATTAGCTTCTTCCTTCCTTAGCTCCTCCATCCATCCATCCATCCATAGCTTCTTCCTTGTTTAGCTCTTCCTATCCATCTATCCATCCATCCACCATTAACTTCTTCTTTAGCTTCTCCCATCCATCCATCCATCCATCCATCTGCCATTAGCTTTTTGCTTCCTTAGCTCCACCTATCCATCCATGCATAGCTTCTTCCTTGCTTAGCTCCTCCCATCCATCTATCCATCCATCCACCATTAGCTTCTCCCTTAGCTTCTCCCATCCATCCATTCATCCATCCGCCATTAGCTTCCTCCTTCCTTAGCTCCTTCTATCCATCCATGCATAGCTTCTTCCTTGCTTAGCTCCTCCCATCCATCTATCCATCCATCCGCCATTAGCGTCTTCCTTGCTTAGCTCCTTCCATCCATCATTAGCTTCTTTCTTCTTTAGCTTCTCCCATCCATCCTTCCATCCATCCATTCATCCATCCGCCATTAGCTTTTTCCTTCCTTAGCTCCTCCTATCCATCCATGCATAGCTTCTTCCTTGCTTAGCTCCATCCATCCATCTATCCATCCATCCGCCATTAGCGTCTTCCTTGCTTAGCTCCTTCCATCCATCTATCCATCCATCCATCATTAGCTTCTTTCTTCTTTAGCTTCTCCCATCCATCCTTCCATCCATCCATCCATCCATCCGCCATTAGCTTTTTCCTTCCTTAGCTCCTCCTATCCATCCATGCATAGCTTCTTCCTTGCTTAGCTCCTCCCATCCATCTATCTCTCACTGTCCAGTGTAACCTTTCTGAAGTAGCAGGATCTTTGGAGACCTATTGCAAATCCATTCCTTGATCCAGGCCAGAATTTCAAAATGTTCTGGAATAAATAGAGTCTGCCTCAACTATAAGAACTCAGTAAGAGTCTTAAGCCAGGGTGGATCACAGTAACGTAAAGGTTTCTTTTGCTCAAAAGCCAGTCGTATCCGATTCTAGGGTTCAGTGCTCATCTCTGTTTATATCCAAAGAGCCAGCAGTATCTGTATCTGCAGTCGTTTCCATGGACATGTGCCAGGCATGCCTCAACACGTGCACGGAACGCTGTTTACGTTCCCGCTGAAGTAGTACCTATTTATCTACTTGCAATGTCTTGCTTTCGAACTGCTCGGTTGGCAGGATATGTGAGGTCTTGTGGGAGTTGCAGTCGAAAATCATGATGGTGTATCCTGGCCTTATGTAGAGAAGGATCAAAAATTCTAAATGAAGAAACCCTGCGTCTTCTTGAGATGGTGAAAATCCAAATTCCTGCTTCCAAAAAGACTAGTCCTCTGAATGAATAGTGTTGCCGTTGCTCAAAAGTCATTTCATACCCGACTCTAGTGGGCAGTGCTCATCTTGGTTTACAGGCAAAGAGCCAGTGCTGTCCACGTCTGCAGTCGTATCTGTGGTCATGTGGCAGGCATGACTAGACACAACGCTGCTACCTTCCCACTGAAGTGGTACCTATTTATCTACTTGCAATTTCTTGCTTTCGAACTGCTAGGTTGCGAGAAGCTGGGACAGAGATGGGAGCTCACTCCGTCGTGCAGCGCTCGGGTCTCAAACTGCTGACCTGCCAACCTTCAAGTCATCTAGTTCAGCGTCTTAACCACTAAGCCACCACAGTCCCTATATACATATTGTAATTATGGTTTGCAGGGTGGGTGGAGCGACCATGGGGGAAAGACCAGAACGGAAACATCTCTATTTTGGGTGGTGGGAATTATGCATGTCGATGGTGGTGGACGGTGGTTTCCAATGTTCTTGGAGCAGAATATATGTTTTCTTCTTATCTGTTTTTGCAGGCTTTCTGGCACGCATGCTGCTGGAGTCTTTGCTGTGGGGATGTTTTCCTTTTCTCGTCTCACATGGCAGTGGTCCATCACAGCGGAGGTTTTCAGCTTAAACAATCTGTTTGTGGGACTCTTGATGGCTCTCTCCGTGCACTTCGGGGAGGCAGCCACCGCCCAGGAGAGATCGAAGGTAACCCATTCAGGGTCAGAAAGCATCATCCTATTTCCTCCCTTAACCCGCTCCTCCTCCAGCCTCCGGATTTCTCCTCCTGCCCTTCATCCCTGAACCAGGAGGGAGGTTTTAGTGTGCCCCCACACCTCAGTTGCATTGTGCTGTGGAATCCACACAAAACAAGACCTACAAGGGACACCCCTTGCAGCATTGTTGTGTTTGTTTGTTTCCTTGTTTGTGTGTATGCCATACCCGTCAAGCGTGGCTCTGGAAAATACAGGAAATTACTGCACATGCGCAGTCGTGCAAGCTCAGTAACCCATTTGCGCATACCCATAACCTCTTTGCGATGGGCGCGCATACGCAGTAACCCCTTTCCTCGCCATTCAAAATACGGGACGGCGGCAGGAAAGGGGAGGAACGAGCACTAAAACGCTGGAAATCCCGGTCAATACGGGATACTTGACAGGTATAGTGTGTGCTGCATATACTTCCCCTTTAACAGGAAAGTTACTCTGGGCAGTTTTCAAAATAAATATTTAAAATAGCATATAGAAGCAACAATTAGTGTTGTGGTATGAAGAGACAAAGAGTGTTCATTTGAAGGAGAAATGACCACAGGAAAGTTATTCTGGGCCGGTTTCATTACTAATAAAACAAAATAAAAATATAATACAATACATATACACCCAAGCACACAGAAATAGATCAGAGGTAAATATTTAAAATAGCATATAGAAGCAACAATTAGTGACAGTGTATGAAGAGACAACAGAGTGTCTGTTGGAGGGAGAAATGACCACAGGAAAGTTACTCTGGGCCGGTTTCAGTACTAATAAAACAAAATAAAAATATAATACATACACGCACCAGCACACAGTGATAGATTAGGGGTGCCCAAACTACGGCCTGTGGGCCATGTCCGGCCCCTGATGCCCTAGTTGCTCCCCGAAACGGACAAGGGTGGTGCAGGCTGGATGAATTGGCATTGGGAGCCTGATCTGGCCCACGGGCCGTAGTTTGAGCACCCCTGGTTTAAGCAGAGAAAATGGCATCTTAAAATCTATCTCATCCTGTTGCAAAGCAGATTGCAAGGCATGTTTTTCTTCCACTTCCGGTGGGAGGAACCACGTCGTGAGCGGCCTACTGAACCATGAGACCGGCCTATGGGCCAAAAAATTTGGGCACCCCTGGACTACAAGTAAATAATTGCCACAGGGGCAGGATGTTCCCAAATGCTCAGCTGTATTTATGGAAGGTCACATGGAAGGGGCCTGGCTAATAGGAAGCAGAAGAGTGTTCCAGAGCGATGGAGCCCCCACCGAGAAGACCCAGTTCTCTGGGCAATTCAAAAAGTAATTAACATTTTGCCCCCAGCAAACTGGGTATTTCTTTTACCGACCTTGGAAGAATGGAAGGCTGAGTCAACCTTGACCCCAGTCAGGATTGAACTCTGACCATGAGCAGAGTTTGGGCTGCAGTAGAGCCGTTTAGCCACCAGCACCAGGTTATTTACTTATTTATTGTTATTTTTTTATTTTTCCTTTTCTCCATCAAGCCTTGTGAGATGGCTCCTCATTTCTCCCACTTTTATCATCATTTTGATAACAGTCCTGAATAGTAATAGATCAAGGCTAAGAGACAGAATGATGGGCCCGCTGCGCTCAGGAAATTTCATGGCAGAATGGTGATTTGAACCCTTGGATTTCTAGTCATGGCATCCTATTGCAGGGGTGCCCAAACTGCAGCCTGTGGGCCGGATTTGGCCCACACTGCCAATTAAACTGGCCTGTGCCGACGTCACTGCTCCAAGAAGCAGAAGTAAAACAGGCATGTGTGTGCGTATTCTACTTCCGTTTCCGTGTGGGAGGAACCACGTGACCAGCACACTCAACTATGTGATCGGCCTGTGGCCTCACAAGTTTGGGCACCCCTTGCCTGTTGGATCATCAGTTGTTCCGTCTGCAAACAAAACCCATCTTGGAGGGGAAATGCCCAACAACAGATCTGTTTCTGCCTTAAAGAAAAAAACCCATTGGAGTGTTAGTTATTATTAGGGTTCGAGCTGATACATGAATGAAGACAAAAAAATGTTCCATGCTGTTTTTCGGTGAACCGTGATGCCAAAAAGCAGAGTGACAAATGCTGTTTGTTGGTAGGCTGAGTCTCTTTGGAACCCATTATTGGAATTCTCACTGGTGTTCAGAAATGCAAGAAGTCTGCATGAAATGCTAACTTAATGCTAAGCCTCAATATGTTGGAATTCTTGCAGGAACTAGAAAATAGCTGCGAAATTCATCCGTGTGCATTTATTTTTTTCCAAATCCTTGTGCATGATGGTTAAACTTTGGCAACCGGAGGTTGAAAGATGAGAGTCTTAACTATCCTGGATGGGTTTTAAGCCTTGGTGTGGGTGCTGTGGTTAAAACTGCTGTACTGCACGCAAAACTACTTCTGACGTAAATTCGATCCTGATGGGGATCAAGGTTGACTCAGCCTGCCATCCTTCCAAGGTCGGTAAAATGAGTACACAGCATGTTGGGGGCAAAATGCCAATTACCTTATGAACTTGCCCAGAGAGTGCACTAAGTGCTTTGGGGTGGTATATAAGCATGCGATTTTAAGAAAGATGAAATCCAGGGAGAAGGTTGTACAGCCACAACTTCATTTGGCATATATTTCAGCTGTAAATTGCCACAAACTCAGCTGTCAGTGTAGGCATTTGGTGTCACACGCCAAGTCACATGGCTGATGTTCAACAGCAAACGCCTACGACAGCCTCACATCACAACTGGGAGAGAATAACCAGATTTGAAAGTGAGGTACAGTACAAACAAAGTGGTCCAGATGGAAGGGAGACATAGAAGTTGTGGTCTGTCCAAGGGCCAATGTGTCATTGCTGATCAGAAGAGAGAATCCCATTAAGTTCTGAAAGCTGTCTAATTGCTGAAAACAGGCAGCTTTTTGCAAATTCTTTATTTATATAATTTATTTCCTACCCAATTAGTGAGACCACTACTCTGGGCAGCTTACAATAAAAGTTAGACATAATGAGACAATACAATAAAGACCCAGCATACAAATGTACAATTTCTGATGCCAGCTTTCCTAACCTCTTTCAGCGTGGGCACTGTCCGTTCCACCATTTGGGTGCTCTGGCCATTGGTCCCATAGGAAAAGTTGCTCCCAAAGGTAGCATGGCTCCAAACCTATAGGGCTTTGTATGTTAATACTAACACCTTGAACCTGGCATGGAATTCAATGGGAAGCCAGTGCAGGTGAACCAGGACTGGGGTTAATATGGTCATAACGCCCAAGACTCTTGATCAGTCTGGCTGCTGCATTTTACACTCGTTGAATCTCTGTACCAGTCTCAAGGGCAGCGCCATGTAGAGAGCGTTGCAGTAGTCAATTCTGGAGATTACCAGGACATAAATCAGCATGAGTAAAGAGTTCACGTCCAGCAATGGTTACTTTGCACCTGCTTTCTCCTCCCTTTGTATGTTGTGTCATAAAAGCTCACAATGACTATATGAATTAATGACCTCTGAAAAGTAGAGTCAGTAACAGCCCTGCTCTGGTCTGTTTGTGCTATTATTAAGTCAATCCATCACATGTTTGGTCTTCCTCTGTTCTTTCTCCTTACCACTTTTCCTACTGCTGTTTGTTTATCAATTAATCTTAATCAGAGAATATTCAAAATTCAGTAGCTTCAGTTTAGTCATTTTCACTGCTAGGGTGAGTTCAGACTTAATTTGATCTAGTGCTCACTAGATGTTTTATATTTTAAAAGATATGTTATCTGCTTTTTCAGTGTGCCTATAACAGTGGTGCCCAAACTTTTTTTTCCGTGGGCTGGTCCCGCCCCCGACATACTTTGTTCTCTGTATTTAAGTGCTGATAATTATTAGTGTAATCCTCTATCTTTTGTACTTTAATATTTTAGTATTGCATCTTATTTTTGCATATTTAGTACAGTACTTATGTATTGTCATTGATTATTATGTATATGCTATCCTGTTGTTAAACCACTTTGAGTTGGCTCATGACGAGTAAAGCGGTATATAAATAAATAAATAAATAAATAAATAAATAAATAAATAAATAAAATATTCAACATTGTTGAAATATGATTATAACATGATTCAAGCTGGGGTTCTCAATCTTTTAAAGCTACGGGCCAGATCACGCCCACTCAGACAGCTGAGCGAGCCATACTGGTGATTCTGCCTGTCATAAACGCTGCCATAAAATGCTTCTGCAGCTGTTGTAAACACATTTACGACAGCTACAGGCCAGGCACATTTATGGCTGTTGTAAATGTGTCCGCCAGAGGCAGTGGCAACAGGCCACATGAAATGGTGCCGTGGGCTGGGTCCGTCCCATGGGCCATAGGTTGAGAACTTCTGATTTAAGCATTGCTTCCAAATTATGTCTTGCCTTACTTCTGTCTGCCTTTCTTTAATTGTAAGAATTTTGGATGATAGTCATACTTGCAGCTTTTCAAAAGTTGCAAGAATAAATTTCTTTTGTACTATTTGTACCTATAGCTTTTCCTCATCCTTGTAATTTTAATTCCTGTATAATTGACGTAACATGCCTGTAATTCTTAGGTTATGTGTTTTCAACAAAGGGTACACGGAAACAATGTAGATGAATAACACCTACAGAATTATTGATTAAATATTTTTTCTCTGCATGAGAAAAAGTGAAATGAAGATGTGGATGTCTAGAGAAATACTTATTTCACCATGCGTGAATCATTGCCCCCCCCCCATCCTCCAATGTGGGATGAAATATTTAAACAATAAATATACTTATACTTTGATATCCAAATGAATATTGGTATGATTGAAAAGGTTTTCTGATCTCACACTGAAATTAAGTTATCCTTTCAGGAATAAAATCTAGCTGTGATGAACCCTCCCACCCCCCAACTACTTTTTTCGTGTCCAGATCAAACTTTGAACTGCCAAAATGAAGCAACTTTCTTGGCTTTGTCATTGGCCAAAATTAAATCTGTACATGTTTCTGGTAGTCTTCGGCAGACCAGTAAATGAGATGGATTCTGTATAAGACTCAAAATACAAAGGAGTGTTATAAAATTATATAGTGCCCTGATGTCTTTGTTTGAGAATCATACATTTCACCTTGCCATGACTGTCTCCTACTATTGTGGGCTAAACTGTAGTCGGCTAGAGTAGACCTATGCTGCAAAAGCTTTTGCTCAAGAGAGTCTGGACAATTTGTGAACACACAACAAGGAGTTATTATTGAACACTTCCTTACTCCAGCTTGGAAATGGTGCAACTTTTGTGTAAGACGTGGTGGGGGAAAAATGAAAGGATTGTGTCTATTGAATCATCGGGAATTATAGAAATCCAGTTTTTTCCCCAGTGGGTTCTCCCCTAGTTTAGACTGACAACTGGATTTAGCCCATATATAGGGCTCAATCCATATATACAGCTGGTTTGGGGGAAATCCAATGAGTATTTTGGGGGGTGGGGTGGAGATAACTTAGTCTCTTAGTTTGCTGACTCTCAACTCTCTACCAGTTTGGTGACAATTGGTGTTAGGGTGTCTGAGTTATCTCTCCCACCCCAAGTCACTTATTGGATTTCTCCCCAAACCAGCTGGTGGTGGGCTAAGACTTTTGAACCACCTCTTCTTCCAGTGCCGTATCCTATTTCAAATATTGTCTGTCATCATGGCGATCAGCCATGAAGACTGTCCTGAGAATATAATGCAGTGGCCTTTCATCTACCTTCTGCATCGCAGTATGACCCCCGTACCACTGATCCAGTTCCACCAGTCGCTTTCTGGTCCTGAGCCCTTTTGACACACAAAGTCCTCCTCATCCCCAAGATGAAGCTGCTGCCCTCCAACAAGATGGATTCAAGTGGGATTAAATCCACTTGGGGACCATCACCCTTCCCTGTGGACTTTGCTACCCAAGGCCGTTAGTCCTCAGGGTTGTCTGGTTAGTTAACAACCGCTGGATGATCGGCCCTTAGCCTTGTTGGAAGTAGGTTGCTGGATTATATAGAATACAATAACTAGGGAAAGTTAAAGATAGCAGGAACACAAGAGATGATCTGACAGCCTTGAGTTTGCAAGAACGTGTCAGGGTTGTTAATAAGAGGACCTTTTGGAGGTCATTAATTTAGATGTTGCCTTAATTTGGAAGCAACTTGCTGGTATGTAGGAACAGTCTTTTGTAATTTTTAACTATATATCTTTCAGTTAATCCTCTGTGAGAGGCAGTTTAAAAGCTAAATGTTAAGGCCAAAATTGGAAGGTTGTTTCCATCCCTCTTTGCAGATCTGTAAAGCAGGCGCTTTCTGTTGTGGACTGAGCTTGTGCAACCAACACACCATTGTCATCTACGTGCTTTGTGTTGTGCTATGGGTTACTTCTCGTTTGCTCAGAGAGAAGGTGAGTATGTATGTCTCATGTTGGAAGGGAAAATTGGTGGTTGAGATAGCTTAGGCCCGCGATGGTGAACCTTGGCACTCCAGGTGTTCCTGGACTTCAATTCCCAGAAGCCCCCATGAATCCACACGAATGGGTTTACTGTGATTCATCCGGCCCACCCCGCCCTCGTCGCTCCTGGAAGCGGAAGTAAAATGCGCCCGTACAGAGGAAGGGTTAACCCGGAAGAGTCTTAACTGTACGGGCGCGTTTTACTTCCACTTCCAGGAGTGACGAGGTTGGCGTGGGCCGGATCAATCGCTGTAAACCCATTTGTGTGGATTCACAGGGGCTTCTGGGAATTGAAGTCTAAGAACATCTGGAGTGCCAAGGTTCACCATCACGGGCCTAGGCCAGTGATGGAAAACCTTGCCATTCCAGGTGTGCTTGGACTTCAATTCCCAGAAACCTTGTGAATTGAAGTTCAAGAACATCTGGAGTGCCAAGATTCGCCATCACTGGCCCAGACCAGGGTTTCTCAACCTTGGACCCCCAGATGTTCTTGGACTTCAATTCCCAGAAGCCCTGATCAGCACACGAACTGGATTCCAAGAACATCTGGGGGGGCAAGGTTGAGAAACCCTGGCCCATGGCAATCTTCCCCTGTCTGGTGGCCTACAGATGTTTTCACCTAAAGCTCCCACCAGCCCCCAACCAATGTTGGTTGTGATGCGTGGTGTAGACCCAAACATCTGCTATATACCGAATTGTGCGGGTAGCATTTCGGTAATTGAGGCAAAAGACACAGATTTAGATAAAGTTAGCTCATGCTAATAGACACTTTAATCTAAGTAGAACCATCATGCTATAGTGGGAAAGTCTGACTGGGTGATTCCCCCACCCTTTTCATCGTTCGTATCCAGGTCAGACTTTAAGTTGCCAAAATGGAGCCACTTTTTTGGCTTTGTCATTGGCCAAACGTAAGTCCTCATGAATTCATGACAGCCCTGAAACCGGAGTCGTCAGCTACTTGGAAATGTGATTTGTGTGTGGTGGTTGTGGTAACTAAAACCTCCAGGAACATCCAAAAAAGTCTGCTTTTTCAAGCTCAGTGAAAGGCTTGTTTTAAATCTGCTCTGTAATTGGTCTGGTCATTTTAAAAACAATAAGAGTGTGTCAGTGCTCCCCCCCTGCCTGTCATGTAGTAGGTGTGGTGAATGCAACCTAACACAAGACGTGAACAGAGAGATCAGCCCAGTACAAGCATCTCCCGTTGGTGCAAAGAGAGAATCTTCTGGTAATGGATGCCACTGTCCTTTGCCTTCCAGTCCTTCCACCCGGAGGCTTCTTGGCGCTTTCCAAAGCTATAAAGATAAAGATAGACGACAAGATACGTGGTTGATGAAGAGCATTTTGAAAACAAGCCTTAAAAGTTATTATTTAAGGTTTTAATTTAATTATGGAGGGGGTGGAGGAGGGGCCGTAGCATTGACGGAAAACCGGCCGGGCTCTTAATCACGGCAAAGTGGTTTATCTCCGCCTCGCAGCCTTTCCGCCATCCGGGGCCCGTCATGGCATAATTTCAAGGGCAAGGAAGATGCCACACATACGTGATCCTCGGGAACCTCTAATATTATTCGCTTCACTTTCAAGATTTCACCCTGCCATGCAAAAGAGATCAGAGGGATGTCGTCTCCCCCTCCTGAGTAATCCACAGAAATCGTGCCGTTTTGAACATCGCCTTTCGCAGAGACTTAAAAGTGCCAATTGAGAGATCAGCTCTGGGTGTCAGGTGTATATGTGTATCTGCTGCTCCTTGACCGCCCCGTTCCCCAGAATGCCCCCCCAACTCTCCCCCCCAATCTGCGGGCTACCCCGTTGTCCAGGCTTGAAATTCTAGCATGAGTCAACTGAAATAATTACTCTTTAGTGATGTGATACCATTTTTGGTTTAGGAATTGACCCCGGGCTACATGCTAAAGATGGGTTTTTGCTTCCTGGCTGGTTGCTTGCCTTATCTCTACTTGCCTGCTTCTTCTGGCCTCAACAAAGCGCGCTGGACCTGGGGAGACCAGACAAACCTGAAAGGATTTGTGACCCATCTTCTCCGGGAAGAGTACGGCACGTTCAATCTGGTAAATATCCACTCTCATCTTAACAACAAGGTTTTCCCCCCCTACTTGCTTGTACAACGACTCAGTTTGGTAGGGGATATTTTGAGCATCGTGGGTCAGCATGCTTAGAGACAGGAGAGGTTTAGAATTGGGTCTATTTTGTATTTTTTGAGCACAGTTTAGAAGTCCTTGTACTTGTTCCCCTGAAAACACTGGGTAGGTGGAGAAATAATTTAAATCTCCCTCCAGCTGTTTGGTTTGAGCTGTTTTGTTCAGAAGGAGAAAGTTGTGTGCAAAATCTACAGCGCTGAACAAGGACGGAGTTGGGGAAAGCTATATTTCCGACTACCGTCCCCACAACGCTCATAAGTTATCTTGCCCACTGGCAAGTGAAATATTACAGTAAGGCATTTTGTTGCATCAGGACGATGGCTGTTGTTGTTGCGTGCCAGGGGTTCCCAAACCTTTCACGCCGTGGGCCGGTCACGTGGTTGAACGGGCCGGTCACATTGTTCCTCCCACCGTAAAATGCATCTGTGGCTGTTGTTTAGACATTTATGACAGCCGTGGGTGCATTTATGGCAGCATTTGCACACGTGTGGGCGTGTTTTGCTTCCACTTCCGGTAGCAGCGAGAGTGGCATGGGCCGGATTATTTGGCAGCATGGGCCGGGGCTGGCCCATGGGCTGTAGTTTAGTCACCCCTGTTTTGCGCTGTGAAGTTTCCACCAACTTACAGTGAGTCTATGAAAGAGTGTCTATGATCGAGACCATCGCCCCGCATAGTTAAAGTGATGGTCTTCCTATGGCTGTGAGAGCTGGACCCTAAGGAAGGCTGAGCGCAGAAGACTAAACGTCTTTGAACTGTGGCGCTGGAGGAGACTCTTGAGAGTCCCCTGGACTGCAAGGAGATCGAATCAGTCCATCCTAAAGGGAATCAATCCTGACTGCTCCTTGGAAGGACAAATACTGAAGCAGAAGCTCAAGTACTTTGGCCACCAAATGGGAAGAGAGGACTTGCTGGAGAAGGCCCTGATGCTAGGAAAGATCGAAGGCAAAAGGAGAAGGGGGCAGCAGCAGATGAGATGGCTAGACAGCATCGTTGACACAGTAGTCCTGAATCTGCACAGACTCGGGAGGTTGGTGGATGACAGATGAACCTGGCGTGCTGTGGTCCATGGGGTCACAAATACTTGGACTATGAAAGATTATCATCAGCCTAGCCCAGCTTTTCTGCACTCAAAGCCGTGGTTTCCTTTATCAAGTCAACCCATCTCACATTTGGTCCTCTTCTTTTGGATCCATGAAAAACAGCACCGGGGGGTTGACAACTGCAAGCACAAGCGGCCTTTCCACTCTGTTTCCAGAATGGGATTTTGGCCAATAGAAAGCAGTATAAAAAAAGCAACGGTTAAAGATGAATTGAACACCCAGTTGTTCCCCTCTAAACCTCAACGACAGAAAAGCAGATTCAGAGAAATCTCCCAGTGAGGGCAGAAATCCTAAATCAGCATGCTCGGTGGCACAGAGAATGGGAGTTGGCATAGGTAGAAGAGTCCTGGTGGTGCAGTAGTTAAATTGCTGTACTGCAGCCAAAACGTTGTGAGTTCAATCCTGGCCAGGGTTCAAGCTTGACTCAGCCTTCTTCCATCCTTCTGAGGTCGGTAAAATGAGATGTATAGAATATTGTTAATAGACATAAAATAATCATAAATTGAAAGTATAAGTCCCATAGGTGGTGGGGAGCACACGGAGGATTGTTTTGTTAATATTAATTTATATATACATTGGTACCCCGGCTTAAGAGCGCCTCGGTTAATGTAATTTTCGGTTTACGAATGAAAATCCATTGAAAATAATGCCTTGGTTTACTAATTTAATTGCGAAAAATTTGTAATGTAAACCGAAACGTGGTTTCCCATAGGAATGCGTTGAAAACCAATCAATCCATTCCAGAGGTCAGAAAAAAAGGTTTTCAATGCATTCCTATGGGAAACTGCATTTCAGTTTACAAATTTTTCACAGTACAAAACATCCCGGAGAACACATTAAATTCGTAAAGTGAAGTTTTACTGTACATATAATTTGTTGTTATAATAGCTATTAGTGTGGTATTGTAATGTTTTTTATGGTTTTGTTTGTGTTGTTGTCTTGTTTTAATAATAAAAATTATATTAAAAAAAGTTCTCCCTTGCTCAAAATCCAGTCATATCTGACTCTAGGGTTCGGTGCTCATCTGCATTTACAGCCAAAGAGCCAGCACTTTCTCTGCCTGCAGACATTTCCGTGGACATGTGGCAGGTATGACTAGCCACTGGAGTGCACAGAACGCTGTTTACCTTCCCACCAAAGTGGAACCTATTTTTCTACTTGCAATTTCTTGCTTTCAAACTGCGAGGTTGGCAGAAGCTGGGACAGAGACAGGAGCTCACTCCATTGTGCAGCACTCAGACTGCTGACCTGCCAACCTGCAAACCATAAAGTTCAGCGTCTTAACCACTAAGTCACCACAGTCTCTAAACTTTATCAGTACAAATAATAATTAGGTTTCCTTTTTTTCCTGTGCAGGCGAAATCAGAAAATGGGTCCAGTATGACTGATATAATGCTGTGAGTTGAATACGGATCATCTTGAGTTCTTTAGGGCTTGCTCCCTGATGCAGAGGCGCATGTTACACTGGTGTAAAAATTACAATAGCATTTGGCCACTCTGGAGCAAATGTCCTGTTGTTCGTTAGCGGCCTGTGACCGTTGAGCATTTGTGGTTGTTATGTGCTCTCCAAGATGCCTCTGACCTATGATGACACTATGAATGAGAGCTGTCCAAAATGTACTATCCTCAGCAATTATGCTCAGCTTCTGCAAACCCAAGCCTGTGGCTTCTCTCGTGGAATTAATCCATCTCACATTTGGACTTCCTCATTTCCTGTTGCCTCCCACCCTTCCCAGCATGATTGTCTTTGAGCATTTTCATCAGGAGAATTGCCACTGAATTGTTTGCTTATTGCTTGCTCTCTTACCTTTTGGTGTCTTCATAGTTTTCAGGTGAGCCAGATGAAGAGGGAACTTTCGCCCATCGTCCAAGCTTTTGCCGTTTCAGCCTGCTTGTGTGCCTCCATCAGGTAGAGGGATCGAGGGGCTCTCTTCTCCGATGTTTTGTTTTAATTTTATCTTTAGTGTTTTCTCTTAAAACAGTTTCTCTTCTCTTCTTTCAGGCTGAAGGTGGAGAAGCCAAATTTGGTTTGGCTTTTTTCTTCTATGCTTTTGGCATACTCATTCTTCTTTGCCTGGAGAGCAAATTTGGATATTACAAAGCCTCTGTTTAAAGGAGTGGTGAGTTTGTGTTTGGCTAGTAAACAACCCCCTCCCACACCATAATACAGAGCTTTTTTCTTACCAATTACAGGTGAAACTCGGAAAATTGGAATATCGTGCAAATGTTCATTCAATTCAGTAATGCAACTTAAAAAGTGAAATAAATATATGAGATAGACTCATTACATGCAAAAGCAAGAGAGTTCAAGCCTTACTTTGTTATAATATTTATGCTTATGGTTACAGCTTATGAAAACCCCAACCCCCCAATCTCATGTACCCCATAATCATCACATAATCTAATGTACACTGTACGCCATGATCATCACAATTATAACAAATTAAGGCATGACACCTCTCGCTTTCTATGTAATGAGTCTATCTCATATATTTGTTTCACCTTTTAAGTGAAATGAATGAACATTTGCACGATATTCTAATCTAATTTTCCGAGTTTCACCTGTATCTAGAACAGAGGTTCCCAATCTATGGCCTGTGGGCTGAACCTGGCCCATGGCACCATTTCGTGTGGCCCACGTCACCGCCGCCACACTGGAAGTGGACACATTTATGACATCTGTAAATGTGCCCACAGCAGTCATAAACATGCTTGCGACAACCTCGGATGCGTTTTACGGCAGCATTTACACCAGGGGAAACCATGCAACCGGCCCGCTCAGCTGTCCGGGGTGCTTGGTCCAGCCTGTGGTGTAAAAAGGTTGGGAACCCGTGATCTAGGATGTGTGAGGAGAATACACTTCATTTTTAGAAGGCTGGGTCCATCTTGCAGATGAATATTTAGCTCAGTATTAATACAGAGAATGTTAAAAGGTGAAAAGCATCTCTAAATAAAGGGAAGAGAGCTTGGAAATTACTAGTTACAAATTATTTTTCATTTGTAGTTTTTAGTAGTAGCAAAGGACACGTAAATTACTTTACAGTAATTAGTTACTGTTGAGATGTTACTATTCAGGTCTCTGTGTGATGAAAGACAGATACTGTGCGTTTTAAGTGCCAACTTCTTTGGTTATGTAATGGAGTTGTTGAGGAAATAATAATAATTTCATGTCAGAAATTATTCTGGGTTGAAAGGATTTTTGCTGGAGAAACTCCACTCAGGAGACGCCTGAATGAGGCTCCTTTCATGTCCTCCAGATCTTTTCCCACCGAAGTGGTCCCTATTTATCTACTTGCAATTTCTTGCTTTTGATCTGCTAGGTTGGCAGGAGCCGGGACAGACGACGGGTGCTCAATCTGTCATGCAGTACCCGGGTCTCAAACTGCCAACTTTCCAGCCTTCTAGCTAACAAGGTGAACTTCTTAACAACTGAGCCACCACAGCTCCGAGAAAATAATGAGATGAGTAGAGGTGGCATTTTGTAGCGTTCAGTGATTTGTAGCAGAGTCTTTTTTTAAGTAACCAGTAGGTGAGTAAGTTAAACAACTTGAAAGAAAACAGGAACATAACAAATTACTTTAAAAAAAATACTGTACAACTATCTGGAACTACAACAGAAACTAATTTTAAGTGATTTTGCAGACTCCAGAATAAACCGCAGCAGAACCTTTATTTATTTCTGACCCGGCTTGGTCCCAAAATGGAATCTGAGGCAACTATTTGTTTGTTTCTTGGTTAATCACAAAACAAAGTAAACTCAGCCGCATATCCAGAACTGGCCTTAGAGCAGCCAAAACTATTTGACTGTTCAGCTACTCAGACTGTCAACAGTTGTCTGAAATTTAGAGCTTTTTTTTCTTTTGTGTCCAGACCAATCTTTGAACTGCCGAAACGAAGCCACTTTCTTGGCTTTGTCGTTGGCCAAAATTAAATCTTCATCGATACCTATTGCTGGTAGTGATTGGCAGACCAGTAAATGAGCCGGATTCTGTATCTCTCCACGTTCACACAATGTGTTGTTATCCACCAGTAGTGACCACTTGAGCATGTTGGCACCCTGACCCTCAGCCTATTCAAAGTCGTCCAAGTGACGTAGGGGAGGTTGAGTTCCTCAGATACATCCTCCTTTCATGTTGTTCCTTGTCCAGTGAGCTCCTTCCTCCATCTTTTAATTTGGTTTTGCTCTTGTGCACACTCAAGAATGTTTGTTCTTGCCATAAAACTCTTCCTGGATTGAGATGAAGAGGTGCCACCTGTTACCTGGGTGGTAGTGGTGTCAGATTAGATGATGCAAAGAGCACATCCTTAGAAGTTGAATGCACATCAGTGTTCTGGTAACATGGTTCCCAAAGACCAGTTATAAGAGAAACATTGATTTGCAGAATCCAAAGGGGAGAGGATTTTGTGCTTCAATAGATATCTTCCAGCTTGTAAGGAATTTCCACTACCCTGCAATATAGTCATTTGACCTGGTAACTAGAGGGACCAGGAGTGGCATAGAAACTGTGAGCCGAGTTACTTTGCTCTTGCAATGATTTTTTCATTGGTTTTGATTTATTATCTTCGGATATAGTGAGATATTTCTGTCTATTTTTGACTATTTTTTAGACCACAGGTTGCCAGCCTTTTAAAGTTGGAGGCCGGGTCACGCTCCCTGAGACAGTTGAACTGGCTGGACTGGTGGTTCCCCACCCACCATAAATGCTGCTGTAAAATGTGTCGGCGGCGGTTGTAAATGTGTTTATGATAGCTGTGGGTGCATTTACGGCTGTCGTAAACCCATCTGCTTCCAGCGGTGGCACTGGCGGTGCGGGCCAGATGATTTGGTGCCACAGGCCGGGTCCGGCCCGTGGGCTGTAGGTTGCCCACCCCTGTTTTAGACAATTCTATATGTGATGGTTTTAATTGGGAGCATATCCCAGATGGGTGGGATATAACTCTAATAAAATAAATAAATAAAATCTGGTTGAATGCCAGAATGCAGCCTGCTGGGTCTCTGAACTGGCTCAAGCTGAACAGGCATCCCTAGGTTGAAACTGATGAAAGCACACAGGCCCCTTTTTCCTCCAGAAGTGGCAAAATCCTGTACCTTTCTTCCACAGGTGGAGCGGTTCTGGATGCAGAGTAACGCCGTAGTGGCTGTTCTAGCTGGTGTTGGGTTTGCCTCCTTCTTCTCGCTTGCTGAATCTTTAGCAAAAAATCCCCGACTCGTGCACAGTCTCAAATGGCTTCTTGCAACCGTTCCCGTTATGGTGCAAATCTCTTCCAATTACAGGTAATCGATAGAAAGAGGGTAACTGACGTGGCTTTCTCATCACCAGGAAAGGTGTGTTTGTTATTATGTTTAAACCCCACCTGTTTCCCTCAAGTAGCTCCAGGGAGAAATCTATCCCCTCTGCATTTTTTTCCTTGCTACTTATCCCAAAGTAGGTCAGGGTGACAGATGGTGTTTAGTGTAAGCTCACCAGGAAGCTGCTATTATTATTATTATTATTATTATTATTATTATTATTATTATTATTATTATTATTATTATTATTATTATTATTATTATTATTATTATTATTATTATTAATTAGTTAGTTATACCACGCCCTCCTGGCTACATGGTCAAGTGGATTTGAACCTGGGGCACACCCCAGGCTCACCGTGTCCATCACTCGGACCAGTTTGGCCATTGTGTATTGTCCATTTCAAATGCATTTTTCAGAATATTTGCTTTTAATATAGTACTTTTCAAATACTTGAAAGATAGTCAAAAAAGATATCGAGAGAGTAAACAAAATGAAAAGACAAGAAAACGTTGCGGCACTTTAAAAACTAACTGTGGTATTTTAATGTGAGCTTTCGTGGATCAAGTCCACTTTTTCAGACATAACAGTGAGGTTTCATGGCATCAATTGACACAATTTAATAATATATGACCAGTTGTTAAAAATCACACACATTGATTTGTATACTTATCTGTTATGCTAAACATTCTGTACCTCTGTTCCTGAGGTGTATACATTAATGCCATGAAGTCTTCTCACTCCTATGTCTGACGAAATGGACTTGATCCATGAAAGCTCACATTAAAATACAGCCAGTTAGTCTTTAAAGTGTCACAACATTTTTGTTTTGTTTGTTTACTCTCCGATATTCTTGAAACACAGTCTAACATGGCTACCATTTCAAAAAAGCCATAAAAGAGGATTGGCAGAATCTGTTCTCCATCATCCCAGAGTGTAGGACACATAATAGTGGGATGAATTTATAGGAAGTCAAATATAGACTAAATATCAGGCAAAACTTCTTAACTGTTAGAGCAGTAGAACAACAGGACCCACAACCTCAGGAGGTGGTGAGCATGCCAACATTGGAAGCATTCAACTATTGGACTATCATCTGTCAGATCTACTTCGATTCAGATTCCTGGACTCAATGGCTTAAAAGGCCCATTTCAACTTAATTGTTCTGTCATTCTAAGTCACACTAGGTCAGGCGAAAGGAGCTGTGGAATGAACTCACACCTAAAGGTGCCTTCATTTTGGCAGTTTCGCATCTGGCCTAGACATGGGAGAAGAAGCAGCAGTTAGTGGAACTTTTCTAAAACTTGCCAGGTGGAATGTTACTAGAAGAAGTGCTTGGAGACGCTATTAATTTTACCATTGACTCCAGTCATTGGTCTCTTATCTGATGGCTGTGCTGGCTCAGGATAATAGGACTTGTAGTTCAAAACCTGTCTGTTCTTTTTTGGGAACATCGTGGAAAAGGCAAGACCCATGATGGTGAACCTTGGCACTCCAGATGTTCTTGGACTTCAATTCCCAGAAGCCCAAGCCCCCATGAATCAACACGAATGAGTTTGCTGCAATTCATCTGGTCCACGTCGCTCCTGGAAGCAGAAGTAAAACGCACCCTGACGGAGGAAGCGTTAACCCAGAAGAGCCTTAACCGTACGGGCGCATTTTACTTCCACTTCCAGGAGCTACGGGGGTGGTGTGGGCTGGATGAATTGCAACAAACCCATTCGTGTGGATTCATGGGGCCTTGGGCTTCTGGGAATTGAAGTCCAAGAACATCTGGAGTGCCAAGGTTCACCATCATGGGGCAAGACTAATGCTGAGAAAGGTAGAAGAAGAAGACCAAGTGTGAAATGGATTTATGCTATAAGGCAGGAGTTCTCAACCTACGGCCCGTGGCACCATTTCATGTGCCCCCCCACTGCCTCCACCACACCAGGAAGTGTCATGTGGTGGAAAAAGGGGGAAATGGCTGTCCAGCCCCTCAAGCTGTCTGAGGGAGCATGATGCGGCCCCCAGCTTTAAAAGGTTGAGAACTCCTGCTATAAGGGAAGCTACAGGCTTGTGTTTGCAAGGGCCAAACAGGGTTGTTGATGGCAGGATATTTTGGAGATCTGTCATTCATATGGTTGCTCTGAGTCTGGGACAAGTTGATGACACAAAATAACAGCTTCAGCAACATCTGGATAATTTTAGAAGACTGGTCAAGTTAATACATTAAAGCAAACATGCATTTCTTTGTATTATAAAAACACCATTCTGTTGTTAAAAGAAGCTGCCTCATAGATGTCATAGTTCTTTGGGAGGTGCCGTCTGCTAAGCTTAAAGGGAGGCAACTGGAAAAAGCAAAGAAAAAAAAATTTTTTTTAAAACTGACATTGCATCAGTGATAGTCTTAAAGAAAAAAATCACTTCAGCTGTCTGCTGCTGAGCAGGGGAAGTGATTAATTTACCAGTTTTGTAGTCCCAGCTATTCCTCCCGTGTAGCCTTCCTCAAAGTGAGGGTTGTTTTGTTGGACATGTCCAAAATCTAGGACTACAACATTCATTTTTCTTTAACCACACCCCTCCTAGAATATTCTCCAAAGTATTTGACAGGTTGATAAGTGTGTTTTCTTGGTCCTGCCAGTATCTGCGACCAAAGCCGGAACGACGTCGTTGAGCGTTTTGCAAAGAACCTTTTGTTCTCAATGCCTCTTGATGCCATCATCTTGCTCCGAGGAGACCTGCCTGGCAATTCCCTTCGTTACCTTCATTACTGCGAAGGAATGAGACCTGATATCACCTTAGTGGATCAAGAGGTAGGTCTACAGTGAGTGTATAGGGCAGTGGTGGCCAACCTTGGCACTCCAGATGTTCTTGAACTTCAATTCCCAGGAGCCCAGCAGGTGTATTGACTTAGGCTTCTGGGAATTAAAGTCAAAGAACACCTGGAGTGCCAAGGTTGGCCATCACTGGTATGGGATGTGGGGGGAGAGGAAGCTTTTGGGGGTTGTGTGGGCTGGATAGAACCCATAGCTCCCCTCATAGGCTGGACAATGCAAAAAGTGTAGAGCTGAGACTTCATCTGGTCATTAGTGGGGCCTCCAGCCATTGATCTTGTGGGGTGTAATCTTAGAGAGTTCTCTTCACTACACATAAAACCAGTTTGAGGTCACTTGGATAGTGATGTACTAGGATTCTGGAGACCTGGGTTTGAATCCCCACTCAGCAGTGGAAACTCACTGAGAGCATGTTGTTGTTGTTCAGTCGCACAGTCGATTCCGACCCTTTGCGACCCTATGGACCATCGTTCTCCAGGCGCCTCTGTCCTCCACCATCCCCCTCCGTCCTCCCAGCTCTGTGCCCATTGTGTCTACAATACCATCTATCCATCTCATCCTTGGCCTCCCCCTTCTTCTTTTGCCCTCCACCTTTCCCAACATCACGGCCTTCTCAAGTGAATCCTCCCTTCTCATTTGATGCCCAAAGTACTTTAGCCTCATCTTTACTATTAGACCTTCCAATGAGCAGTCAGTGTTGATTTCTTCTAAGATTGACCTATTTGTTCTCCTCGCTATCCAAGGTACCCTCAAAACTCTCCTCCAACACCACATTTCAAAGGCATCTATTCTTCTGCGTTCAGCTTTCCTAATTGTCCAGCTCTCACATCCGTACATTACCACTGGGAATACCATTGCTTCGACTATTCTAATTTTTGTTTTCAAGGTGATGTCTCTGCTTTTCACTATGTTCCCCAGGTTTCTCATGGCTTGTCTCCCTAGAATCAGCCGCCTCTTTATTTCATGGCTGCAATCTCCATCTGCAGTGATCTTAGATCCTAAGAACGTAAAATCTGTCACTGCTTCTACTTCTTCCCCGTCTATTTTCCAGGAACTGATCGGGCCTGTTGCCATTATCTTGGTTTTCTTGATATTGAGTCTCAAGCCAGCTTTTGCACTCTCTTCCTTCCAACCGATCAGGAGATTCTTTAGGTCTTCCTCACTTTCTGCCATTAGGGTGGTATCGTCTGCATATCTCAGATTGTTGATGTTTCTCCCAGCAATTTTGATCCCATATTGTGTTTCCTCCATCCCTGCATTGCGCATTATGTGCTCTGTGTATAAGTTGAATAAGCAGGGTGACAGAATGCAGCCTTGCCTTACTTCTTGCCGCTTCTAAGAGAGCATAGAAGCGGTAAAACCACTCCTTAAATATCTCACTTACATTGAAAGCCCTATTAGGGTCACTGTAATGTGGTTCCTATTCGATGAGACATAACAACACTCCAAAGATTTCCCCCAGGAGCCTCGGAAGCTGAAATGGAGGGTGGTCTTTCTTCCTCATCCTCTTCTTCTACTGCAGGGGTTCCCAACCTTTTCAAGCCGGGGGCCGGGACAGTCTCTCTTCAGTCAGCTTCAAGGGCTGGACAGCCAATTTCCCCTGCCTGCACGATGGGGGTGGCCATTTTGTCCCAACAGCTTCAAAAAGGCAGCTGTTTTGTTTCTTGGCTGCCATTAGTTGGCTGGTGGGGGCCACATTAAATGACATCAGGGGCTGGATCTGGCCTACAGACCTTAGGTTGGGAACCCCTGTTCTAATAAATAGCTTTAATGTTTTCTTTTACTTTTAAAAAATGTATTACTTAGTACAGTGGAACTCTGGGTAACGACAAAACTTGGTTCCACAATTTGTGCCGTTGTCTGATTTTTGTCATTGACCTGGACATGCATTGGCTAACGCTAAAAAAAAAAAACGCCTGGCTGCCTCCGTGAGGGTCGGGGGAGCCGTTCCGTGCCTCTGCCCACCCCTACAAAAAGGACGGTGTGATCTACCTTTCTGCGCTGGTTGGGGACGGGGAAAAAAATTGCCATTTTTGGGTCCCTGTTTCCAGCTCTCGTTATCCGGTGCATGACTTTTCAAAGAATATAGCATCGTTATGCGGTTTTGTCGTTACGCGAGCGTGTCGTTGTCCGGGGTTCCCCTGTATGCTTTTAGTGCTTGGATCAAAAGAGTGGGAGATAAATAAATAAATTTAAGTTGGCTTTTGAAAAAATAATAATAATTTCGAGTCTCCTTGGGTTCCTTCGTTGGGAGAAAGCTGGCATTCACATAAAATAAATAAATTTGCCAACCCATTTAACAGTCTTGTTTGCCAAATTGACCAGTTTAACCATTAATTCAGTTTTCAAATGCAAACTTCCATGCAAATCTAGTAGGCCTTTTGCTAAAAACGTGGGATGTTTAAGGAAGGCCGATACCGTATACAGAAAGCCCGGTCTTTGTATCCGAAGAGTCCCGGCTGCCTCTGCTACAAAACCATCAAGCAAGCCCTTTCTCTCTCCATCCCAGCTGCCAATCTACTGTTGTCAATTTAATATATTTATTTCATTGTATAGGGACCATCTGTGTGCATGGGATTTTGCAAAGCACAGGAGAACAGGTCTCTGCCCCAAGGAGTTTACAGTTTCTAAGCAGATTACAGACAGAGCTAGCCGCCAACTTCGAGGCAGCAGAGGAAGGTGAATGAGAAGGGAGAGAGAAGTGAAGGTAAAAGGCAGGAAAAACACACATGCTGTTACATGGAGATCTAAGATCTAGGAGTTTGTGCTGAAGATTGGGTGGAAAACTTGGCTTTAGAATCTCCTTGATTTCAATTGATAAGTTAAGTACCGTGGTATCTCACTCTATTAATTTCGTATTATGAAAAATGCATAAAGCGAAACGTGTTTTCCCGTAGGAATGCATTGAAAACCAGTTAATCTGTTCTGGAAAAAATCATAAAGCGAGGCATTATTGCCAATGGATTTTAATTCGTAAAGCGAAAATTACATTAGCCCAAGTGTTTGTAAAGTGAGGAACCACTGTACATGTTTCAGTCTTGCATTGGGGTTAGAATCGTGTCGAGGAAAAGATGTAAGGAACAGCCGTCATATAAACAGTAACAGTTTGCACTGTATCTATTACGCGGATGGTCACAGGCACCCCATCCAAAGGTGCAGAATTGCCCACAGCCATCTGTCTTTGTGCTCATGATATTATTATTTTAGGGACTGCATTGGCTTAGCGGTTAAGATGCTGAACTTGATGACTGGAAGGTCGGCAGATCAGCAGTTTGAGACCCAAATGATGCACGATGGGGTGAGCTCCTGACTGTTCCAGCTCCTGCCAAACTAGCAGTTCAAAAGCAAGAAATTGCAAATAGATAAATAGGTACCACTTCGGTGGGAAGGTGAACAGCATTCCGTGCACTCCGGTGTTTAGTCATGCCTGCCACATGTCCACGGAAAAGTCTGCAAATGCTATAGCCAAACACTTTGGCTATAAACAGATGAGCCGGATTTGAGTGGCTTTTAAGGGTGATCTTGATCTTTATTTTCTGAGCAGATTTATGTGCTGTAGTTGCCCACAACCCTCGCCCTGCCATGGAATCCGACCCGGCTGCAAGGAGGTCCATAGAAATATTTTAAAATCAACCAAGTAACTGCATTGCCTTGTCTCTGTTAGATGATGACTTACCAGTGGTACTTACCGAAGTTGGCAAAACATTTGCCTGGGGTCGTCTTCCCTGGCGACCGATGGAATCCGGTGGAAGCCCTGTTACCTGATGGGACCGTCACTTTTAATCTGCACCATTTCCTCAAAGTAAACCAGCAGTAAGCATTCGCTTTTGTGCGGCGGCTCTTCTGAAACCCCACTGGCCATGAAGCCATCCTCTCCTACTGCATGCCCAAAGCCAGCTTCCTTTGTGGAGTTTCCTCTTCTGTAATTAGATAAGATATCTGTTTGACCCTCTCAAAAGTAACTAGTTACAAATAGGGTAGTTAGCATCACTAGTTCCTTTTTAGGTAACAAGTTATGTAATTAGTAGTTACAATTAACATTTCTGTACCCCAGAGCAGTTTGGATGGAGTTCATGGTTATCTACCATCTTGACAACTGGAATGTTGGCAGATCAGCTGGTTCAAGACCCGGGTGCTGCATGACGAAGTGAGCTCCTGCCTCTGTGCCACCTCCTGTCAACCTAGCAGTTTGAAAGCAAAAAATTGCAAGTAGATAGATAAATAGGTACCACTTTGGTGGGAAGGTAAACAGCATTCTGTGCACTCCGATGTTTAGTCATGCCTGCCACATGCCCACGGAAACGGCTGCCGACGCAAAAAATGCTGGCTCTTTGGCGGTAAACGGAGCTGAGCACTGACCCCTAGAGTCGGATACGACTGGCTTTTGAGCATGGGCAACCTTTACCTACCATCTTCTATCTAGTCTATCCTTGCATGCAAATGTGATGAATTCAATTGAATATTTCTGAATTTTAAATGCTTATTTTATCCTATTATTCTTATGTACTTTATTTTATTGATGTTATATCACCCCACAGTTAATCTCTTGTTACCCCATTTTATGTAATTGTATTTTATTCAATCCAAAAATTGTATTTTTATTCAATCCAACTTAATTACATTTTAACTTAATAATGTTCAGCTGACTATTCAGCTAATAAAGAATTTAATTTAATTGCATAGCTTTAGTACAAGGACAGCATTGTGTTTCACAAGGCCAGTCACTGAAGACAGAAACACTATCTGCATTTATTTATAACTCAGGTTAAAACTAAACAATGCCCTTAGCTTGTCTTTTAAGGAGTAAAAGAGATCTGTTTGACCAACTCAAAAGTAAATAGTTAAAAATAGATAGATTTTAAGATGCTATTTTCTCTGCTGACACCAGGGGTGCTCAAACTACGACCTGTGGGCCAGATCAGGCCCCCAACGCCAATTCATTTGGCCCACACCGCCCTTGTCCGCTCCCAGAAGCGGAAGTAAAACGCACCCATTATGGGCCATAGTTTTGGCATCCCTGACCTAGATTGACTTTTAATTTCCGGAACTGCTTTGATTAATAAATTCTGCTGTCCTGTAAACCAGCATAGATTTTCTCTCTTGTAAAAACAGGATTGAGAGTCTCATGCGAGGAGACCAGAAGCCTAGAGTGCAGCCTTTATGTTGATAGACTTTGTCCTGCTCAACTGCAGGATTCTGGGATCTGTAGTCCTGGGAAAGCAACATTTCCAAGCCCAATGGCCAGCCTAGTAAAGTAAAAGTCTCCCTTGCTTGAAAGCCAGTCGTGTCTGACTCTAGGGTTTGGTGCTCATCTCCATATACAGCCAAAGTGACAGTGCTTTCTGTGTCTGCAGACATTTCTGTGGTCATGTTGTAGGCAGAACTAGACATCGAAGCACATGGAATGTTATTGCCTTTCCTGCCAAAGTGGTATCTATTTATCTACTTGCAATTTCTTGCTTTCAAACTGCTAGGTTGGCAGGAGCTGGGACACAACGGTAGCTCATTCCATCGCACAGCACTCGGGTCTCGAATTGATAACCTGCCAATCTTCCGGTGGTCAAGCTTCTGGTTGTCAAGTTCAGCATCTTAACCACTAAGCCAAAGTATTTTAAAATTGCTTTTCATTCACTTGTGTCTCAATATCATAATTTGGGGGTCGGTGCTCTTATCTGTACCTGTATTTAATCCTCTGAGCTGCTATAAATCCTTGTTTTGGAAGAAATGTGAAACATAAATTTTGTGAGTGTATGTTCAACTCTACCTTAGAGGCTGTTGTGAGGATAAAGTGAGAAGGAGGGGATCCATGTACATTGCCTTGAGATCTGCGGGGGTATTAATGTGGCTAATAATATAATAGGGTACTGGGGTGGCTTAGTGGTTAAGATGCCGAACTTAACAACTGGAAGGTTCGCAGGTCAGTAGTTCAAGACCCAGAGTATAGTAGACCCTCACATAACGACGTTGCTTGGTTCCCCAAGTAGCGTCGTTATGCGGAAAACGTCATTTTGCGGTTTCCTATGGGAGATCTCCCGCAGAATGTCAAAAAACCGTTGTTATTCGCACAACAGTAAAAAACCGTTGTTATTCTAATAACAACGTTTTTTGTCATTGTGCGGGAGATCACTGGGGCATCGGTAGCGTTGCTAATCGAAAATGACGCTATTTGAATGTGTTGTTAGTCAGGGGTTCACTGTACTGCACAATGGAGTGAGCTCCCATCTCTGTCCTAGCTCCTGCCAATCTAGCAGCTCGAATGCAAGAAATTGTAAGTAGATAAATAGGTACCACTTTGGAAGGAAAGATAAGAGTGTTCCATGTCTAGTCATGCTTGCCACATGACCATGGAAACGTCTGCAGATACAGACAGTGCTGTCTCTTTGGCTGTAAACGGAGATGGGCACTGAACCCTAGAGTTGGATACGGCTGGCTTTCGAGCAAAGGTAACCTTTACCTAAATAATATAATAATTACTGGGTTTCTGATTCCTTATAATTAAACCTTGCAGCCTTACAAGAAAATTGGACATGGTTGCAGCGGTTTTGCACATTAGTTGCTTTTGCTGTCACTCAAAAGCAGTTTAGTGGTGCCAAGCCAATTGTTTATATTTGATTGCTTGGTTTTGTTTGTTTTTATTTTTAAATGACTGGCTGTTTGCAACCAGCAAGGAGACTTTTGTCTGCATCGGACTCCATGAAGGCGACCCCACCTGGAAGCAAGACCATTCCCTCTGGCCCTGGGGCTCTTGCGATAAGCTCGCCTCTTCCAAGGCCCCCTTTGACCCCGGAGAGTGGATCCGCCGCACTAGAAATCTCTATAGCTGGAGCGAGGAGTATGGGAGGTAAGTGGCGCCGCGGCCACAGCAGCTTGTAAGGAAGTCAGCATGACCCTACCTGGCTGTCCCCGAGTTATCCCACAAACAACCCTGTGGAAGAAATCAGGCTGAGAAATTGAGAGAGACGACTCCCCAAAACGCCCTGTAGGGAAACGGGTTCTTTATCATTTCCAGCAATAAATGCACTTTCTGTTTTTTTAGACTACAATTCCCATCATTCTCTTTTTAAAAAAATGTAAAACAAGATGTTGTTTAAGACTCTTGAATGTTTATTTGGGGAATGTCATTCAGAAGAGGGAGGGAGAAATGTTGTCCAATACAGAGAAGACATTTCAAGACATCTGAGATACAATCCTGTGAGCCCCCAGAAGAGTAGACTTGGGGAGTGAGGAGAGGATAAAGTGGATCCCTCACCCACAGATATGTGGGTTTCTGGGCCACATTTGTGGTCTCCGCTGTGCAGAATAACACTTCTGCCATTGTTGTTCAGAACACAGAGATATGATTTATTTCGATTGCAGTTCCAAGAATCCACTGACTGTTTGGGAGTTGTTAAAAAGAAAGGGAGGTTCCCAAACTCTGCTCTTCCTCTTCCACCACTAGTGCCCTGGCATTGGCCATGTAGCTGTGCATGTGCTGCAAATCGGAAGAAGCTTTATACCCGTGATGGCGAACCTTGGCACTCCAATGTTCTTGGACTTCAATTCCCAGAAGCCCAAGCCCCCTATGAACCCACATGGATGGGCTGACTGCGATTCATCCAGCCCACGCTGTCCTCGTCGCTCCCGGAAGTGGAAGTAAAACATGCCCGTACGGAGGAAGAGTTATCCCAGAAGAGTCTTAACCGTATGGGCGTGTTTTACTTCCGCTTCCGGGAGTGACGAGGGCAGCGCGGGCCGGATGAATCACAGTAAACCCATTCGTGTGGCTTCACAGGGGGCTTGGGCTTCTGGGAATTGACGTCCAAAAACATTGGAGTGCCAAGGTTCGCCATCACAGCTTTATATCATGGAGTCATTATTCAGCAAGGAGTTGTCGTATGAGTAGACTTCTCCGCAACAACATTCCACACAACTTCTGTCCATAATGATCCGTCCCTGGCAGTTCTTCTCCATGTTGGTCCAACATTTTTCTTGAACAAACCTTCCCATCAGTGAGGTGGTCTTCCCCTGGGATCTTTTGTGTTCTCTTGTATAGTAAAAGGTAAAGGTTACCTTTGCTCAAAAGCCAGGCGTATCCAACTCCAGGGTTCAGTGCTCATCTGTGTTTCAAAGCCGAAGAGCCAGCTCTGTCTGCTTCTGCAGACATTTCTGTGGTCATGTGGCAGGCATGACTAGACATGAAACGGTGTTTCCCTTCCAACCAAAGTGGTCCCTGTTTATCTACTTGCAATTTCTTGCTTTCAAACTGCTAGGTTGGCAGGAGCTGGGACAAAGACGGGCGCTCATTCCGTCCTGCAGTATTTGGGTATCGAACTGCCGCCTCCCAGTCAGCGTCTTATCCACTCGAGCCACTGCAGTCTCTTGTATACCAATTCATTATTCTGGCGCTCCATCTATTGTCACTTGTGCGTGCAAAGTGGCCAGCCCCCCTGTTGTGTATGCATGTTCACTGTACTGATAAGAATGTAACCACTCCATTTACAATGTATCTCAGCTGTAAAGGAACGCGAGCAAGCAGCCCATAGAGGGCAGCTGCGAGCGTTCAGTCTCACATGGTTCACATTGCTCAATCACGGACAGCCGCAGGAAAACCTTCCCCGCATTCAGCAGCAGGAAGAAGAACTACTGAAGAGAGGCGTGCCTGGGCGAGGCCACGCCGGTAGCGGCCAATGAGCTACCGTGCTACAAGATTCAAATGTATAATGCTACTGTATATATAGAGATGTATCACCACCATTACCTCATGCTCCACCGGATCATCATGCAATAAACCTGTGTTAAGCCAACCCTTTGGCTGTTCTGTTGTCTTTGGTCCCATACAGTAAACTGGCGACGAAGGTGGGATTATGGCTGCCCACGGGACCAAGACATGCGCCGGCTACGAGATCAGGAAGCCGGGAGACTTGGAGCTGTTTGAGATAGACTTCAATGGAGCGCTGGTGGAGCTCGAAGTCTCAGATGAGGACAAGAAGAGGGCCATCTTCGTCCGCATGCTCGGACAGGAGACCAAGAGGACCTTGGTGGACCTGATCGCGCCGAGGAGGGTGAGCGACTTCAAAGCCAAAGAGCTCCTGGCGGTGTTGCGCACCCACCTCCGGCCCGCGATAGCGATGTTCCCCGCTCGGAGCGCGTTCTGGAGGCGAGTCCAGGCGCCCGGGGAATCGGTCGCTGAGTTCGCCGCGGCCCTGCGCTTGGCCGCTGGCCCATGCAAGTGGGAGACCCCAGAAGTCACCCTCCGAGACTGCCTGCTCTGCGGTCTGAGGGACACCGAGACTCAGCGCGCGCTGATGAAACAGGAGCCGCCTCCCACGTGGCAGCAAGTCCTCGACACGGCACAGGCCGCGGAGGCCACGACGGCCGGGGTGCAAGAGCTCCAGGACTGGCGCCCGAAACCCGCCAAGGCAGAGAGCTCGGTGCGCGCGGCCCGGCGAGTTTCGAACTCGTCCGCGGAGAGCGGCGGCGACGAGGACGTCCGGAAGGTCCAGAAGGAAGGCTGGCGCTGCGACGGCTGCGACGGCTGCGGCGGCGCCCACGCCCGCGCCAAATGCCCGTTCCGCAAGGCCGAGTGCCACAACTGCGGCCGGCGCGGGCACATCGCCAAGGTCTGCCGAAAACGGCGCGAGGCCAAAAGGAGTTCCCCAGACCGCTCGGCGAGGCAGGACCGCACCACGAGGCCCAAGGACGGCACCCGGACCACGAGGAAGCGGGACGGAGTAGGGCGCATCTCCGACGACAGCGAGGACGACGCTCCGGTTTTCAGCGTATCCACGGAGCACCCCCGGTACTTCGTTGAGGTAGTAATCCAAGGGGCCCCTGTTAGGATGGAGGTGGACTCGGGTTCTTCTTACTCTATCATCTCCCAGGGAGAGTTCCTAAAAATAGCCCCCCACGTGCGGCCCAAGCTCAAAGCGTTGAGGGCCACGCTGAAGGACGTGCAAGGGAACCGCATCCCGGTGTTGGGGGTTGGAAAGTTCCAGGTCCAGTTCAAAAAGCGCGCCGCAACGCTTCCCCTAGTCATCCTCAAGGGAGGTAAATGTAGCCTCCTCGGGACTCAATGGTTCCAGCCCCTGGGGTTGTTCATTGGGGGGGTGCACGCCGTGGGAGTACACGCCGCCGGAACTGACCCAATACAGAGCGTGTGCGATGCGCACCCCGAAGTTTTCAAAAAGGGACTCGGAAAATTCAAGGGCCCCCCAGTGACTTTTGACCTGGACCCTGGAGTACGCCCAATCAGACTTAAACCGCGCAGAGTGCCTTTCGCACTAAAGGACAAAATAGAGGCGGAGTTGGACAAATTGGTGGGCCAGGGGATTCTTGTTCCTGTTGATTCTGCGGAGTGGGAGACTCCAATTGTAACAGCGCTCAAGGCCAACGGGGAGGTCCGCATATGCGCTGATTACAAGTGCACCATCAATAAGGCGATCCGCCCTAATGCGTATCCGGTGCCAGTAGTCAGCCACTTGTTGGCCAGGTTACACGGGGGGAGGTGTTTTGCTAAACTCGACCTGGCCCAAGCCTACCAGCAACTCCCGGTGACCCCCGCCGCAGCTGCTGCGCAGACCATAGTCACCCACAAAGGGGCGTTCCAGGTATCGCGCCTCCAATTCGGCGTGAATTCGGCGCCCGGGATCTTCCAGTCACTCGTGGAACGCCTCCTGAAGGGGTTAGAGGGGGTGTTACCCTACTTTGATGACGTATTGATTACAGGGGGGAGCCGGGCCGAATTGGCAGAAAGGTTGGGAAAGGTCCTGGCAAAATTCGAAAAGGCGGGGTTGCGGTTGCGGAAAGACAAATGCGTTTTCTTCGCAACTGAGGTTGAGTTCCTAGGGTTCCGTGTTACTCCCGAGGGAATAAGGCCATCACAATCCAAGGTGGCCGCCATCAAAAAGGCCCCTCGCCCCACCTCCAAGCCCGAGCTGCAGTCGTTCCTTGGGCTGCTCAACTTCTACCACTCCTTCCTTCCTCGGAAGGCAGCCGTGGCGGAACCGCTACACAAATTGTTAAAAAAGGACGAGGCATGGAAGTGGGGCGACGACCATGAAAAGGCTTTCAATGACCTGAAGCGACTCCTGGCATCAGATGCTGTACTGACCCACTTCAATCCCAAACGCCCAGTGGTCCTGATATGCGATGCATCCCCGGTGGGGGTGGGGGTGGTGTTATGCCACGTGCTGGAGAACGGGAAGGAGGCCCCGATAGCGTTCTACTCTAGGTCCTTGTCCCAAGCGGAGAGAAACTACGCCCAGACAGACAGGGAAGCACTAGCGATAATTGCGGGGACCAAGAAATTTCATGATTTTGTGTATGGCCGCCCCTTCACCATAGTGACTGACCATAAGCCCTTGCTAGGCATTTTCACCGCAGATAAGCCCACACCCCAAATCCTGTCCCCGAGAATGCTCAGGTGGGCCATTTTTCTCAACGCGTATCAGCACGCGTTGGTGTACCGGCCCGGGAAGGAGATCAGCCATGCGGATGCCCTGTCGAGGTCCCCCATTCCCCGGGATTGCTGCCACGTGGGCGAGGAAGAGAGGGACCACCAGGTCTTAATGATAGAGGTCCTAGACTCCCCTCCAGTAGTACCGGCCGACATCGCCAAAGCGACCGGTAAGGACAAAACGTTAGCTACAGTTTGCTCCTGGGTACAGAAAGGGTGGCCCGTGTCTTCCCCAGCAGCGGAATTCGACACATTTTTCAAAAAGAAATTAGAATTGTCCCTAGAGAGGGGTTGCCTTTTGTGGGGACAGCGGGTAGTGATCCCCACGTCCCTCCGGCCGAGGGTGCTTAAACTGCTGCACGTCAGCCACCCCGGGATCGTCCGCTCTAAGGCACTAGCCCGTAGTTACTTTTGGTGGCCCCAGCTAGACGCCGACATCGAGCACATGGTCGGCACTTGCGAAGCGTGCCAAAGCTCCAGGCCAGAAGAGGCTCGCTTGCCACATAGGGAGTGGGACACAGCAAGGGGGCCCTGGTCCCGGGTACACGTAGACTTTGCTGGCCCGTTCAGGGGAACACTTTTCCTCCTTGTGGTGGACGCGTTCTCCAAGTGGTTGGAGGTCATTCCAGTCTCGAGCACCTCCTCGGCCACAACAATTAAACAGTTACGGAGGGTCTTTTCCACGTTCGGTTTACCCGACACCCTCGTCAGCGATAACGCTAGCTGTTTCACGTCCGCCGAGTTCAGGACATTCATGGATCTCAACGCCATTCGGCAATCACCTCCGCCCCTTTCCACCCGGCCACTAACGGGCCAAGTAGAGCGCCTCGTGCGTACCACTAAGGACGCGCTGCGGCGCATGGGCCCCGGAGATCTTGACTTACAACTGTGCCAATTCCTGCTACGGTACAGGGTCACCCCACTAGCGTCAGGGTACTCCCCCGCAGAGTTGTTAATGCGCAGGAAGCTGGCCACAGTAATCTCCAAACTAGACCCCACAAGGGTAGAGGACAAAGGGCGGAATGTAGAGATGGATGCCACAAAGAGCTTCAGCGTAGGTGCCCCCGTGCATTGCAGGAACTACGCCAGCACGGGACCAGCCTGGGTGCCCGGCATTGTAATAGAACAAACCGGCCCCGTTTCATACCGCGTGGAGACCAATACAGGCCTCCTGTGGAGGCGGCACGCTGATCAACTCAGGCGCAGGGTCCCCGGAGAGCAGGACGAAAACGAAAATAGCCACGAATCAGCGTTAGGGTACTCCCCCACCCGCTTAGCCCAAGGGGGAGAAAAGGGGGGACTTGGGTCCCCACCAAGGGGGGAGGAAAGGGAATCGATCCTCAGAGATCTTTTGCGGGAGTTTGCGGCGGAAAGGAAGAGCCCCGATCTCGCACATAACCCTCGGAAGTTTCCCCAAAACACAGATTCCCCAGGAAGTTTAGACCTTGATTTACAGTACCAGGGGGAGTTAGCGGAGTGGTCCCCCACCCGTCCTAGCGAAAAGAGGGGTTTCAGTTCAGCCCCTGGTACCTCCAGTCCCAGTAGCCCCTGTGAGTTAGAGTGCAACATAGCGCCAATGCCCCGGAGACCGACACCCCCAAGACAGGAGGCGACGGCGAGTTCGTCCACCACAGTCTCAAGGTCCCCCGAGCGGGGAACAGAAAGTAGCAGAACCACAAGGGCATCCTCGTCGGTCCCGAGATTCGTAATGGGAGGGTCTCCAGGGTCCGCAGGCAACAGGCAGGGGTTCACGTCCCAGCTGTTCATTCCATTCCCATCCCCCAGCGCAAGGCAGGCACGGACGCCCCACAGAGCCACTAATGAGTCCCCGTTTTCCGTTGCAGGACAAGCACCCACGGAGTCAGGGATCACAGGCTCTCCGGTATTAGGTCAGGCGCAAGCACGCCCCAAGCGCACGTGCGGCAAGCCACATTGGTTGCGGGACTTCGTCCCATCCTAGGGGGGAGGGATGTTGTGTATGCATGTTCACTGTACTGATAAGAATGTAACCACTCCATTTACAATGTATCTCAGCTGTAAAGGAACGCGAGCAAGCAGCCCATAGAGGGCAGCTGCGAGCGTTCAGTCTCACATGGTTCACATTGCTCAATCACGAACAGCCGCGGGAAAACCTTCCCCGCATTCAGCAGCAGGAAGAAGAACTACTGAAGAGAGGCGTGCCTGGGCGAGGCCACGCCGGTAGCGGCCAATGAGCTACCGTGCTACAAGATTCAAATGTATAATGCTACTGTATATATAGAGATGTATCACCACCATTACCTCATGCTCCACCGGATCATCATGCAATAAACCTGTGTTAAGCCAACCCTTCGGCTGTTCTGTTGTCTTTGGTCCCATACAGTAAACCCCCTTAATTTGTTTGTCATGTATTCTGTTACTACGTCTTTTAGCAGTGATCTTTGCCTGATATCCTCATCTTTTACTTTATTGCGAAGTGAGATTCCAAGCATTTGATCTCTCCATGGCTCATTATGTTACTTGCTTTATATCTGTTGCAATATGAGCCTTCCGCTCCCCGCCTCCCCCAGCACCCCATGGCCAGCGTCTCTCAGTGGTTGGCTTCCTGACCATTTCTCCCTCTGTCTCTTCTGCTTTAAAGGTTTGACCCATCTTCATGGGAATCTGTGGCCAATGAAGAGATGTGGCAAGCCAGGTGAGCGTCAAGCCTCATGCCAAGGTATCCCCTGTCATGAAATGGGGCCTGTGTATTCTTTTGGAATCTGTAATGGAGATTTCTGTGTCCTGCTCTCTGAAGGGGAGGAGTCTCCGTCATTGAAGTGATGCATTATGGGTTATTTATTTAACATCTATATGAAACCGCTGGGGGAGATCATCCGTTCCCACGGGGTGCAGTACCAACAGTACGCCAATGACACTCAGTTGTACAACTCAACCCGTCCCGTGGGGACCCCAGTGACGCTTTCAAAGTCCTATCTGGGTGTCTGGAGGCTGTGGGGGTCTGGATGGGGTCCAATGGGTTACAATTGAATCCCAGCAAGACTGAGTGGCTGTGGGTTCGGGGTCCTGCGCTACTCCGGGAGCTGCCATACTTGGTCTTGGATGGGGCTACTCTGTCCCAGACAGACCCAGTGCGCAACTTGGGGGTCCTCCTGGACTCTCGACTGCTATTAGAAGAGCAGGTGGAGGTCGTGGCCAGAAGGGCCTTTGCACAACTCCGTGTGATATGCGCCCGCTCCTGGATAGGGACTCCTTGCTTATGGTCACACATGCTCTGGTCACCTCCAGACTAGATTATTGCAATGCACTCTACATGGGGGCTGCCCTTGGTGACCATTCGGAGGCTGCAGCTGGTCCAGAATGCAGCAGCCCGGGTAGTGATGGGGTACGGGCGCCTCTGCTTCAGGAGCTGCACTGGTTACCAGTTTGCCTCCGGGTGCAATTCAAGGTGCTGGTTTTGACCTTTAAAGCCCTACATGGAAGTGGGCCAGGATACCTAAGAGACCGCATCGCCCTAAGGACGTCTGTCTGTCCAACCAGAGCGGACCTGAAGGGCTTCCTAATTGTTCCATCACCTAGGTGTGACATTTAGTCAGCCTTTTATTGTTTTAATGTACCTTCTGGACCAGAATTGCTTCATTGCTGTTTTGCTTCTGGAACTTAGGCTTTACTACAATACATTTTGAAAGTACAAGAAGATGACTGGAGTGGTTTAATTTCATATGTGCTGCCATACTTACAGCTTAGATTTAGGTCAGGACGTGAGGAGGCTAGCTTAAAATCCTGGGTTGCTTAGCTGGGAGGGCGGCAGTTCAGGTGCAGTCCCATCTCTGTGTAGATTACTCGTTCTACTCGTGAGTAACATGTCCGTTACATCCCCCCACCCACATCAGCTTTACCAACACAAAAGTGATAACCCATCAAAAACCTTTGGAGAAGGGAAAAGTCTGCCTGGCAAAACATGATACAAAAAGAGCCCTGGCGACGCAGCGGTTAAACTGCTGTCAAAACTGCTGCTATTGTGAGTTCTATCCTGACGGGGATCAAGGTTGACTTAGCCTTCCGAGGTTGGTAAAATGAGTACCCAGCGTGTTGGGGGCAAAATGCTAATCACTTTTGTGAACCGCCCAGAAAGTTCAGTAAGTGCTACGGGGTGGTATAGAAGTGTAATTGCTATTGCTATATCCTTGTTAAATATAACAATGTTCTAATGATGTGCTATCTGAAATGTCTGTTTCTGCCCCTATGCTCTTATCAAGTTCTTCGTGGTCTCTGAATCCACATGAATAACCCATTCGTGTGGATCACAGGGGACCACAAAGAAGAACAGCAGTTACAGGTAAGCAACCTGTCATTATAGAGCCCTGGTGGCACAGGGGTTAAACTGCTCTACTGCAGTTGAAAGGTTGTGAGTTCAATCCTGATGGGTTTCAAGCTTGACTCCATCCTTCCAAGGTCGGAAAAATGAGTACCCAGCATGTTGGGGACAAAAATGCTAATTACCTTTGTGAACTGTCCAGAGCGTGCACTAAGTGCCATGAGCCGGTATCGGAGCCTAATTGCTATTGCGACAGAAGGAAACCAGGGTAGGGGCAGGAGATGATGTTGGCTTTGGGAGGTGGTGCCCCATTCTGTTAAAATTGCAAATAGACCAGATTATACAAATGGCTGTAGACAAGTTTCCAGTGTCAGACACTTCATAATGTATGTCATCAGGAGACAGACCATCCTTCCTCCTCCTTGTTAATACCGTACCTCTGAAAAAATTACTTTCTTGGACTAAAAGAACCAGAATATTTATTTATTTATTCTTCAAATTTCTATTGCCGCGCAACTCGGCAACGACTCTAGGCGGCTAACAACAATTAAAAACAACATCAACTAACTAAAAACCCTTTTAAAAACCCATTAAAAATTCGAAATAATTTACCCACTCACCCCATCCCATCCATTAAAAGAGAAAGAGAGGAAAAAAAATCTTAATTATACAAGCCAGCAGGCGGGGGTCACCCCTCCATCGGTGCCCCACACCTGCCCTGCCAGCCAGGTTTTCAACCCTTTCCTAAAGGGCAGCAATTCCGTCTGCAGCCATAACTCTTATCGGCAGGAGGTTCCATAGGTCCGGTGCGGACACGGAGAAGGCCCTCCTTCATGTGCTAGAGAGATGTGCCCCTCTAGCTGATGATGATTAGAGAGTCCCTCCGGTCCACTCTGGTTGGACGGACAGATGTTCTTAGGGAGACGCAGTCTCTTGGGTATCCTGGCCCACTACCATGTAGGGCTTTAAAGGTCATAACCTGCACCTTGAATTGCACCCGGAGGCAAACTGGCAATCAGTGAAGCTCCTGGAGCAGTGGCGAGGCACGGGCATAATGCCCACATCCCATCACCACCCAGGCAGCCTCATTTTGGACCAGGTGCAGCGCATTACAGTAATCTAGAAAATGTTACCCGCTGTGGCTAGTGGTTAGCTGGAGTGGGTGGTTTGTTTCACACTAGCAATTTTAGGAATTGAAGACCAAATTGTAATACTTCAGAGGTCTGGCTGACGTGGTTTCATGGTCACCACTTGCAGTATGAAGAACTTTCCCCCTTAATGCCAGACAATGCTTTTCTTCCTCCAGAATGAAAACAGCCTTCTTCATTTTCAACCTGGCGGAAACCGCGTCCGTCTCTTCAGATGTCAAAGCAGGACTTTACACCTCTGCTTACAGCGTAAGCCATTTTTTTCTTGGGGTTTATCGGAAAACCACCTTGTTTATTAGTTAGCTCTTTTTTTGTGAAGACGTCTTCCTTGATTTTTTTATTTCCAATCCTGAAGGCAATGTGTGTAAAATAATGAAAATGTAAATTACCCGACCAAATCTGGCCCGGGATTTTGAGTGGTTAGCTCTTTTTCAATGAGCAATTGGGACTCCCTTGTAATTAACTGCATTGGTGCAGAATTGAAGCTGGGAAAAGTGCAGAGGAGGGCAACCAGAATGATTAGGGGACTGGAACACCTTCCTTACCATCTGAGGCTGCAACGGTTGGGCCTCTTTACTCTTGAACGACGGCGTCTAAGAGGTGACCTGATTGAAGTTTATAAAATCATGCACGGTGTGGACAAAGTAGATAAGGAAAAACTGTTTTCCCTATCGCACAACACTAGAACTAGGGGACACTCGATGAAACTTTTGGGTACTAGTTCTCAAACAAATAAGAGAAAGTACTTTTTCACCCAGAGGATCCCTGGTCTATGGAACTCCCTGCCAGAAGAAGTGGTGACAGCTGCCAGTCTTGACAGCTTTAAGAAAGGATTAGACAAGTTCATGGAGGACAAGGGTATCCATGGCTATAATTATATGGATACTTAAGGACAACCTCCAGGTTGGAGAGATAGGCAGGATATCTCTCAATGCCATTTCCAGGGCATCCAAGCAGGTGAAGGCATCTGCTTGGGAATAATACTCTGAAGCAAATGGTGAGCCACTGTGTGAGACAGAATGCCGGACTGGATCATGGGCTCCTGTGGCCTCTTCCAGCAAGGCTGTTCTTATGTAAAGCTGCCATGCATTTTTCCTGCGAGAAAATTTGAGCATAAGAACTTGGCCTGTAGCAAATGTGCTTTGTAAGCTGCAGTTTTGCAAGGAACGGTTTGTTCAAAATGGCAATAAAATGAGTGTTCTGTCACATCAGTGGCCTGGTGGTGCAGTGGCTAAACTGCTGTAGCGCAGCCAAAACATTGTGAGTTCATCTTGACCAGGGGGATCCAGGTTGACTCAGCCTTCCATCCTTCCAAGATTGGTAAAATGAAGACCCAGTCTGTTGGGGTAAAGGGTAAGGGTTGCCCTTGCTCGAAAGTTAGTCGTATCTGACTCTAGGGTTCAGTACGTATCTCTGTTTATAGCAGGGGTTCTCAACCTATGGCCCACGGGATGGACCCAGCCCGGGGCACCATTTCATGTGACCAACGCCCTTGCTTCAGTCACCGCTGCCCAAGGCTGTAGCGGGGGGGGGGGCTCCTGAGATAAGAGCCCGCCCCCCCAACCCCAGGATGCAAATGTTCTATATATGTGTGTGTGTGTGACATTGTTGCCCCTCCTAAAAACTCCCCCCCAAATATATATATATATATATGCCTTACAACATCCGCCCTGTTATGGACCGCCATTAGGGACACACCAAGCGGAGGAAACAAGGATTGAGGCGGTGGATGCACATGGCTGCCCACGTCTTTCCCAGGGGCTGCTCTAGCTAAGTGCAGGTGAGGACAGCCTGGACTCCTCACTCCTCCATGCAACTCCTCCAGGCTGGTAAGCAGGGAAGTGGTGTGGAGGGAGTGGTGGGGGCTTAGGGTGGTCCTGCCAGCGGTTTGGGAAGTGGTGGGGTGCTCAGTGTGGTCCTGCTGCCACCGCCACACCACCTTAAGCCCCCCCACTCCACCACCACCATGGGGGCGGGGGAGTCCGGCCTGCCAACTGTCTGAGGGGACGTGGGCCAGCCCACAGCTTTAAAAGGTTGAGAACCCCCGGTTTATAGCCAAGGAGCCACCACCAGTGCTGTCTGTGTCTGCAGACACTTCTGTGGGCATGTGGCAGGCATGACGAGACACTGAAGTGCATGGAACACTGTTTACTTTCCCAACGAAGTGGTACCTATTTATCTACTTGCAATTTCTTGCTTTTGAACTGCTAGGTTGGCAGGAGCTGGGGCAGAGACAGGAGCTCACTCCATAGTGCAGCACTCAGGTCTCAAACTGCTGACCTTCCAGTCGTCAATTTCAGCATCTTAACCACTAAGTCACCGCACTCCCTTAGCCTGTTGGGGTGGGGGGTTTGATGCTAATTACCATGTGAACGACGCAGAGATTGTTATTGCTATTGCTATGAATGTGTGATATCTCTGCCGTCGACGCTTGCTTGCCTTTTGGATTGAATTCTGGAATTCCGTTTTCTTGTAGCTCTACAAGGAGATTGTGAGTGCAAATGAAACCCACCCCGTAAATTGGCACAAGAACTACGCCATTGCTTGTGAGAGAATGCTGCGTTTGAACCCACAAAGAGAAGACCCGGAAAAGTTGCTCTCAGAAGCCATCAAGCACTTCCTTCTGTACACGGAGAAGGCGACGGACGATCCCCAGCACGGCCAGATTTTGCAGGCTGTGAAGCATCTGAAGAAAGAACTCCGGGAGTTGAGAAAAATGAAGAGAGGCGGAAACAGGCGGCAGCTGTAAGGTGTCTTTACAGCACGCCGCTCCCAGAAGACGTGAGAGAGAGCTGTGAACAGGAAGATTGGTAGTTGGTGCATTCTGGGAATTGCAGTCCCATCAAGGAATGCTTTAACGCTGCGTTTCTACCTCACTCCAGCAGGCCCATAGAAAACATGTTAGACCCATGATGGCAAACCTTGGCACTGCGTACGCACAGTAAACCCATTCGTGTGGATTCACAGGGACTTGGGCTTCTGGGAATGGAAGTCCAAGAATACGCGCAGTAAACCCATTTGTGTGGATTCACAGGGATTTGGGCTTCTGGGAATAGAAGTCCAAGAACAGCTGGAGTACCAAGTTTTGCCATAACTGGGTTAGCTCAGTCCAGGGCAGGGTGGGGGGACACCAGTAACATTAATCAAAAACAGTAACTTTCACTGCCTTGGCTTTTTTTGACTTCAGACCCAAGAAGTAACTGAACTTAATTCACAATGGAAGTGAAAGCTTTCGTGTCCCGATCAAACCTTGGACTGCCAAAATGAAGCCACTTTCGAACTTAAGTAATCATCGGTGAATGTTTCTGGCATTAACCGGCAGACCAGTAAATGAGCCGGATTCTGTATCTCTACACATTCTCACAGTGTTTTGTTATCCACCAGCAGCCCCTGCCTGAGCATATTGATCTTGCCTTTAGGGACTCCAACCCTCAGCCTATTCGGGGTCCTCCAAGTGACGAAGGGGAGGTTGAGTTCCTCAGCTATCTCCTCCTTTCGTGTTATTCCTTGTCCAGCGAACTCCTTCCTCATCTTCTAATTTGGTTTTGTTCTTGTGTACCCTCAAGAATGTTTGCTCTTGTCATAAAGCTCTTCCTGGATCTGGTATAATAATAATTTCATGTCAGAAATTATTCTGGGTTGGAAGGATTTTTGCGGGAGAAACTCCACTCAGGGAACACCCAAACAAGGCTCCTTTCATGTCCCCATGGGACAGAGACGGGCGCTCAATCCATCATGCGGTACCCGGGTCTCAAACTGCCGACTTGCCAGCCTTCCAAAAAAAAAAAAAAAACAGGAGAGCTTCTTAACCACCAACCACCAACCCTGGATCTTGTGTGTTGTAGTGATGGAGGCTTGGATTGGAACCCCTGCCCTGGAAGCTCACTAGGGGCCTGGAATTGGTTTTTTAAAAACTCCTTAAATATCTCACTTACTTGAATGCCCTCTTAGAGGCGCTGTAGGTCAGTTCTGACTGGACAGCATATAACGGGTGTGCAAACATTTTGAGCTGATGTGGTTCCCCTCCCACCGGAAGCAGAATTAAAACGCGCCTTGCAATCTGTTTTGCAACTGGATGAGATAGATTTTAGGCTGCTGTTTTCTCTGCTTAAACCAGGGATGCTCAAAGTACATCCCGGGGACCGGATCTGGCCCCCAACACCAATTCATCCAGCCCACACTGCCCTCATCACTCTTGGAAGTGGAAGTAAAATGCGCCAATAGCAATTAGCTGGGAACCCATAGCAATAGTGCTTAGTGCAATCTCTGGGCGGTTTACAAAAGTAGTTGGCATTTTTGCCCCCAACATGCTGGGTACTCATTTTACCAACCTCAGAAGAATGGAAGGCTGAGTCAGCCGGGAGCCCCGTCAGGATCAAACTCACAACATCAGCAGTTTTTTGGCTGCAGTACAGCAGTTTAACTGCACCACAGGGGTGCCTTGTTCAGCTGCTACCTGGCCCCACTCCGAATCTCTGGAGTTCTCAGGTGTGGTGAAATGAAATAAACCAGGCTGGTCTCCTCTGGACCTCCAGTGGGATCTTATTATCTCACCGTCTCATTGACAGCCCGCTGGATTTTGAGGCAGGCAGGGCTTCCAAAGTTCTGCTTGGAGAAGGAAGGACTTGGCTTCTTAATTTGCACAGCCAAACGTTCATTTTCACACTAACTTGTGTAATCAAGTCGATATATACTAGAATAAGTAGTAGCCCAACAGTTCAGTGGTTTAGGCATCTGGTGAGAGAACCAGAGGTTGGGGGTTTGATTCCCCACTGTGCCTCCAGGGAGAAGAGCCAGCTTGTATATCCTTGGGCAAGCTGAATTTTTGCAGGGGACGCCCAAATGAGGCTCCTTTCATGTACTCCATCGAGGAGCTCTCGGGAATCGAACCTGTGTTTCCGGTCTCCAAGCCTAGTGCCTTTACCACCAAGCCACCAGGGGAGCTGTGTTATTGGCGTTATTGAGATAGTATTGAAAGAACTGCAATAACTGATTTCATTTTGATGGTACAGTACAGTAAAACCCCTACTTATGAAAAAAGTCAGTTCCGTAGGCTTTTGCTTAAATCAAATTTTTTTGTAACTCAAAGCAAACCCATAGGAAAAATTATTATTTTATGTAAATCAAAGCAAACCCATAGGGAAATGAATTGTTACGTAACTCGAAGCAAAACCCATAGGAATTTTTTTTACGTGACTCGAAGCAAACCCATAGGAAAAATTATTATTTTATGTAAATCGAAGCAAACCCATAGGGAAATGAATTTTTACATAACTCGAAGCAAACCCATAGGAACTCGTGTAAATTGGGACATGGTTTTGATTGCTCTGTCACAGCACCGGTCCTGTAAAGTTTCTCAAACTTTGGGGCGATGCTTGCCTGCCAAGTAAATGCATCCTATCTAGGCTTTTTTTTTTTACATCCATGTTTGTTCTCTTTGCCAAACTGGCCCCTGTGCCAAACTCACAGCCCTGTATATGTCGGTGTGTGTGTGTGCGCGCGCGCATGTGTCATGATTTGCCAGGAAGCATTTTAGCCCATTCAACTTGTCCCTCCTTTCCCCCCCTGGGTGTATGAGTGTATTTATTCCCCACGCACCCCTGAACTAAATTCTTCTTTTTAGGCATGAATCTCTCCCCCTGGCCGACACCCCCTTCCCCTGGCGCATGAATTAACAGGGAACGACATTAAGAAATGCAAATAATGGCTCTTTATTTGATTATGACAGTTAATTAATAGCAACCTGTTTTAATGAATTAAGTCACTCTGGGCCCTTGAGCACTTCCTAACGAGTCCTGCCGTCGCCGGCATCTGTAGGGTTTCTGTTTCCCTTTCGCATTGTGCCGCTCCCTAGACTGTATGGGCCCCTGTATAGAAATGTCTCCTTAATGAAGAGGGAAGGTTTGGGAGCTGGCCTGCATTCAAAGATCACCGGGGGGGGGGGGGGGTGTGGGGGGCTCCAGAAAGACCCTTCTTTCCCCCTTACAAGGAGGAGTAGTCCCAGTTCCGCACCATTGTGCAAGCCAAAGTCCTTGATCAAAGGACTCGGCCGGGCTCCCTTTCAGACCAGGGCTATAATTAAAACTGCTAATTCTGTTTTAAAAGGCTTGCAGGTTGCCCTGCTGGCCTCTGTTTGGCGTGGCCTTTGTGATGTTGCGAGGCTGTTCACCGGGGAGGCTTTTCGGTCGAGATGCCAGTCACAGGGGCTTCCTCGAGAGGAGAAGGTCTGGGAAGACCTTGACAGGGTCTGAATTTGCCCCTTGTTCAGGGCTGGGAAAATCGGTTTCCGAAGGAATCTCGACTTTCAGGGAGGCAGGTGGCGGAGGTCATTGATGATCAGGTTATGGGATTTCACTGTCCGGCCACCACCGCCATCAGCATCCATGATGCTACTTCTGTCCCCATCACTGACTCACACCACTGACTCATGTTTCATGTCTGGCCTAGATACAGGAGGAGGAGGAGCCCGAGCGAGTAAAGGTAAAGGTCTCCCTTACTCAAAAGCCAGTCATATCTGACCCTAGGGGGCGGTGCTCATCTCTTTATGCAAAAAAACCCAACATCCCAGCGTTGTCTGTGTCTGCAGATGTACCTGTGGGCATGTGGTAGGCTCTGGAGTGCACGGAATGCTGTTATCTTTCCTGCCGAAGCGGTATCTATTTGTTTACTTGCAATTTCTTGCGGTACCTATTTATCTACTTGCAGTTTCTTGCTTTCAAACTGCTATGTTGGCAGGAGCTGCGACAGAGAGCGGCAGCTCGACGTCGCGTTCAAACCGTTTTAAAGATGGGGTGTTTCACAAATGTCTTGCACAGCTCCACACAAAGTGGTCAAGACACTGAACTCGTTGACTGGAAGGTCAGAGTTCGATCCCCGGGTACTGCATGATGGAGTGAGCTCCCGTCTGCCCCAGCTCCTGCCAGCCTAGCAGTTCAAAAGCAAAAAAAATGCAAATAAATAGGGACCACTTCACTGGGATGGTGAACAGCATTCCATGCACTCCGGTGTCTAGTCATGCCTGCCACATGTCCACAGAAACGTTTACCCTTTACCCTTACAGCTCCACACCCCATGATATAGAATCAGCGATGGATAGATAGACAGACAGACAGACCTCCTAGTTTTTGTACCCATTGGGATAGAGTGGATGGAGTGGGACTCAGGAGACCTGAGTTTGATTCTGTTCATCAATGGAAAACTCACTAGGGGTGTGGAATTTGGCGAAGCCATTCATTAAATATCTCGCCTTGAAAGTTCTATTAGAGTCACTAAAAGTTGGCTCTGACTTGACAGCACATAACAGCAACAACAATGTAACTCAGGGGAGCCCAAATTTCGGCCCGTGGGCTGAATCCAGCCCCATTGCCAATTCCGTGACCGGCCCGCTGAACCCCATGACTGGCCCACAGCCTGAAAGGTTTGGGCACCCCTGATGTAACTTGCAGCGGTGCCCCAGTTGTGTATGTGTGTGGTTTGTGTGCGTGTGTGTGTGTGTGTGGGGGGATGTCTTGGCTGCCTGCTATGGACCTTTCTCCAGCACCCTCTCAATAAGCCGCACTTAGCTGCGGCGAGTGATGCAAACTTTAAGCGAGCATCCATAGTGTTTACAACTCAGCAATTCTGTGACCGGGGCAGAAAGGACAAGTGGGGTCCAAGGCCGCAAAGGGTCTGCCTTCTTACATTTTCTTTTGGGTTGGCAATGGGGTGACCCACCCAGGTCCATGAGCTTCTCCTTCCTTCCCTCCTTTTCCTCCGGGGTTTGAAGATGCCCACTGGAGCCTGGCGGGTTGAGAGCCAGACCCTTTGAAGCGCTTCAGCCCATGTAACAGTTCAGCTGTTAGGGAGACAAATAATCAAGGAGGGGGTTCATTAATTCCCTTTTTTGGCTGTCTCGGTGCCTTTTGCCCTTTTATCGCAGCCTTATTAGTCTCCAACTCATCTCAAAGAAGGGGGGAGAGGGAATGAATGAGAATGGTTGAGTGCTAATTGGCCAAGACTTTTTAATCGCAGGCCAAGGACTTTTATGCTGACTTGAAAGTAACTTCTCCATGGGAAGGAAACCCCCACCCCTCATCTAAAGCAGAAAAAAAAATAACAGCCTTCTCCATCTCTTTCCCACCCCTTGTATACTCATGTACGTTAAGGTTTAATAATGTGTTAAACATACATAACGAAGCAATGGTTTCTTAACAATTTTTTTAAAAAAGTCATGTACTTTTTTTTAAAAGCAAAGTTCTGGCAGTCATGATCTTGAGCAGGGGTTCCCAGCCTAAGACCCGTGGGCCGGATCCGGCTCATGGCACCATTTCATGTGGCCTCCAACCCATCCAAGGGCATTTGAGGAAACACCCCCATCGTGCAGGCAGGGCAAAATGGCTGTCCCGGTCCTCGAAGCTGACTGAGAGAGCGTGACCCAGGCCCCGGCTTGAAAAGGTTGGGAACCCCCTGATCTTGAGCCGTTCTGTCCAGCACGTGAAACAGACTGCCCAACTTTTATCTCACGCTGAAATAGGGTCGTCCCTGGCAGTGAGACATAACTCTTCTTCCCCTGGGCAAGAGGGGCTTCTCCCAAGCAAATGAGGAGGCTAATTCCTCTCCTGTTTTGATATCCTACAATTACTAGCACAAATTGTAAACTCCAGCCGGTGTATTTCCTCCCCAGGATGTGCAACAACAGGATGGGTGGACTGCAAATCCCATCAGCCCCAGCCAGGATAGACCAAGGTGAGGAAAGCATTCCACCCACCTCTGGATGCTCTCAAGGAGAAAACTAACCAACTATGAGACTGAGTCACCTGTTGCCACGGCCTTGAGCCCTTCCACAAATCCTGTAGTTCTTTAAGGAGACCCCATTATCCTACAGACCTCAAACCCCCCTCCCATTTGTTCACATGAGTTAGTCCAGGTCCCTACAGGTAAGTAGGAATGGTAGATCAGGAAGCTCCATTGTGACATCCCTTATACAGTAGGCAACAACACCCCTTACCGCAATGAAGAGTCCAAAAATATGAACTGTTGGATCGTTCTGTATCAACAAATAAGAAGCATGTCTTATGTTGAGTTAATGTCTCTTAATTAACCATTCAAGATCAACCCACCCTCAAATATGTGTTACACCAGAGATAGCTTGCAACAATCTATTGTTTGTGAGAAGTGGAATTAAACTCAGAGGAACTGGGATGTTTGGGAGATGGGAAATGATGTTGTAATCCCTGTACTCCCAGGTGCTTTGATTTTGCATATCCTGGCTCCATTACTAGGTTATTGAGATCCCAGATACCCACTCTCAATCAGCAGGCTAGAAGGACAACTATTCAAACCAAGGTCAAATCATGCCTCACTAATCTGTTGGAATTTTTGAGAGTGTCAACAAGCATGTGTATAAGGGGGATCCAGTTGACATTGTTTATCTGGACTTTCAGAAGGCTTTTGACAAGGTCCCACACCAAAGGCTCTTGAATAAACTTACCAGTCATGGAATAAAGGGCCAGGTCTTGTCCTGGATCAGCAACTGGCTAAGGGACAGGAAACAGGGTAGTACTAAATGGACACTTCTCCAAGTGGAGGGAAGTAAAGAGTGGGGTCCCCCATGGTTCAGTACTGGGGCCCCTGCTTTTCAACCTCTTCATAAATGATCTAGAGGTAGGAGTAGATAGCAAGGTAGCCAAATTTGCTGACGACACTAAATTATACAGGGTAGTGAAAACTGTGAGAGATTGTGAGGAGCTCCAGAGGGATCTCTTGACACTGGGGGAGTGGGCAAAACAGTGGCAAATGAGCTTCAACATTAGTAAGTGTAGAGTGATGCATGTTGGGGCAAAAAAACCCAATTACATTTATAAACTGATGGGGTCTGAACTCTCTGCGACAAACCAGGAAAGGGACGTTGGTGTCCTGGTGGACAACTCAATGAAGGTGTCAACCCAGTGTGCCTCAGCAGTAAAAAAAACAAACTCAATGCTAGGGATCATTAGGAAGGGTATAGAAAATAAGTCAGCAAGTGTCATTTTGACTCTTTATAAATCTATGGTGAGGCCCCATCTGGAATACTGTGTACAGTTCTGGTCGCCATACCTCCAGAAGGATATTATGGAGTTGGAGAAAGTGCAGAGGAGGGCAACCAGAATGATTAGGGGAATGGAACGCCTTCCTTACCATCTGAGGCTGCAACGGTTGGGCCTCTTCACTCTTGAACGACGGCGTCTAAGAGGTGACCTGATTGAAGTTTATAAAATCATGCACGGTGTGGACAAAGTAGATAAGGAAAAACTGTTTTCCCTATCGCACAACACTAGAACTAGGGGGCACTCAATGAAACTTTTGGGTACTAGTTCTCAAACAAATAGGAGAAAGTACTTTTTCACCCAGAGGATTACTGGTCTATGGAACTCCCTGCCAGAAGAAGTGGTGACAGCTTCAAGAAAGGATTAGACAAGTTCATGGAGGACAATGGTATCAATGGCTATAATTATGGATACCTAAGGACAACCTCTGGGTTGGAGAGATAGGTAGGATATCTCTCAATGCCATGTCCAGGGAATTCTAAGCAGGTGAAGGCATCTGCTTGGGAATAATACCCTGTAGCTAATGGTGAGCCACTGTGTGAGACAGAAGGATGGACTGGATGCTGGGCTCCTGTGGCCTCTTCCAGCAAGGCTGTTCTTAACCTACTTATAAGGCTGATTCTGAGATTCCTCTTTTACTGCATAGGTTGTTGGATATACAGAGGGTGCCAAAATGTGTACACATTTTAAGAGATGTTATTTATGTCTTACTTTTCAAAGTTGAATTAAATTGTGGTAGCAACGTATAGTATGAGGTTCTCTCAAAAGAATGAATGCTACCATCACAATGACACAGGCAGGACAGTCAAAAGAAAACGGCAGAATACAGTTGTCATTGAAGGAGTCCAAAACCATTTTGAAGAGGTCTGGTTGAGTTTTCCCCATGTTCTCCTGACTTAACCACCCCTTGACTTCTACCTGTGGGAGACCTTAAAGCAGGGGTTCTCATCCTATGGCCCATGAGCCAGATATGACCCATGGTGGTGCCAAATAATCCGGCCCTCGCACTGGAATCGGCTGCGGACTCATTTACGGCTGTCGTAAACAAGTTTATGACAGCTGTAAATGTGTCCATGGCTGTCGTAAAGGCATTTACGACAGCTGTAAACGGCAGGAGGACCACCAGTCCAGCTCCCTCAGCTGTCTGAGGGAGCGTGACCTGGCCCCCGACTTGAAAAGGTTGAGAACCCCCTGCCTTAACGGATGTGGTGTACCTTAGAAAACTATCTTACAATGGCAGTACTTGGGTAGGAATTGGCACAGCAATGCAAGTGGATGCTTTGGTCAGTTGTTGCTCAAGCAATAGTTTACCATAATCAGAAGTGCCTGGACACTGATTGTAACCACTTTGAACACCTCTTGTAGTTGCAGAAGTCAAATGTGACTTGTATTTATTTTTCATTATCGGATATACTGAGTATTACATTTTAATACAGCTTTTTTCCCCTTTCTTAAAATGTGTATACATTTTGGCACCCTCTCTATTCCACTTTCTGTTTTAAGTGGCCAGTCAGGTCAGGTCATCCTGCTATCGTAATAGAGTAGACCCTACTGCTAGCATCTCAGCACCAGTCGTCAGGCAGTGGTTAACTAGCCTGACAACCATGAGGACTAGTGGCCTTGGGTGATGAAGTCCACAGGGAAGGGTGAGTTCCTGAGTGGATTAAATCCCACTTGAACCCATCTTGGTGGAGGGTAGCAGCTTCATCAATCCTAATCTGGGGCTGATATAAGGACTTTGCATGCCAAGAGGGCTCAGGATCAGAAAGTGACTCGTGGAACTGGATCAGTGGTACGAGTGTCAGGCTGTTATGCAGAAGGAAATTGAAGGCCACTGCATTATATTGTCCCCAGGGCAATCTTCAGGCTGATCACCATGAGAATAGCCAATATTTGGAATCAAATATGGCATGAGGAGGAGGAGGAAAAAGAAGAAGAAGAAAGTGTTGAAGTGGCATTCTCACTGAACATGAAAGTCCGTGTTTGAGCCATTCCATGTGAGACTGCAGATTAGCGTTCCCCATATTTTTCTGCTTGAAAATATTAACCTTCAGCGCATAGAAAAAACTAACAAGTTGTGCAGAGAGCTTCTATTCTTCCCGAGGCTGTCTTAGCTACAAGCAAGGAAGTAGCCGCTGGGGCTTATTGAGTCATGTCAACCCTTTTGATCAGTCTGAAGTGGAGCAGATGAGGAATAAATTTCCATCCTCTTGTGCTCTTCGTGGGAAAGAGGGTTTCCGCACTGCACAGTTATAACAGCGCGATTCCACTTGAGAAGCCATGGCTTCGTCCCAAAGAATCCTTGGATTCATGGTTCTGTGTGGAGGATTTAGGATTCTCTGCTATAGGTCAGGGAAGGCACTAACACTGTCTAGCAGAAAAATTCAAAGGGCTTCATCAGACTATCATTCCCAGGACACTTTAGGACCGTGATGGTGAACCTTGGCACTCCAGCTGTTCTTGGACTTCAATTCCCAGAAGCCCAAGCCTGTACGGGCACGTTTTGCTTCCGCTTCCGGGAGCGACGGGGGCAGCACAGGCTGGATGAATCGCAGCAAACCCATTCGTGAGGATTCACAGGGGGCTTGGGCTTCTGGGAAGTGAAGTCCAAGAACATCTGGAGTGCCAAGGTTTGCCATCACTGAGATAGACACCAGGAAGCCTGGGTTCAAATCCATCCATGCAAGCCCATTGGGGGAGTAGAACTAATCCTTAAATATCTCACTTACTTTGAAAACCCTCTTAAAGGTAAAGGTCTCTTATGCTTTAAAACCAGCCATGTACAACTCTAGGGGTCGGTGCTCACCTCCATTTACAGCCAAAGATCCAGCACTGTCTGCATCTGCAGACATTTCTGTGCTCATGTGGCAGGCATGATTGATGTCAGAGTGCACAGAATACTTACCTTTCCTGCCAAAATGCACCTATTTATCTACTTGCAATTTCTTGCTTTTGAACTGCTAGGTGGGCAGGAGCTGGGGCTGATGACGGGAACTCACTCAGCCGCACAGCTTGCGATAAATCAGTTCTGACTTGACAGCATATAACAACAACAGTACAATACATTCCCCCAAATTGGGTCAAACTGCTAACTTCTTAGCATAAGTTACTTTTGCTTCTCAGCATCATGATTTACCCAAAAAAATGGTATAGAAGTGTGATTGCTTTGATTTTGCTTTGCCGATGAATCAGATCCACAATTTCCTCCCTCAAAGGAACAATATATATATATATATATATTCATATTCTTTTTTTGGTTAGATTTTTATTTTATTTTATTTTATTTAAAAATTGCAATATGCCGCTGGCAGTTTTCAGATAAGAGCACAAATTTTTTAAAGTGGCATTATGCTAAATAATTATTTGCACTGGATAGGAAATTAAAACACATTTTGCACAGCCATGAAATCATTCCTGCCAGGGTTTTTTTTTTAATGTGGTGACAGATTTTTGAGTTCGGACTGAACGGGTGGCAAGGGAACAAAAATGTGGATATGCACTCCCCCTTTTACACTCCCCCTCCCCACCCTAGGTAAGTCCTTGTAGCAAATTTTTTTTGGCTGGATCAAATATTAAACCTGCTACTCCAGATTTCACGCCTTGTATTCCTAAAGCAGATGTTGAGGGGAAATGCCAACTTTTAATGGGAGGCGGTATGGGCTGCTGGTGCTGCCGCTGGCCAGCAGAGGGCACTGGGGGGAGGAATTGCTGGGTGCACACATGCACGCACACATGCACGCACGCACACATGCACACACACACACAACAGGAAAGAAAATCAATTGAGGCCTTTGCTGAAAATATGTAGCCACATGAAGGCCTCTGGCGATTTGCATTTCGGAATGTGATTCAGAATGCGGGCATCAGATTTAAAACTTTATTTTTCTCTTTGCCCATGCGCTGGAGACACCGTCTGAGTCGTGAGATTGTGTTTAACAGATGCAAGTTGCTAAATGGTTGGATTTAATTGCCACACTAGAACAAATTTGTGATTAAAAAAGAAAACAATGTAAAATATATTTTAGAGCCGGGATTCCCAACCTTTTCAAGCTGGGGGCTGGGTCACGCTCTCAGTCAACTTCGAGGGCCAGACAACCATTTTGCCCTGCCTGCATGATGGGGGTGGCCATTTTGTCCCAACAGCTTCAACGGGGGAGCCATTTTGTTTCTCAAATACCCTTGGAGGGTTGAGGGGCCCACATGAAATGGTGCCATGGGCCAGATCCGGCCCATGGGCTTCAAGTTGGGAACCCCTGCTTTAGAGACTGCACAGGGGGAGGAGAGAGGAAGCAGAAATATATACCCCCAAGGTGTCCGTTTTCTGTGTTTATTGCCAAATAATTAACAGAATTTTCAGAAATGTTTAGGTGAAACAGAAGCAATTTCCCATCTCAGTGAGAAAAACACAATTGAGCTGGCCGCACCTCTCCCCTCCATCATAAATTGGTATACCTGAGCTAGCCTATATTTGTCAGCCTCAGTCTTCTCCATCCCCATCTGCAAAATGGGGATAAAAGCAGATCAATACCTGCTTCCAAGAGAACTGAAAGGGGTCTGCGAGAGAAGGTTCTGTTTTCTGTGCTTCCTCTTGTCCTAGGTTGGCCTCTGGGTAAGTAAGCAGGTCTTTCAGGTTTTCCAAATTACACGATGCCTGCCAAGATTTTGCATTTTCTTCTCCTGTGTCTAGGCCAAGCCAGATGTGAAACTGCCAAAACAAAGGCACCTTCTGGTGAGTTCGTTCTGCACTTCCTTTCGCCTTACTTAGTGTGAGAAAGATTAGCCGGCAACACGAGGTTGCTGTTACCAAGGTATGCCTGGTTCAAAAATACCACAATCTTCAAGGAGGCTCTTTCTGTGTCAAGAGACTCAAAAGAAGGCAAGGAATTCAAACTGCAGTTGTGTATATTTCAAAGCCAACTTCAACTCTAATTGGGGCCAAAATGGAGCTTCTTTCCATCTTAATATCCCCCAGTAACTCCGCAGCATTGCTCTCTAGCTTTTATATCTAAGGTTATGGGGGCTGCAGAGTGGCTCGGTGGTTAAGAAGATCGCCTTGTTAGCTGGAAGGCCAGCATGTCAAGCACCCGTTGTCTGTTTCAGCTCCTGCCAACTTACTTATTTATTTATTTATTTATTTATTTATTTATTTATTTTCTAGATTTCTACCCCGCTCTCCTAGTGCAAGGCACCACTCAGGGTGGCAACAACAGAAAAATATACATATATGTACAATACAAGAAAGATAAAACCATTACCAATAAAACAATTACATAAAAACCTCATCTAAACGCAAAATTAAAACATATAAAAACCAATATCATCATCATTGAAAGCTACCCTAACCCTCCCTCCACCCACAGTAAAACAGGCTTAGCAGTTCGAAAGCAAGAAATTGCAAGTAGATAAATAGGGACCACTTGGGTGGGAAAGTTCATGAAAGGAGTCTCATTCCAGCGCATTCCAGTGCGAGTTTCTCCAGCAAAAATCCTTTCAGCCCAGAATAATTTCTGACACGAAATTATTATTATCTAAGGCTGAAAAATGAATGCCAGCTTTCGTGATCTTCTGTTATTACTAGTCGTAAAAAGTCACACTGATTTGTAAACCTATATGTTACGCTAACCAACCATTGTGTAACTCTGTACCTGATATGTATAAATTAATGCCATGAAGTCTCACTCTTACGTCTGATGAAGTGGACATGATCCACCAAAGCTAACATTAAAACATAGTTGTTGGTCTTTAAGGGCCAAAATGTGGTTTTTTTAAATCTTTTTTTTGCTTACTCTCGGATGGAAATTTAGAGAAAGGCAAACAACCATATCTCTCTACCCTGTGATGGCTTTGGTCGAGTGGGCGGTATAGAAATTTAATAATAATAATGGCGAACCTTGGCACTCCAGATGTTCTTGGACTTCAATTGCCAGAAGCCCCCGTGAATCCACACGGACGGGTTTACTGCAATTCATCCGGCCCATGCCACCTTCATCGCTCCTGGAAGCAGAAGTAAAACACGCCCGTACGGTTAAGGCTGTTCCGGGTTAACCCTTCCTCCATATGGGTGCGTTTTACTTCCGCTTCCAGGAGCGACGAGGGTGGCATGGGCTGGATGAATTGCAGTAAACCCATTCGTGTGGATTCACGGGGGCTTCTGGGAATTGAAGTCCAAGAACATCTGGAGTGCCAAGGTTCACCATCACGGTCTCTGCCCATCTGCTGCAAACATTCAGAGATCTCCTAATAAATGGTAGCAGGGTGGTATTATAGCTATTTGCATTTTCCAAATGAGTTGGGCTCCGGAGACTCTTCTTATCTAAGTAACCATTTGTTCTAGAATTGCCCTTCTCTGAATTTTCTTTGTGGAGAAATCTGGATGGTCTTATGGCTCCAGACAATGACGGCTGGGAACAAGCGCTTCAGCCCGTTTCAAGTGCAAATCTGCCTCACCACAATCGTGAAATGTCAAACCCGGACCCAGCGATCACTGAGTCGGCGTCTGACAGCGATGAGGTTGAACCTTCAACCTCAGAACGTTGTCGACAACACTTGTGAGCTCTGCCAGAGCTCGTTTGCAGAGAATGTTCTCAGCTGAGAAGCCCTGATTTACTGATCTACTTGCAGTTGTCAATCCGCCCGACACTCTGCTACTTTACTCTGTTTGCATTCCTGCTTGGACTTTTGACTATGCTCCTGGATCTCCCTTCGGACTTAGACTACATCTGACTGATAAATGAACTCTCTCTGGCAAATTCCCACGGCCATGCTCTTGACTAAATCCTTGAAAGACTTTTGCGAGATCTTCACCCTCCCTCTCCCTTCCCATGCAGCGCTGCTAGCCAGCTTCCCCCACCTTGCAGGGGCAGGCACGCACAGTTGGAGGACATTGGTAGAAACAAGGTGGTCTTTCCCCAACCAGTGTAGCCAAGTGGTGTTAAGGCATTTGATGAGTTCCTTGAAAGGGAGTTCGTGGGTTGCCCCTCCTCCTCCTCTTGTCGTATCCAAATCCGAAATAGGCGATTATCATGGCGATCAGCCATGAAGATTGTTCTGAGAATATAATGCAGTGGCCTTTCATCGGCCTTCCACATTGCAGCATGACCCCCGTACCACTGATCCAGTTCCGTGAGTCACTTTCTGGTCCTGAGCCCTCTTGGCATGCAAAGTCCTCATCAGCCTACTGTCAGGATTGATGAAGCTGCTGCCCTCCATCAAGATGGGTTCAAGTGGGATTTAATCCACGCGGGGACCATCATCCTTTCCTGTGGACTTCACCAAGGCTGTTAGTCCTTAGGGTGGTCAGGTTAGTTAACCACCACCTGACACTCAACGTTGAGTCGCTAGCAGTATAGTCTATTACCATAGCAGGATAACCTGTGGGTTGCCCCAGAGAGGGGAAAAATAGAAGTCTGCTCTGAAGAATATCTCCCTTCAGGACAGAGAGATGGTTCAAAGTAGTCCATTATGATGTTGTAATGAATGGTGAAATCTATTGGGAAATGAGATTGAAAAAAGTGTCAAAAAGAGGACCTCAGTTCCCAAAATCTCATATCCATCCTGGCCACATATGGTATTCTGGGAGTTGGAGTTAAAAACCCAACTTTTACTATCTCTTGTATTGATTGGATTCACCCAGAGGCTCTGATCTTAGAGATGAAACACTCAAATAGAAAATACTAGGGCCGTGATGGCGAACCTTGGCACTCCAGATGTTCTTGGACTTCAATTCCCCGAAGCCCAAGCCCTCAGGAATCCTCACAAATGGATTTACAGTTATTCATCCAGTCCACACTGCCCTCATCGCTCCCGGAAGCGGAAGTAAAATGTGGCTGGATGGTAAAACGCAGCCAGATTTAGACTCTTCCGTGTTAACACTTCCCCCGTACGGGCATGTTTTACTTCCACTTCTGGGCAGTGTGGGCCGGATGAATCACAGTAAATCCATTTGTGTGGAATTACAGGGTGCTTGGGCTTCTGGGAATTGAAGTCCAAGAACATCTGGAGTGCCAAGGTTCACCATCACGGTACTAGGGTGTCCTAGAATGGCTGGAGATATTTTGTATGTCACTTTGGAAGCTGAACAAAAACCATTGGCTCTACTTAGGTATAACTTAGTCTAGTGCCATCTAGTGAGTAAACCATGTAAGGACACTATCCACATGTGGGCAATAATTGAGTACAGTATTTTTATTTATAGGTATGCAAACCCTTTAGCAGAGAATGAAACCTGGGCACATGACGGAGCCAAAATAAAAAGGAAAAAAAGGAAAAAGTCTATTGGATGGGTTATGGGCCAAACATGGGTAATAATATTAATTTTGTGTCAGAAATTATTCTGTGTTGAAAGGATTTTTACTGGAGAAACTCCACTCAGAGGATGCCCAAAAGAGGCTTCTTTCATGTCTCTAAGAGCTGGGACAGAGACAGGCGCTCAGTTGATCATGTAGTACCCGGGTCTCGAACTGCCAACTTGCTAGCCTTCCAGCTAACAAGGTGAGCTTCTTAACCACCGAGCCACTGCAGCTCCTAAAAACATGGGTGATCAGAAGAGTCTGGAAAGTTATTTGGAAAAGAAATATTGTTATAGTCCCAAGGCCTCCCGAAATAGCCCATTGTTATTACTATTTTAAAGAATAATTTAATTTAATTTAATTTAATAATTTTTAATTTTAATTTAATAGTCATATTTATATATATGCCTCCCACTCAGGTAGAACCCGACTCAGGGTGGCATTACAACAAGTTCTAAAAGCACATAAAAACACTTTAAAAGACCCATATCCCACCCACCCATCTCTTCCTGAAAAGTAACTATTTGCAGTAACCCAAAAGGAAAAAAAAAATCTTCATACAGTACTATAAATTGCAAGCCCACCTCATAAAAACATACTTTCTGTCTGTTTCATTGTTTCCTCAACACCCATAGTGGAGAACAAACAGCAACCGAATCCAGGAGCCCAGGTGGCACAAGTGGTTAAACTGCTGGGTACTGCAGCCAGAATATTGTGAGTTCGATCCTTACCAGGACTTGAGATTGACTCTGCCTTCTATCCTTCCAAGGTTGGTAAAACGAGTACCCAGTATGTTCGGGTCAAAATGCAAATTACCTTGTGGACTGCCCAGAGACTGCAGCACTAAGCACTATTGGGCAGTATAAAAGCGCAAGGTTGCCCTTGCGCGAAAGCCAGTCGTATCCGACTCTAGAGTTCAGTGCTCATTTCTGCTTCAAAGCCGAAGAGCCAGCGCTGTCTGCTTCTGGGGACATTGCACGGGACGCTATTGCTATTGTAACTGCTATTGCTAAATCAACAGTTAAATTCTACCAGATTATGTGCTGTCCACTGAAAACAACACTTTCCCTGTAATAAAAGCCATCCTGAGGACAAAATAATAATTTTCCTTTTGTTTTTCCCAAGCCTAACCCTTGCTCCATCTTTTTACAAGACCGACTACACCAGGGGTGCCCAAACTTTTCAGGCCGTAGGCCGGTCATGTGGTTCAGCGGGCCGGTTACATGGTTCCTCCCACCGGAAGCGGAAGTAAAACATGCCTTGCAATTTGTTTGGCAACAGGATGAGATGGGTTTTAAGCTGCCATTTTCTCTGCTTAAACCAGGGGTGCCCAAACTACGGCCCGTGGACCCGATCTAACCCCTGATGCCAATTTACCCGGCCCACGCCACCCTCATCGCTTGGAAGCGGAAGTAAAATGCACCCGTATGGGCACATTTTTCTTCCACTTCCATGGGCCGGATAAATTGGCATCAGGGGCCGGCCCCGGCCCACAGGCCGTAGTTTGGGCACCTCTGGACTACACCAAAGAGCTGATGCTTGCGTGGTTAATAGACTTCCTTATGCTTAGGCCCAATTGCATCCCATTTCTTTCCCTTTAAGCTGATTCCTGCTGAAGGGGGATTTGTGATGGGAGCCAGGCCTCCGTGCCAGTTGGATGGAGGCGATCTTGCCTGGCGCATCTGACTCTCTTCTTCTGCGTCTGACAAAATGCGATGCAGCTCCTCCTTTCCTAGTGCTCTCTGCTTCCACCTGCTGCCTTCCCTGAATTGCCTCGTTTACTCTTCTGTGCCATCTGACTTAGAGAAATTCTAATAGGGTTTTCAAGATCAGTAAAGAAAAAAGGAACTGTGGTGGCTTAATGGTTAAGATGTTGAACTTGATGACTGGAAGGTCGGCAGGTTAGCAGTTCGAGACCTGAGTACTGCACGACAGAGTGAGCTCCTGTCTCTGTCGCAGCTCCTGCCAACCTAGCAGTTGGAAAGCAAGCCATTGCAAGCACAGTAGAACCTCGGATAAAGTCCAAACTCAGTTCCACAAGTTTGGACTTTATCTGATTTTGGACTTTATCCGAATCAAATGGGCGATGCATTGGATAACGTCCAAAAATGGACTTTATCTGAGGTTCCTATACCAAATACCTTGGATAACGTCCATTTTTTAAAGCGATTTTGGATTTTATGCGAAGCATCATGTGTGCATGAAAACCGCGATTTTATCCAAATCGGACTTTATCTGAATTGGACTTTATCCGAGGTACCACTGTACTGTAGATCCATTCTGGTGTTTAGTCATGCCTGCCACATGTCCACAGAAAAATCTGCAGGTGCAAACAGTGCTGGCTCTTTGGGTATAAACGGAGATGAGCACTGAACCCTAGAGTCGGATACGACTAGGTTTCGAGCAAAGGTGACCTAAGGTATTTATGGAGTAGTTTTACCTGTAACCCCCCCCCCCACCCATCCCCCAAAAATGAATCCTCATGGCTGGGTGGAGATTTGAACCCAGACCTCTAGATTCTTAGCCCAGCACTCTGTCCACATTGAAACCCCTGACATTATTCCTGGCTCAGTGCAAATATTCTGGGTTATCACATCTCTTTAGTTGACATCCTCTCAATCTCCCCCCCCCCCCCCCCCCAGTCGGTAAATGTATGCATCTTATTCAAGTGCGTCATTATAGCTTATGCCTTGTGATGATTTTCCCGATAGAATGGGAAATTTAATAAAGCTGCTAAAATATTCCGCGGTTTCAGCTTTTCCCCTCCCGCTGCCAGGTAAACAATGCCTTCCTGGTCGAAGGGATATCTTTCAACAACTTTAATTTCATTAGTAGATTAAGGATGGAAGTAGCATTTCCACTCGGTTGGCTCCTGAGACGAAGGAAGACAAAAACCCTCATTGTTTGCAATGCTCAGAAATGATTTGATGGCTTTCTTTTCTCCCCCTCTTTCTCCTTCTCTTTCGGGAGGGCTGTACTTTCCGAAGCCAGACATTAAGCCATAGGTGGCATTCTTTATCTCCGAACATTGGAGCACTTTTGTCAGGTGTTGAGTTGACAGGATTTAACCCCAGCTAGGCAATGAGCACTGAAACAGGTGGAGGCAAAATGTTCCCATCCTAGGCAGGACAATCATTGGAAGGATGCTGTATGACTGTTACTTTCCACACAAACTAATGCTCAATCTTCAGGAGAAATTCATCCCGGCCATCACAGTCCTGAGATGCCACAAAGGACCAAAACGGCAGAAGCAACTTTTGCATACTTGATTCATGAATGTTCCTATCTTACTAATCAGAGAGAAGTTATCATCAGTATCCAGTCCATTTGAACAGAGCACTTGTAGCCATGCTCTTCCTGTTATGTGCCATCTAGCTGCCTAAAAGGGATTGCAGTGGCTCAACTTGATGACTGGAAGGTCGGAAGGTCAGCAGCTTGAGACCCGAGTGCTGCATGACGGAATGAGCTCCCGTCTCTGCCCCAGCTCCGGCCAACCTAGCAGTTCGAAAGCAAGAAATGGCAAGTAGATAAATAGGGACCACTTCTGTGGAAAGGTAAACAGCGTCCTGTGCACTCCGGTGTCTACTCATGCCTGCCACATCTCCACAAAAACGTCTGCAGACACAAACAACGCTGGCTTTTTGGCTGTAAACAGAGATGAGCACTGAACACTAGAGTTGGATATGACTGGCTTTCGAGCAAGGGTGACCCTTACCTAGTTGCCTAAAATATACAGCGATCCTATGAATGAGTGACTTCCAAAATTTCCTCTCCTTGACAGAACTTATAAGCTGAAGGTTGTGGATTCCTTTATAAAGTCAACCCATCTCATGTTAAATCTTCCTCTTTCCCTACTGCCTTCCACCTTTCCCAGCATTGTTGTCTTGTCCAGAGAGCGTTGCCTTCTCATGACAAGCCAAAAGTAGAACAGCCTCAGTTTTGTTATTTTTGCCTCCAGAGATAGTTCAGGTTTGACTTGTTCAAGAACTCATTTGCTTGGGTTTTTTAGCAGTCCAGGGTATTCTCAAAGCTCTCCTCCATATTTCAAACATGTCAATTTCCCCCCTGTAAGCTTTCGTTTTAATTCCAAACAATGCTAATTACTACTCCAAGCAATTTAAAAAAGTCAAATTGCACCAAACAATATAAAACCATATGAACTGAATTTCAAGTGCTAATTTTGGGTTCTTGAAAGTGGAAAGTTTGAGAATGACAGGCTGGAAGCAATAAGAAGTACAACACTTGGACCAGGTCATGCCACATTCAGGGTAAAAGCAGCATTTATTTATTTATTTATTTTTGCAGTTGTTGGATAATCTTTGCAGAGTGGTTCAGCTAGCATGTCCCAAAGGATTAAGGCTGAATATTTTGAAATACAAGTTCTCCTCAATTCCCCTTTTCTTTCCTCTTAGTTCCTAAAATATGAATGTTCAGGCACAGTTTTAGCAGGAAGAAAAAACCCACAATGTTTTCTTACAAGGCTTGGGTTCAAATAAAGTTGTCAGGAACATAGCAAAACTATACAAATGTTCACTTCATCTTAGTTGCAAAAGGCAGGATGGGCTGAGCTCCCATTGTCTGCCCCAGCTCCTGCCAACCTAGCAGTTTGAAAGCAAGAAATTGCAAGCAGATGAATAGGTACCGCTTCAGCGGGAAAGGTAGCAGTGTTCCGTGTGCTCCAGAATCTACTCATGCCTGTCACATGACCATGGAAACATCTGCAGATGTAGACAGCACTGGTTCTTCGGCTAAATATGGAAATGAACACCCTAGAGTTGGACACGACTTGTTTTTGAGCAAGGGGGACCTAGCTGTTTGCCCGTTGGGTGGAACTCCAAGAATGGAGAATGCTGGGATTTTTCATCCCCCATAATTCAATGGCAAACCCTAGCTAATATTTTTATTGCTACAGTAAGACGCTGACTGGGAGGCAGAAGGTCAGCAGTTCGATTCCTGAGTACTGCAGGACGGAATGAGCTCCTGTCTTTGTCCCAGCTCCTGCCAACTCAGCAGTTCGAAAGCAAGAAATTGCAAGTAGATAAATAGGGACCACTTCGGTGGGAAGATAACAGCATTCCGTGCGCTCCAATGTCTAGTCATGCCTACCACATGACCATGGAAACGTCTGTAGAAAGCAGACGGCGCTGGCTCTTTGGCTTTGAAACAGAGATCAGCACTGAACCCTAGAGTCGGATACGACTGGCTTTTGAGCAAGAGAAACTTTTACCTTTACCTAAGAAAAGTAATTTGTTGCATGGTGTGTTATCAGTATATCCTGTTGCCATTGCCAGCACCCAGAGAAAGAGAAGGCAAGGCTCCTCAGGCTCCCCCAAGTGGCCAGTTCTGATATTGCACTGTGAAAATACACAGCAGTCCGAAAGTTGAAACAAAGCAATAAAGTTTAGGACCGACCAACAACAACAACAACAAAAGCAGTGAACCTGAAAAATTCCAGAGAAAAAAGGCTTCTAAACATGCTTTGCCAACAATTTTTGAAAATAACAAGAAAATGTTACTCATTGCACACGCATACATGCACACCCATGCTCATTTTGAAACTATTTTGTTATGTTATTTTGGAATGCAATTTGCTTACACCCTGAGTAACATCGAGGCTCTGAGAAGGCTGCGTGACGTTTGCTTTGAAGGGATGGCTGCAGTGATATTCTGTCCACATAATGTAAGCTCTTCTTTGCAGGGGGACACTATCTGATTAAAAACCCCTTTGAGGAGAGAATGCCACCATTGAGAAGGCTGCCTCTCCATCCTCCGCCCTCACATTTTGACATTATCATTATTTTGTTTTTCAAAGCAATATTTTAACTCCAAAGTTCACCTGCTAATCCTTAAGCTTCTGACACACCAGAATCAATAGGATGGGGATTTTGTTCTTCTCATTATTATTATGCATTGTTCTTGCCGGAAATTCTGCATTAATATTTATAAATGCTAGGGAAGCCATATATATTAAATTCATGTGAACAGACATATGTAAGGTATTCATGTTTCTATGTTGAATTGCAATACTCAATATCATTGATTATATTTTCACAAACTACAGCAAAAAAGATAAAAATGTCTACTTATTCGTCCACTTGAAACAATGGGGTGTTATTGTTTGGCTTGAATGTGTCTGTTAGTCAGATCCTTTAGATATGACATTATGATATTACTCTACAGACCAGCAGCCTGATAGTTGGTTGGTTATTTCAAATCAATATTTGAATCTCACCTTTCCTGACCTCTAGGTAGAAGTAAAGGGTCTCCCTTGCCCGAAAGCCAACCGTATCCGACTCCAGGAGTCACAGATCATCTCCATTTATAGCCAAAGAGTCAGCGCTATCTGTGTCTGGATCCAGCCCACAGGCCATAGGTTGAGAACCTCTGATCTAGTCCAAACCCTGTGAAGGAGGCATTATAGGGAATCAAACTCGCAATCTCTGGCTCCCCAGCCAGATACCTACCCACTGAGCTTATAAACGAGATCTCTCCAAGAGTTCTCCAAGATCAGATATCAAATGTTTTTCTATAAAAAAGGTGCTTAAAACCCACTGGTTGGATGGATCTTAGGGAAGTATCTGATGTGTTGTACATGGTGAATTGTTCGAGACTGCTCTTTCTTTTGTAAAAAGAGCTTTCTCTTCTTTTGTTGTTTGCCGCTCTGAGTGGCGTTTGCACCAGAAGGGCGGGATATAAATAAAACCTAATTAAATAAATAAATACTGGTTGCACAATCTAGGATCCTGCCTGTGGTGGTCAGTAGTCTATGACAGATATATTTGAATGCAGACATACCTAAGTGGATAGTCTGTTGACTCTGACCTTTTGAAGAGAAGGAGCTAGTTTCTCATTAAATCAATTATTCAAGACTTTATTTTTTCAAAATACCTCTATTGTTTATAATGCTGGAATCTGCTATGGGGAAGGAGAGGAGGGAAACCTCATGTCTGCTTTCCCAAGCCGATCAGATGTTCTCCACAGTCCCTCCTTCTGAATGGCAACTTCACTTCAAGTAGAGTCCTCAAGCCATTCTCTATCTCCTTTGCATCAGAGTGTGGCACAATTTAAAATCATGAAAGTGAAATATTGGTAAAATCCAAATCATATTAAAACAAGCAACCACTGAATATATGAAGAACAGTCCTTGTGCGACTTACTTTTGTGGACTACCATTCTCAGAATCTTCCTTCTAGCATGCCCAAGGGAAAGCTGTTTTCCCCCCCAGGAGGTGCCTTCCAAAAAAGTAACTTTTCCTAGCTTTGGTAGTGAAAGTGCAGTGGATTCTTTACGAAAAAATCATTAGAACTTGCTCAACATGTGTTCGTCTGTCAAAGCAATGCTTATTGTTGCATTATTGCTGATGTCATATACATACCCTCCTGAAAGCATCGTACTGTATTCTATTTTATTGATTTTATTTCCTGTAACCCAATCCAAGCCTCTGGGATGAGAGGGCTATGAATTTGCACAAACAAACCCCAAGCCATCCTTTAAGCCTATGAGCAACGATAGCCTCTTTATGAATTTCTGGAAGAGGACCAAGTCCTTTCAATCGCAGCTACTTCTGCAAATAAATAATAATTAAAAAAGAGATTGAATTTCTGCCACTGGCACCCTTAGCTGAATGGGCAAAGTGGAAGCAAACACCTGAATAGTTTAAGCAACAGCACACAAGATGGGATTCATTTTACAGTTTTGCCACCCGCCCAGAGGCTGTTAATCCAAAATGATTTTATCCAGAGGAAAATGGAGTTGAGGAAGGTTTTGGCCCAATGCCCACTAGAGTAAAACACACACACACACACCAAAGTCACTACTTTGGAAGGTAGAACAAGATATGTGTAGAAGAAGGAGGAGGAGGAGGAGGAGAAGGAAAGGAAGAAGGAAAAGGAGGAGGAAAAGGAGAAGGTGGAGAAAGATAAAGAGGGGGAGGAGGGGGAGAAAGATAAATTTTATTTATTTATTTATTCAAAATTCTATTGCCGCCCAACTCGGCAACGACTCTGGGCGGCTAACAAAAATTAAAAACAACATCACCTAACTAAAAAACTCTTAAAACCCCATTTAAAAATTCAAAATGTTTTGCCCACTCACCCCATCTATTGAAAGAGATCCATCGGTGCCCCACACCTGCCCTGCCAGCCAGGTTTTCAGTTTTTTCCTAAAGGGCAGCAATTCTGTCTGTAGCTGTAACTCTGTTGGCAGGAGGTCCCATAGGGCCGGTGCGGACACGGAGAAGGCCCTCCTTCTTGTGCTAGAGAAATGAGCCCCTCTAGCTCATGGCACAGTTAGGGAGCTCCTACGGTCTGCTCTGGTTGGACGGACAGATGTTCTTGGGGTGACGCAGTCTCTTAGATATCCTGGCCCACTACCATGTAGGGCTTTAAAGGTCATTACCAGCATCTTGAATTGCACCTGGAGGCATATTGGTAACCAGTGCATCTCCCGGAGCAGTGGTGAGGCGCGGGTATGACGCCCACACCCCATCACCACCCGGGCAGCCACATTCTGGACCAGTTGCAGCCTCCGAATGGTCATCAAGGGCAGCCTCATGTAGAATGCATTACAGTAGTAATCTAGTCTAGAGGTGACCAGAGCATGCATGACCATGAGCAAGGAGTCCCGGTTCAGGAGCGGGCGTAACTGGCGGATCACACAAAGTTGTGTAAAAGCCCTCCTGGCCACGACTGCCACCTGCTCTTTGAGCAGTAGTCGTGACTCCAGGAGTACCCCCAAGTTATGCACCGGGTCTGTCTGGGGCAAAATAGCCCCATCCAGAACCAAAGATGGTAACTCATGAGATAACGCAGAGCCCATAATCCATTGCCGCTCAGTCTTGCCCGGATTCAGTTGTAGCCCGTTGTCCCCCATCCAGATCCCAACAGCCTCCAGACACCTGGATAGGACTTTGGCAGCATCGCTTGGATCACCACGGGCCAAGATGTGCAACTGAGTATGTACAACTGATGATACTCATAAAGAAGAGGAGGAGGAGATGATGATGATGGAGGAGGAGGAGGAGATTATTTACCCACCTAAGCAAGTTTCAGCTCCCTGTGGCAATACATTTTCTGTGCCATTCCTTCAAGAGGGCAAATTACCTAAAACAACAAAAATCTGCCAAAGTTACCCATCCCGTCCAAATGATTTGTTTGTTTGGTTTCTCCAGATGGTAGCCCTGACAAGGCTTTCTTTTCTCCCCTGTATCCAGATAGGCAGAGTTTTTCTGCTCAGTGAATCAGAAAACTAGATAATCAACCCTAAAGTTCTGCCCTCCGGTGCTAACCAATACCTGATACCTTTAGAAGAGAAACATATTCACTTCCCAAGAAAGTACCCCCAGAGACCTGGTCTCTCTGTGGGCGAGTCGGTTTACCCCCTGAAGCAAGGGGGCTGATTGTCTTCATTATCTTACTTTTCTGAGCTGCAAAAGGTTTGTTTGCTGGCAGCAGTCTCCAATTAATCCAGTCATCACTTCGCACCAAATTGCAGTCCTTTGTCTGCAAAGCAAGTTGAGTTGGCTAATACCGCAGGGGCTCGGGGACAATGATGCTAAAATGCTCAACATTTTTTTTTTAAAAAATCTCTTTTTAAAAAGTGGGTTGTTTTTTTTAATTCTGTGGAGATCTATCAGGTTTCCTTTGGGCAGAGGAAGGTTTAGCTGGGTTGGCATTTTACAAGCCTGTTGGAGAACTATTTGGATTGTAAATGGATATTTCAAAAAGAGATCTGCTCTATTTGGGACATCGATAGTGGAAATTTTGTGCAACTTTTTTTTAAAAAAAGTGATGCCCATTTTAAGGGGTTCTCCCCACCGCAACATGAATGTGTTTGAGACTCAGTATGTTTGAAAGCAATAGCGATTAAGGGTTGGGAAAGATCCTTCAAGTGGTATCTCCTAAACTCATCGGTATTAACCATGTGATTTCAAAATTTATTTTCCTTTTTTTAAAAAAAAGAAAAGAAGAATGAGCAGTAGGTATAAAGGAGGGGTTCTCAACCGTTTCAAGCCATGCTCTATCAGACAGCTGAGCAGGCCGGACTGGTGGTTTCCCCTGCCATAAACACTGCCATAAAATGCATCCATGGCTGTTGTAAACGCTGCTGTAAAACACATTTATGACAGCCATAAAGACGAATGCAGCTGTTTCTGCATCTTCTGGCAGTGGCGGCGGGAGTGAGAGTGGTGGACCACAGGAAATGGTGCCATGGGCTGGATCTAGTCCATGGACCATAAGTTGAGAACCCCCGATATAAAGGGATTACTCAAGATCATCTGACAGCCAATGAGAGCAAAATCTACCATTATGTGGATCAACCACACCAATGTCCTATTCACAAAATGGCTTGAATCTTGTTGCCTAATAATGATGGTGTAACTCCACTGGTGTAACTTTCAAAGTTAACAAAGGTAAAGGTCGTCCTTGCTCGAAAGCCAGTTGTATCCGACTCTAGGGTTCAGTACTCATCTCTGTTTATAGCAAAAGAGCCAGGGCTGTCTGTGTCTGCAGATGTTTCCATGGACATGTGGCAGGCATGACTAAACACTGAAGTCCATGGAATTCTATTAACCTTGCCACTGAAATGGTACTGGTACCTATTTATCTACTTGCAATTTCTTGCTTTCAAATTGCTAGGTTGGAAGGAGCTGGGACAGAGGGGGGAGCTCACTCCATAGTGCAGCACTCGGGTCTCGAGCTGCTGATCTGCCGACCTTCCAGTCATCAAGTTCAGCATCAATTGGGCAAAAAACCCCGGTTACATTTATAAACTGATGGGGTCTGAACTCTCTGCGACAAACTAGGAAAGGGACCTTGGTGGCCTGTTCCAGCAAGGCTGTTCTTATGTTATGTTATGGCATCTGTCACAAGACCTTATGCAGACAAGAGTGTAGAAAAGTTATGGGTGGGAACACAATTCCCAGAATTCCCAATCATCTTAGAAAAGTTATGTTTCAGATTTTGTTAGCCCTCTTCCGGGACACACAGAAAGAGTCCCCTTGAAGACTGTGGTATTCTTGAGACCACAATCTGGCCTACCCTGGTAAATGGCAACCGTGTGTTGCCGGCTAATCTTTCTCACACTAGGTCAGGCGAAAGGAACTGTGGAATGGACTCACCAAAAGGTGCCTTCGTTTTGGCAGCTTCACGTCCGGCCTAGACATGGAAGAAGAAGACAACGCTTTCTTCCAGGGAGCTTTATGAAGTTTATTGTTTTTTGCTGTACCACCCAAATTTCTCGTAGCAGGAGAGGGGAAAACCCGTTCTGTGATTGTTGAGTCCAGAACAAGAACCAGCAAGATCGGGTTAAACTCAGTGATTCTTTATTCAGCTCATACTTCGGACTGGGGACTACGTACAGGGGTGGCCTCTATACAGTGATTTGACCGTTACAGAACTAGATACATTTAGACGGACTTCCGGAGGACAACAAAGTTCAACATTTCCCGCTTTGGCATACATTTGAATTTTGCGCCTTTAGAAACGGCGCACGTCTGCTCTTCCACTTTGGCGCGGCTTGTCTTTTGAAATAGAAATAAGCCTTGGACACAAGCTGCAAACCTTCACCATAAGCTGGTACGGAGTGTGATTTTTCTAACTTGGGGTTATTAAGCGCATTAGCAACCAACTCCTCTGATACATACATACATACATACATATATATACATATATACATATACATATACATATACATATACATATATATATATATATATATATATATATATATATATATATATATATATATATATATATATATATATATATATATATATATATATATATATATATATATATATAATATATATATATATATATATATATATAAAGAAGAAGGAGATAATAACCCTGTTTGCCTTGGTGGCTCAAAGATCGGAGGCATGAATGCACGTTGCCATGAGCACTGCCTCGCAGAACGGGAGGGACGATCAAATAAATAATGAGTTGTTTAAAATCTGCGCTCCCTCTTTGAGGCTACATTCCCCCGTGGTTGAAGACACACCGAAGGTCAACGGGGTTAGACAGCAATAAAAGCCGGGCATGGCAGCACTAAGGAACGGGGAGGGGACAAGGTACAAGGGTCACCCTGAATAGAAGCCTTTCATCCCTCCATTGAGAAAATGATTCTTTGGGTGGAACCGAGTTTTCTTCTGGCTTCCCTTGCTGCCCATTGATGCTTCCTCCACCCACCCTGGCAACCGATTCATAAAAGAGAGGGAAGGGGAACAGAGGGGTTGACGTACCCCTGCTGGTCCTAGTAATGAGTGGGGAGGGTCCAGGATGGAAAGTGGGGCTCAGATGTTGCCGGGGATGAGCTGGCGCAGGAGAAGAGCGCCCGCCCGGGCAAGATCAGAGAGGTGGCAGGAGGCCGAGACTGGGAAGCTCAGAGCAAAAGAAGATCTCGCTTCCTTTTTGTCTGGGGACAACTGGCTCCAGTTTATATATTGACGTATTGATTCTTGTGGGGGGGGAGGGGAGAATTGCCACATCTCAGGGGAGGAGAAAGTTTGATTTTATTGAGTATATGGTGCCTTTAAGGCCAGAGTGACCTTCTCCTTCGAAAACCCACCTGCTGCCCAAGCCCACTGCGAAGATGTTTGCGCAAAGTGTGCACAGTGCTAATTTAGGAGGTGGTGCAGGGAATCAGGCATTGATAGCAAGTAGTGGCTTAATGGTTAAGATGCTGGGCTTGATGACTGGATGGTCGGCAGGTCAGCAGTTCGAGACCTGTGTGCTGCATGACGGAGTGAACTCCCGTCTTTGTTCCAGCTCCTGCCAGCCTAGCAGATTGAAAGCAAGAAATTGCAACTAGGGACAGAGACAGGAACTCATTATTTATTTATTTATTCCCAGTCCAGGATATCCTCAAAACTCTTATCCAATACCAAATGTCTAATAAGTTAATTTTCTTCCTGCCAACTTCTAAATTGTCCAGATTTTTCATCCATACATGGTGATTGAGAATACTAGAGTATGGATGATCTTGATTTGGTCTCCAGTGACATATCCTTACATTTGACAATCTTTTCTAATGCCTTCATTTTTGCCCTTCTGAGTCTTAAACTTCTTCTGATTTCTTGGCTGCCATCCCCATTGGGAGTGATGATTGAACCAAGGTATACAAAATTTTCCACCATTTCAAATAGGGCTGTTGTTTTTTTAAAATTGTGTTTTTGCTGTTTTTAGTATGTTTTCCCATCTTTTAAAATTGATTATTTTTAAATGCGGTCATAATGTAACATTTTTTTAGCCCTTAATATTATATATATATATATTGGGTTTTAATTGGTTTTAATTGGTTGTACTGTTTTATGTGTGTTTTAACTTGTTGTGAGCCGCCCAGAGTCAGGTTTACCTGATTGGGCGGCATATAAATTTGAATATAAATAAATAAATATATATATAAATATATATTATTTTTAGTATTGTAAGACATCTCGTGTCCTTTTCAGGAGAAAGATGGGTTATAAACAAACAGACAACTCAACAATGTCTTGTCAAATGTGTTGCCCTCCAAATCCAACTTTTCAATAGACATTATTGCATGGCACACCAGTAAACTGATGTCAGTCTTCCTTGTTACATAGTTTTTTTGGGGGAAAATTCCTTACAGCCTCATTACACTAAAAGAATCTCTTTACCTGTAACTAGTAGCTTCCCAGCTCTTGGTGAGACAGGTGGCCATCCTAGAGTATGGCCTGTTTGGTCCATCCATTCCTGAGTTATTGAACTAATTGCCTGCCATGAGGATTAATTTAGTAGCTCTTAAAGAACAGCCTACCACTTCCTAAGGAAAGACAGGTGGGTAAATGAGTAATTAAGTGTTCTTGTGGGTGGGTGGGTGGGGGGGACTGATTCTCAATTCTGGAGCCAATTGGGTGGGTGGTTGGGGGAATAAAATAAAACCTGGAACCAGCCCTTAAGTGGGTTCAGGTAATCCCTGTTACAACGGGCAGGCTGTGTTATCACCTGAGGCAGGTAGAATAAGTTTTGCTACACATTCCTCACTCACAGTAACATCCCCTCTCATCTCCAAAATGCTATCACCAACATCTGTACCTCATCTGGTTACATTCCCCACCCCGGATCCACAGAGACTTTTACAGTCTGCCCTAAAAATCAAACACCATCCAAAATGCACCATGGCGGAAACATTTCCCATTTTGCAATGAGTGAGTTTTGGGATAATAACAACCTTGCATGCATTCAACACGGGGATCAGTGGAAGGGGTGCCTTTTGGACCCAGAGAGATACTTGTTTCTCACCAAGGTATCCCTTGCTCAAAAGCTAGTCATATCTGACTCTAGGGTTCAGTGTTCATCTCTGTTTCAAAGCCAAAGAGCCAGCACTGTCTGCTTCTGCAGACATTTCTGTGGTCATGTGGCAGGCATGACTAGACATGGGAGCACACGGAGCACTGTTACCTTCCCACCGAAGTGGTCCCTATTTATCTACTTGCAATTTCTTACTTTCGGACTGCTAGGTTGGCAGGAGCTGGGACAAAGAAGGGAGCAAATTCTGTTCTGTAGTACTCGGGAATCAAACTGCTGACCCTCCGCCTCCTAGTCACCATCTTAGCCACATGAGCCACTGCAGTCTCCTGCACTAACTATTACCAAAGTTCTCTTTTGGGGGGTTTGGTTCCCATTTTCCTCTCTTCCTGTTTGTTTCCTACACTTCCTTCCTGTTTGTTTCCTTCTCTTCACCCCTAGAACTCCAACCATGAGTTTGACTAGTATATTTCTCCCATCTACATAGTTGAAAAAGATTAAGCTCCCTATTTTTATTTTTATTCTTCTGTTTGTAACTACTGTATGGAACTGTATGTAAAGACACACTCCTTTTTTTTTTGGCTTCAAGAGTAATTTTTAATACTCAATATGCTGGTTATTGAAAGGAGAGATAGAATATAGAGAATTTAAGTGACTTTTATTCCTTTTGTCTGTGCATGCTGTTGTTTTCCTTTTTTCTCAGCTAGTTTTAAAGAAATTACCAAATTTCACTAGCAGTGAGCAAGGTTGTGAGTTATCCAGAACTCTTCACCTGCCTCTGTAGATTTTTGGAAGGTAGCGTAACATAGAAATCCAAAATTTTATCCATTAAGTTTGCATTTCAGCTCAGTTTAGAGGTACACAGAAAGAGCCTCCTCAAATATTGTGGCATTTTTGAACCACAATCGGGCATACCCTGGTAATGGCAACCTTGTGTTGCCAGCTAATCTTTCTCACACTAGGTCAGGTGAAAGGAACTGCAGAATGAACTCACCAAAGGGTGCCTTCATTTTGACAGTTTCACTGGAAGAAGAAGCTCAGTCTAGGGCAGGGGTTCCCAACCTTTCCCGCATTGTGGACTGGCTTCATGCTAAACAACCTTTCCATGAACTGGCAAGTGGGGCAGTAGGACCGGACGGCACAAGCACACATCAAAATACGACAAAGTGCACGCTGCACACAGGCAGGGGAGGAGGCCCACTGCAGCCCAAAAACAAGGAGGGGCCCAGCCGCCCACCAGCCACAAAGTCCGACTCAAGCAGCGAGGCATCACACTGCATGCAGGTGGGGGGACGGAGCCCCACCACAGTTAAGCAATGTGGAGGAGGGGCCCGGTCACCTGCCCATCTGCTGTGTGTGAAGCCCACGCCCCACCCTACCCACCAAAACTGCAAAAATGGGGAGAGGAGGAATGGGGGAAAAACATTTTTCAGTTTGAGAAAAGAAATTAATATGTGCTGTCAAAACATAGTGAGGAAGGAGGCTTTGCATCCTATTTAAGCAAAGATTTCTGCCATGTCATGACAGAGACAGTATCTTTGTCTCTCTTGCTGCTAAATCCTTGACGTAAAGTAGGGTGGGCAACTTGCAGGCTTCCAGATGTTATTGAAGCTCTTGGCAACCTCAGTTAATGTTGCTAGTGTTAAGGGATGCTAGGAATTATAGGTCAGCAACATCTGGAGAGCTGAACCTGGTCCATCTCTGTCTTAAGTGGATTCTTAACCAGAGGTAGGCATGGGCTTTTGTTTAATGTGCTTTCCTTGTTGTTCAAGCTTCCTCCTCCGAGCTCATCAGCACATTTATGTATGGTGCAACATTTCTGGATAGGAAGGATTAGCCAACTGCACACCATTGTTCAGGGGGGCCCTGAGTGTACTCACAATGCCCCCTACTCTTTGGGAAGGCTCTTTCTATGTCCCCTTTCTCAGATATTGGAAATAACTCGTTATATATGACTAGCAATTCATTCCTTTCTCCAATAGTTGAATGTATCACTGAAATAATGATTTTTTTAATTTAATGGGAGATAATTTCTTTCCTTCCAGCATTAAAATACAGTACTTTATTTACTTTTATGGAGGGGTGGCCTCTACTCTATGAGGAACAAGAATCTTTGATGGCTCAAAAACTAGTCTATGTTGCTACCCCATAGGCAACAATGAGGAGGATGGGAGGATATTGGGGTTTTGTTCACTTCCTCTTTTACTCCTTCAGGTGTGGAGTGAGATACAAGGTTCTTGCTCTGGCACTTCTAGCAGCCTCCACAGGTGTAATTTAGTGCTCTTGAAATGTTTCTTTGATGTTATATCTCCACCTTCCTCTGGGTCTGCCTCGTAGTCTTTGCACTTCTCCTCTTTCCACAAAAGCCTTGTATGGCATGGAACTCCAAGACATTCTCTCCAAATGGGCAAACCACTTTAGTTGTTGTCTTTATATGTCATTTACGAGTAGTTCTGTTCCAATTCTTTCCCTTATAACCTCATTCCTGATTTTATCCCTTCTAGTCACTCCAGCAGCCTTCCTCAGACATCTCACTTCCATGGTGACCAGCTTTCATTTATGTTTTGTTGTAAGTGTCCATGTTTGGCACCATCTTGTTTACCTCAGGTGGCAAAATAGCTTGGAGGGCCCTTGTTGGAGCGCATGGTCTGAGCCATTGCACACATGCACACACGCACGAATGCACGCACGCACGCACTCTTTCTTTCATTACTTAGAAGTGATTTTTCATAACAATTTTTCAAGAGTTGACTCGCTGAGTTGTGCCACCCAGATGAGGATTAAGTCTACCTTTCATCTATGGAGGTTCTTTTTCTACATTTCCATCACTGATTTCTTCTTGAGCATACCCGTCAAGTGCGGCTCCTGGAAATACGGGAACTGCTCCGGCCTGGGTGCGCATGCGCCACAAAAAATCATCTGTGCTAACACAGAACCCCTCTGCACATGCACAGAACCTCTCTGCGCATGCGCAGAGCCTATCTGCAATAGGTGTGTGTGTGCAGTAACCTCTTTAACCACCGTTCAAATACGGGACGGTGGTGGGAAAGGGGAGGAACGAGCGGAGAAATACGGGAAATCCCAGCCAATCTGGGATACTTGACAGGTATGTTCTTGATCAAGACCTTTTCCATATCTTGCACCCTCCTTATTCCCTTTCATAAATTGTGAAAAGTCACCAGAGAGAAAGGGCAGGTAGCATCCAGGCACAGTATCTTGCATCCGGGCGTGCTGAGCGATAGTTCTCAGAGCGCATGTTGAACGATCGCGTGATGGGGGAAGAGAAAGTCATCCCCCGCCATCGTACCCAATTAAAATTCATACCCTTTAACCTTCTGAGCCCTCCAAGATCTCTATCATTAAGACGGATTCCACCACGAGATGCTTTGATATTCTCAATTATTTGTATGCCTGGGAAATCCCAAATAAACATTTGTGAAATCCATTTCCAAAGACGTTAACACTTGTGAAACCTGCATGCCCCAAAGGGATTAGAAAAATTTCCATGTCAAATATTTGAAGCAGAGCACTTCTATGGGAGAAAACAGTGGGCCTCCCCCACCTCTCCTGTTTTGACGCCTTTCATTTCCATAAACTAGATTACTTTCTGAAATTACTTTCACACAGAGAACAGTTTCTATTGAATTCCAGTCAGTGAGCTCCTCGGAGTGTGAGTTGAATAAAAATATCAGCAGGCCGAAAGTCACTTCCCAGATTTGCTGGCGTTTGCGTCTCGCGAAGATTGCAGAAGGAGCTTCAGATTTATATCTTGAAGAGAGTTCAAAATATGCCCAGGCAGATTTTCTTAGGATAATTGCTAAACTGCTCCCTGCTTTAGAGCTCCTTGGTTTTCCCACCTCCTCATACCTAGCTAATAAGGACTTGATCTGTTTGCTTAAGGAGAGATATTTTTTTTGCCAGCCGCCAAAGCTCTTCCAGAGAAGAGTTTTATCCACCTCTTTCGAAAACGCACTTTGGCAGAGAAGGCGAAATCGCGGGTGAAAACTCCTGAACTTAAGAAAAGAAGGAGATTTGCAAAATCCGGCTTCTTGGGAATGACCCTCTGATAATAGTTGGCATAGTTGGGTGTGTTGGAGGAGGAACAGGGAGTTCAAATCCCCATTGTGCCTCCTGGGAGGAGGACACATCTGCAGTGACATGTAGTTGATAGGCTCCCCGCCACTTGTATGGCCTTGGGCAAGCTGAATGGTGGTCCCACTAGCAAAAGGATCTGGTGAAGACCTTATACCTAGGAAACTCGAGGGTTACCATAAGTCAGAATTGACTCCTCTGTCATTCGACATCCTCTAGAGTCTGCCCAGATCTACACCCACTACTTCAGTTATGGCGAACCTTTTAGAGACCGAGTGCCTAAACTGGAACCCAAAACCCACTTATTTATTGCAAAGGGCCAACACAGCAACACGGGAGGAAGGAAACACTCCCATTGGCTGCTGGGCAGAGGGGAGGGTGAATGCTGTGGTGGGGGAGGAAGGAAATGCTCCCATTGGGCTGCTGGGCAGAGGGGGCAGGGTGAACGCTGTGCTGAGGGAGGGAGGATGCGCTCCCATTGGGCTGCTGGGCAGAGGGGTGGGTGAATGCTGTGCTGTGGCGACTGCACAGTTGTCCACAGAAATGGCTCTGAGTGCCACCTCTGGCACGGATGCCATAGGTTCACCACCACTGCACTACGTCAACGATGCTGTCTAGCCATCTCATCCTCTGCCGCCCTTTCCCCTTTTGCCTTCAATCTTTCCCAGCATCAGGGCCTTCTCCAGTAAGTCCTCTCTTCTTATTTGGTGGCCAAAGTACTTGAGCTTCAGCTTCAGTATTTGTCCTTCCAAGGAGCAGTCAGGGTTGGTTTTCTTTAAAATTGATCTCCTTGCAGTCCTGGGAACTCTCAAAAGTCTTCTCCAGCACCACAGTTAAAAGGAAAGCACAAGCAGGACCTTGGTAGCAGACAGCGCTGGCTCTTTAGCTATGAAACAGAGATGCGCACCGAACCCTAGAGTCTGATATGACTGGTTTTTGAGCAAGGGTGAACTTTACCTTTACCTATTCTTTGAGTCTATGTAGCTTAAAAAATGTACCATCAATATGTATTGTTTGGAACTATCTGATCCCATTCAACTGGAACACCTTCCTTACCATCTGAGGCTGCAACGGTTGGGCCTTTTCACTCTTGAACGACGGCGTCTAAGAGGTGACCTGATTAAAATTTATAAAATCATGCACTGTTTGGACAAAGTAGATAAGGAAAAACTGTTTTCCCTATCGCACAACACTAGAACTAGGGGACACTCAATGAAACTTTTGGGTACTAGTTCTCAAACAAATAAGAGAAAGTACTTTTTCACCCAGAGGATTACTGGTCTATGGAACTCCCTGCCAGAAGAAGCGGTGACAGCTGTCAGTCTTGACAGCTTTAAGAAAGGATTAGACAAGTTCATGGAGGACAAGGGTATCAATGGCTATAATAATGGATACTTAAGGACAACCTCCGGGTTGGAGAGATAGGCAGGATATCTATCAATGCCATTTCCAGGGAATCCAAAACAGGTGAAGGCATCTCCTTGGGAATACCCTGAAGGAAATGGTGAGCCACTGTGTGAGACAGAAGGCTGGACTGGATGGGCTATGGCCTGTCCCAGCAAGGCTCTTCTTATGTTCTTATCCCTACATCATGTTTAATATCACCTATGTGTCTGCTGAATTGCAAGTGCCAGAGAAACAAATTGCTGTAATTGTTTACAATGCCTAGGCTGGAGAATATATCAATTCACGCATGGTTAGTTTGACTAGGACCGTGATGGCGAACCTTGGCACTCCAGATGTTCTTGGACATCAATTCCCAGAAGCCCAAGCCCCCATGAATCCACACGAATGGGTTTGCTGTGATTCATTCGGCCCCCATCACTCCTGGAATTGGAAGTAAAATGTGCCCGTACGTTATGAAATTAAACTAGGCGAGAAGGAATTGTTCCAAAGACTATATTGGTTTTCTGTATGACTTTAGTGCAAAAGGAAACCTGGCAACTGGTACACTTGGTACAGGGCTGTAATTCCACATTAACAGCGTGGTTGAAAGGTACACAGAGAGTTGGACCCAAAGTTCAAAGTTCTTTGACTGGATGAGCATCTGTGCCAGTTTTACCTTTTCCAGAAGTCCACATTTCCCCCTAAAATGTCAAGTTTCCCCTGTCCCACCGATGAATTCTTTGTGAACTTTGAGGTTCTCATCCACAAATGAATCGAATGAAAAATCTCGTTCCTTCCCTATGCAGACCTTGAGATATATAGTAAATCACACGACTCTACTTCATCTGGCTGTTTATGTAGACCACTTACATAATCAATCATAGCACTGCTTTTCTTTGAATCCTAGAGAATTCACTGCCATTAACAAAAACTGGGTTGTCCCTTCTTGCTTCCTTTTGTTTTCTTTCTGGCTTATAACTGATCAGTTGATCAATTGATTGGTTCAAATTAATATTGCAGCATCTCAATAGAGGGTCTGGGGATGTTTAATTAAAGATCTCCGCCAAATATCTCCCAGAGACATGACTTATTGTGGATAAAATCATCTTACTTAGCTTGAATGAAGGACTAGACGCAGAATCCTTACCACAATCCTATCAGCAACAGACACTCCTCTTTTCCTTACAGGGCACAACTCTGATTAAATTCTGGTGAACAATTTCAGGCCAGTGTCTTCTTTCCCCTTGTCATCATCTCTGTTGACCCCCACCCTTCTCTTCGCTTCTCCCTCAAAGACAGTTCAAGTCCAACATACACAATAGTAGCCATGAGATAAAAACAGACATACAAATGAGAGGATTTACCACTGTGGAAATGATGATTTTCTACAAACAGAAATGGAAACGACTGACTTAGTGAATCAAACATTTTACTGGTTTTCTTGCGTGGGCTCCTGGCTTCTGTGGAATTAATAGGAAAGTCTCTTTTTCTCCTGTGTAGCTTTCCCTGCAAATTAAATTTGTGTTAATTTTGTGTGTGTGTGTGTGTGTGTGTGTGTCTCCAAGCATATTAGAATGCACAAGGACTGAGGTTTGGGAGGCCATGTGTGTACAGGTATATTTCTGTGTTTGAGGAACACGTTTTATCAGGTGCGTGTAGGGGGTCTTCTTCTTATTCCATGTCTAGGCCAGATGTGAAACTCCCAAAATGAAGGACCGTACGGGCGCATTTTACTTCCGCTTCCATGAGCGACAAGGGAGGCATGGGCCGGATGAGTCACAGTAAACCCATTCATGTGGATTCATGGGGGCTTGGGCTTCTGGGAATTGAAGTCCAAGAACATCTGGAGTGCCAAGCTTCACCATCACGGGATTAGGACCAAGTAGCAGACAATATTTATTTTTTGTGATTCATTGTATTTGATCTTTACCCCCTGTGGTTCGGTGTGCTCAGAATAATCTTCTGATCAAGGAGTGCATACTGGAGAAAGATGAAGTTGGCCTGTTCAACACTGAGTGGAGCTGTAATTAAGAATTAAAACAAAACAAGGCAACAAAAACAAATTAATGGGCGCTCGTGGTTGCCGCTAATGATATGTTTTGCGAAGTTGTTTAAAACAATGCAGCATGTTTCCTTCCGCAATATGCAAATTATGCAGTTTAGTGGTGTGTCTCCCGTTGAACAGTAATTAGACATAATTTGGTCCCAAGATTTCAGCATTTGTCTTTATGTCACTAAGTTTGCGTTTAAACACCCTTCATGTTGATTCAGGGCGTGACTGTGTTCCTTAAGCCTTCCGCATGCAATCAAGGTAATCACAAGCTAAGCTGCATCAAGACGCGACAGATCAAAACATTGCAATTGTTTCGTAATGGGCTGATTAACGACCCAATCTTGTGTTATGGTTATGATTTCTTCTAGGAGGTCTAAAAACAGTCCCTTTTCTCATTGTTATCATTGCAACAAGTTTGTGAGGCCGGCCGGGCTGAAAGATAGTAATCTGAACGAGTTTACACAATGACATTGTCGCTGATTGAGCAGGGTTTTCTCTGTCTTAATCCAACGATTGAACCACTACATTATGCTAGTTCTAGGGTGTAGTACCAGTTCATTTTTAAACATAACTTCCAAAAGAGAAAACAGAACTTTTTGGTTTAAGCAAAAAATAACAGTGGAAGCCACTACACTATTCAGGACATGCATCAAATTACACCTGTCTTCACTTGAATCTCAGATACACGGATACACTCTTCTCATCCCCTAAAGAATGTTTGTTCTTGCCATAAAGAACATTCTTGAGGCTACACAAGAGCAAAATCAACTTAGAAGATGAAGGAAGAAGCTCACTGAACGAGGTATTACATTAATGGAGGATTTGGCTGAGGAACTCAACCTCCCCTACGTCACTAAATGTAGGATCAACATGTTCAAACAGGGGCTGTTGGTGGTCAACAAGATACTATGTGAATATGGAAAAATACAGAATCCGGCTTATTTGCTGTTCTGTCGATTACTACTGGAAACACGTTCCAATGAGGATTTTCATTTGGTCAATGATAAAGCCAAGAAGGTGGTTTCATTCTGGCAGTTTGAAGTTTGACTTGGAGACAAAAGAAGAAGGCTCTTCTTGTACCTTAGCTCCCACACAAAAGGTGAGGTCCCTCCACTTATAGAGGAATGAGCCCATTCAACACAGCAAGACTTTCTTCCCTAGCTGTGGATCAACTAGATTTGACAAGTACAGTAAACAACAACAACAACAACCCAAACCCATAGTTGACCACCTCCCTACATTGACCATCTCCCTAAGTTGACCTAATTTTCATAGACCAGACATACACCATATACACACAATAGAAAGTCAACCTCTCTATATTGACCACCTCTGTAAATTGCACCTTGACCACCTGGACCTTGACACATGGTATTAATTTACTCTTTATAACTTGACCAGTTGAGTCCAGTCTGCACCAAGGGCAAGAAAAGTGAAATACAGAATGAGTAGAATACTACAGCTTCTGTAGTGGATCATTGCTAAAATGCAACCCTATTGTCTGTCTGCAGAAGCAAAAATCATCTGCTGCTTCAATTACTGCTCTGGATGCTTCTCTCTGGATTAGTTCAGCTTGGAATAAAGTTCAGCCTGAAACAATACAGAAGTGCTCCAAAAAAGCTGGATTTGTTACAACTCAAGAGTGTTGCATCCTCACTAGACAGCCCACCTCCCATGGCAGGATTTGAAGGAGTAGATTTTGAAGCTGTTGTTGCAACGGATGATGACGTAGCAATCTGCAATGAACCTCACCCAGAAGCAATTTTCCAATCATTATTGACTGAGGTACAACCCAACAGAAAAGTGCTGGAAGAATTAAATGAGGTAAGGTAAAGGTAAAGGTTTCCCTTGCTCGAAAGCCAGTCGTATCCGACTCTAGGGTGCAGTGCTCATCTCTGTTTCTAAGCCGAAGAGCCAGCGTTGTCTGCTTCTGCAGACATTTCCGTGGTCATGTGGCAGGCATGACTAGACACCGGAGCGCACGGAACGCTGTTACCTTCCCACCGAAGTGGTCCCTATTTATCTACTTGCAATTTCTTGCTTTTGAACTGCTAGGTTGGCAGAAAATTAAATGAGGAGAACACAGAAATTGCAGACATTCCAAAAGAAGAGGACGTCAGGTATTTGATAATGCAGTCCAAGGTCATTTGCCTTCGGAAAATGCCCAGGTATGCTGAATGGTATAGCCAGCACTGAAAGTGCTTTCTTCGCTTACCTTCGTAGTACAGTACTGTATGAATGATTATCCTGTATTTTCACTATGTCCGTTTCTGTATGACACTCTCTGTACAATAAAATGAGGCGTGTGTACATATCAGTACAGTTGTTTCATATGTTGACCAACTCCCATGATGGCGAACCTTAGCACTTCAGATGTTCTTGGATTTCAATTCCCAGAAGCTCAAGTCCCCATGAATCTGCACGAATGGGTTTACTGCGATTCATCCGGTCCATGCCACCCTCGTCACTCCTGGAAGCGGAAGTAAAAGATATTTGGCAGAGATCTTTAATTAAACGAGTATAATTATGGATACTTAAGGACAACCTCCGGGTTGGAGAGATAGGCAGGATATCTCTCAATGCCATTTCCAGGGAATCCTAAGCAGGTGAAGGCATCTCCTTGGGAATACCCTGAAGGAAATGGTGAGCCACTGTGTGAGACAGAATGCTGGACTGGATGGGCTCCTGTGGCCTGTTCCAGCAAGGCTGTTCTTATGTTCTTAACGTCCCCAGACGTGGATGAGAACCTCAAAGTTCACAAAGAATTCATAGGTGGGACAGGGGAAATCTGACATTTTAGGGGGAAATGTGGACTTCTGGAAAACTGGCACAGATGCTCATCCAGTCAAAGAACTTTGAACTTTGGGCCCAACTCTCTGTGTATCTTTCAACCATGCTGTTAATGTGGAATTACAGCCCTGTACCAAAGTGTACTAGTTGCCAGGTTTCCTTTTGCACTAAAGTCATACAGAAAACCAATGTAGTCTTTTGAACAATTCCTTCTCGCCTAGTTTAATTTCATAACGAATGGGCATGTTTTATTTCCGCTTCCAGGAGTGACGGGGAGGCGCGGGCCAGATGAATCGCAGTAAACCCATTCGTGCGGATTCATGGGGGCTGGGCTTCTGGGAATTGAAGTCCAAGAACATCTGGAGTGCCAAGGTTCACCATCATGGACCACCTCCATATGTTGACCACTTTCCTTCAGTCCCTTGAGTGGTCAACTTTCAGAGGTTTCACTGTCATTCTCACATAACTGTAGATAGCACTGGGCTGCAAATATTCTGCTTGCAGCTGATGGAAAGCCTATGTTTTATTACCGCTCATTCACAATACTACTCGTACATTGTATGGAGAGTGGGGTGGCTTGGGGTGGGGGTGGGGATCAAGGTTATCTACAAGATTTTTTTGGCACAGGAGAGAAGGACTTGTGGATTGTGAGCATAATACTTATGGATAGCATTCACCACTAACGTGAGTCTATCTGGCAAGGATACTCTATCAGTGAATTATTATTATTATTATTATTATTATTATTATTATTATTATTATTATTATTATTATTATTATTATTATTATTATTATTATTGCAATTTCTTGCTTTCGAACTGCTTAGGTTGGCAAAAGCTGGGATAGACTCTGTCGTGCAGCGAATGGGCCCCAAACTGCCATCCTTCAAACGCCACCAAATTCAGCATTTTAGCCTCTAAGCCACCATGGTCCTGTGAATTTCTATATTAGTAGGGGTGGATTAAATGAATCTTGGGGTTTCCTTCCTACCTTACATTTCTTCTAATGTCTGGCTGGACATCCCGCTATGGTAATGGAGTAGACTGCACAGCCAGCGACTCAACATCGAGTGTTGGGAGGTGGTAAATAACCTGACTCCCTAAAGGAGCCAATGGCTACGGGTGGATGAGCCCCTTTAGGTGGGGTGATGGTCCCCCTCAGTGGAGGAAATCCCACTGGAAACCATCATATTGGGCCCAATGGCAAAATGAGCGGAGGAGGAATTCTGATTCCCAACAGTCATGGAGGCGGGAAAAGACTGTGCCACATGGGTTGGATGTGAAGCCGCACCTTGATAGGCTGTGTCAGTCCATTGCAGTCCTGGTGATAAATCCTGCACATCTCATTTCATACGTGAGCAAGCAGGAGATGACTCCGTGATCACAGTGTATGGGTCACTTCATGACATGCTGGGATCTACCTTAAACAAATTCATGCCAGTGGCATTTTTCCTGCTTCAGGGGGGAAAATGTATTCTCGGATAAGAGTTGCAGCCGCTCCCGCCGGCATTTCTTTTTTGTGACAGAGGCCAAAATCTCCTTTATAGGTCTGGTGAGCCTGCCTAATTCCTGCGACACCAGAGATAAGAACATCTCATGCTGATGAGGGCATGGGTTAAAGATCTAAATACAGTGGTACCTCATACAGCAATTTTAATCCGCCCCACGGGGCTCGTTGTTGTATGAAATTGCATGTATTGTATAGGGATGCATCGTACAACGATTTTTTTTCACTAAGTGGTTTCTTCCACTGAAAAATTGTTGTATGATTTTATCCATAGGGAAAATTGTTATGCGGGACGCCTATTGTTATGCGGGACACCAACCTAATTGTTATATGATTTCATTGCTCATTGTTGCTCATTATTATTCGACAATTCTAAGGACACCAGAACTGCATAAAAGAGCATTCAGGTTTTCGGATTCTCTATATACCTAACTTTTTGGATGCTTGCGCATGTTAATAATCATTTATACTTGAATGATCTTTTTCCTAGCATGAGACAAGAGTATTAATAATTTCCAATCACTGCATTCCAAACATCAAAATTAAATAAGGTATTGTCTAAAACAACAATGCTACACATTTGCTTTAAACGAATTTAGTGTCGTTTCATTGTTTGGTGTGCAGTGGATGGAAATGTTAACTCTAGCAGGAAGTGTCAATATCTGCCTTATTAATTTTATATTGAAGCAGTAGATAGAGTTGCACGGACCGCTTCTCTGTATGTTTGGTTAATATTTTTTTGTGGGGAAATGGTGCTGGCTCCACGTAGGTAAGCTTGCACTTGTGTCGTGTAAGACCGAGTCAGGGCAGGGGGAGGGTAATCAGTGCAACAACTCAATAACTGGTCAACTTCTATTAGTGCAGCCAAAGAGTCAGCATTGTCTGTCTGCAGACATATCCATGGTCACGTGGCAGGCATGACTAGATGCCCGAGTGCACAGAACACTGTTATCTTTCCTGCGGAAGTGGTACCTATTTATTTACTTGCAATTTCTTGCTTTTGAACTGCTAGGTTGGCAGGAACTGGGATCAGAGGACGGGAGCTCACACTATCGTGCAGCACTCATGTCTCGAATTGGTGACCTGCTGACCTTTGGGTCATCAAGCTCAGCATCTCAAACACTACTCCACCACAGTTATGGGTCAGGAATTGTTTGTCCATTCCTGCATCTGGCAGTAATTCTTTTCAATGTGATATCATCTCAATATGTCTGACTGGACATCCCGCTATGGTAATGGAGTAGACCAGTAAGGGTGAACCTTTTAGAGACCGAGTGCCCAAACTGCAACCCAAAAACCCACTTATTTATCGCAAAGTACCAAAACAGCAACAGGGGAAGAAGAAAACACTCCCATTTGGCTGCTGGGCAGAGGGCTTGGGCAAAATCTGTGTAGTATTTCATACATAACAAGGAGTGACTGGACGTGTGCCCATAGAGAGGGCTCCAAGTGCCACCTCTGGCACTTGTGCCATAGGTTCGCCACCACTGGAGTAGACCATACAGCCAGTGACTCAATTGTGAGTGTTGGGCAGTGGTAAATAACCTGACTCCTTAAAGGGGCCAATGGCTAGGGTGCTTGAGCCCCTTTAGGTAGAGGAAATGTCACTGGAAACCATCATATTGGGCCCAATGGCAAAATGAGTGGGCGTGGAACTCTGATTCCCAACGGTCATGGTGGAGGCAGAAGAGGCCATTCCAGATGGACTGGCTGTGAAGATGCACCTTGTCCATATCCTCAAGGCTGCAACAGTCCATTGCAGTCCTGGTGTTAAATCCTGCATGTCTCATTTCATATGTGCCGCAGGAGATGGCTTCGAGATCATAGTGTGTGAGTCACTTCATGGCAAGCTGGGATCCATCTTAAACAAATTCACGCCAGCGGCAGTTTTCCTGATTGCCTCAGAGGGCGAAGACGGCACACTGGGACAGGAAAAAAAGAACGTATATTTGGATTGAATTGCGGCTGAAGCCGACATCTCCCACATCCAAGGGCAGTTTGTAGAGTAGGTTTAGTGTTCAAGGAATGAAGAAGCAGATAAGTGAAGTAGTGAAATTCAGCTCTTTATTAGTGGGGTTTAAACACAGTTTGGATGGGGCAAAACTCGGACTTATATACACTATAAACAGTAACAGTAACAATAATATAACAAGCCCATTGGCTAACAGAGTGTGCACATTTTTCGATCCACTTATTTGCATAAGAATAGATGCATGAGAAAAGATACATTCCGCTCCTGTCAGAAAACACAGTTAACATACATAACATTCTTCCCCCTTAGATAAAAAAAAATCCTTTAACCAGGATGGCGGTCTAGTTTCCCTTCTGGGTTGGATGCTTGGCTGAGCCGGCACAGGGGCTCGTAGGATGGGCGACCTGACTGGAGTGAGGGATTGACTAGAGGGGGAGGATTGTAAACCTGAATTAAAGCCCCGTTTGTCAGATGAAGGAGCAGGGGATCGCTCAAAACCAAAATCTAATTCTGTGCATGATAAAGACAACTCAGGGTCCCTTCTGTGTGTACTAAGAGTGGAAGGCGACTCCAAGCAAAATTGGTCATCATCAATAAAGGAATCCAGAGTGCTAGGCTGGAACAGTGTAGGGGTACACATGGCCGGAGTAGGGGAGCATTCCACAAATTCCCCTTGAAATCGGTCCCTAGAACATACCTCTGGGTCTAAGTTAGCTTGCTGCTGACTATTACCTCTGCCCTCTGGGTTTAAACAGGTGGGGCCCAACCCTAATGTTGAGTGTCTGTATTTGTCCTGTGGGTCCAGTATTCTGGGTCTCAATTGATCCACCTGCCTCCTCCAGATCAGACCAGTGGCTGTTTCGATTCTGTAAGAAACAGGACCAGTCTGATCGATCACAAACCCAGGCACCCACGTAGGACCACCAGCTGCATAATTGCAGCAATATACAGGGTCTCCTGGAGAAAAACCCTTCTGGTGTTGGATCGCTATATTTGTGCCTTTGTCCTCCACCCTAGAGGGATCCAATTTGTCTAGCAAGGATGACAGTTTCCTTCGCTGGAGCAATTCATCAGGGGACAGCCCTGAGGCAAGGGGGTGAGTCTATACTTGAAAAGAAACTGGCATAGCTGGAGCTCCAAATCCCCTTCACCCATACGCTGAAGCGCATCTTTAGTTGTGTGCACCTGTCACTCCACCTGGCCATTGGTGGCTGGGTGGAATGGGGCGGCAGTGATGTACCTAATTGCATTCCTTTCCATGAAGGATTGGAATTCTGCAGATGTGAACGTGGATGTGTTGTCAGACACCAGCATATCTGGAAGTCCAAATGCTGCGAACAGCCTTCTCAGGTGCATTATCGTGGTGGCTGAAGTGGTATTAGGCACCCTAATCACTTCCAGCCACTTAGAGAATGAGTCTACAACTAACAAAAATAGGGCACTCCTAAAAGGACCTGCAAAATCTATGTGTAACCTGGACCACGGGCCCCTAGCAAAATCCCATTCCCGAGAGGGAAGGTGGGATTGCTCTGGGTGAGAGGATTGACAGCTGGCACAAGTGCCGACCATCTGCTCTATGTCTTCGTCCAGTTGAGACCACCAAAAGTAGCTATGGGTAAGGGCTTTGGAACGTACAATTCCCACATGACTTGTGTGAAGTAAATGTAAAACCTTTTTCCTGAGAGTGACAGGAATGACCACCCGCTGGCCCCATAGAAGGCAACCTCGTTCCACTGACAGTTCCAAATGCTTGCGGTGGAATGTTCTGAATTCCTCGGCTAGAGGAGAGACAGGCCAGCCTTTTCGTACCCAAGACATTACTTTAATCAATGTTACATCCTTGGCCGTAGATTTGGCTATATCTGAGGGGATGACCGGGGCGAGTTGAATGCCTCAATCATGAGGACCTGGTGGTCGCTTTCGATCTTGCAGTCGGCTTCCCTGACCCCTGGCAGTGGAGAACATGACAGGGCATCAGTGTGGCTGATGTCCTTGCCGGGCCTGTGCACCAAAGTAAAGTCGTATGCATTTAGGAAAATTGCCAACGCAACATCCTCAAGGACAGAATTTGAGGCGTGGGCTTCCCGTTCACAAAGATTTCAAGGAGGGACTTGTGGTCAGTTACGATGGTAAAAGGCCTTCTGTAAAGGTAATTGTGGAATTTCTTAGTGCCTGCCATGATTGCCAACACCTCCCTGTCTGTCTGAGCGTAATTTTTCTCAGGCTTTGAGAGTGAATGGGAATAGAATGCTATGGGGGCTTCCCTCCCGTCACTTAGTACATGGCATAACACAGCTTCTACCCCCACAGGGGATGCATCACACACAAGTACAACTTCTTTGTTAGGATCAAAATGAGTTAATACATCATCCTAAGATAGCAGCCTTTTGAGTTCTAGGAACGCTTTCTCCTGGCAATGGCCCCAGTGCCAAAGAGTATCTTTCTTAAGAAGCCAATGCAATGGTTCGGCAACTGAGGCTTTGCGATGGAGAAAAGCGTGATAGAAGTTTAACAATCCTAGAAATGATTGCAGTTCGGCTTTACATTTTGGCCTGGGTGCATTTTGCACGGCCATCACCTTAGAGTCAGAGGGCATGATACCTTGGGGTGTAATGCGGTACCCAAGGAACTCCACTCCCTGTGCCAAAAAAACCCACACATTTCTCTCTTCTGAGACATAGACCGACCTTCTAGAAACGTGACAGGGCTCGATCGAGCCTGGACACTAGTTTGACAGTGTCCTTAGCGGTGATCAGGACATTGTCAAAATATGGCAGGACACCAGGCAACCCTTTCAAAATACGTTCTACAAGAGATTGAAATATTCCGGGGGCCGCATTCACCCCGAATTGTAGTCTAGTTACCTTAAATGCCCCCCCCCCCATGCATTACTATGGTCTGGGCTATGGCAGCAGCAGGAGACACAGTTAATTGTTGGTAAGCCTGGGCAAGGTCAAGTTTTGCGAAGCAATTTCCTCCATGCAAGGAGGCAAGGAGGTGGCTTACCACGGGCACAGGATATGCGTTCGGGCGAATATTGATGGTACACTTGTAGTCAGCGCATATCCTGACCTCCCCGTTACTTTTCAAAGCAGTCACAATTGGTATCTCCTACTCTGCGGAGTCCACCGGCACTAGGATGCCCTGCCCCACCAGTTTGTCCAGCTCGTCTTCTATCTTCTTTAAAGCAAAGGGTACCCGGCATGGCTTCATCCGGATGAGCCAGATGGTTGGGTCAAGCTCAAAGTCAACAGGGGGTCCTTTGTATAAACCTAAACCCTTTTTGAATACCTCAGGATGTGCAGCACAAAGTCCCGGATTGGGTCAGAGTCTATTGCGTGGATGCCAGAAAGCCGGATTCCCAGGGGCCTAAACCATTGGGTCCCAATAAGACAGTTAGTGCCCTGCTTAACTACAACCAATGGCAAGGAGGTGCGAATGTTTTTGAATTTAACCAAGAAATTACCTATCCCCAGGACTGGAATCTGGCAACCTTGCACATCCCAGAGGGAAGTTTTAAAGAACTTAAGCTTGGGCCGAGAGGCAGGGGGAATTCTCAAAAACTCCCTCTGTGGGATTATGGGAAAGGTAGTACCTGAATCCACCTCCATCTTGAAGGGGACGTCCTGCAGGCTCAGGTCTGCGAAGAAATGCTTGCTGACGATGCCCACTTGGCACGGCTCAAGCTCGGGTGACACTTTGGCAATGGACATGTTGTGGTGATTACTCTTTTTGGGCATAGGCA